>JAECXO010000283.1:0-600000 GCA_018152825.1 Scaptomyza hsui
TTTTGATGCATTTTTTTTAGCAACGTCAATATCTATCTTGACCCAAAATTTGGTGGCTCTAGCCCAAAAAATGAAAACTATGGGCGTTTCCAATTTCACGGAGAAGGGGGGATGGGGGCGGAATCAGGGGGCGTGGGTTCCAAAATTTGGATGCATTTTTTTGGGGACGTTAGTATCTATCTTGACACAAAATTTGGTGGCTCTAGCCCAAAAATGTGAAAACTATGGGCGTTTCCAATTTCAAGGAGCAGGGATGAGGGAGGCGGAAGGAGTGGGCGTGGCATCCAAAATTTTGATGCAGTTTTTTCAGGGACATGACTAGCTATCTGCGTGCAAAGTTTGGTAACTCTAGCTGTAAGAATGTGACAAATATTAGGTTTTATCGGTTTTCTGTTATCGAATTTATCGATTTCCCAGCCTCCTAGTAGGCGTGGCACCCCAATCTTGACACTTTATCTGTCTCGCCTATAGACAAACATATTTGCAAAGTTTCAAGTCTCTAGCTCTACGGGTGTCGAAAAAAGTTGCGTTCATACGGACAGACGGACAGACACCATGACGGACATTGCACAAAACCAATATACTATGAGACCTTCGGTATCAAAGTATAAAAATTAGTTAATTTTACATTTTCATCGATAACTCGTGAAATATCCATAATTCGGGAAATTGAGCTATGTATTTGTGTTCCCATTTTTCAAACCTATTAAAATAAAATAAAAAATAGGTAATTTTACATTTTCATCGATAACTCGAGAAATATCCATAATTCGGGAAATTGAGCTATGTATTTGTGATCCATATTTTCAAACCTATTAATATTAAAAAAAAAATAGTTAATTTTACATTTACATCGATAACTCGAGAAATATCCACAATTCGGGAAATTGAGCTATGGATTTGTGTTCCCATTTTTTCAAACCTATTAAAATTAAAAAAATAAATAGTTAATTTTACATTTTCATCGATAACTCGAGAAATATCCACAATTCGGGAAATTGAGCTATGTATTTGTGTTCCCTTTTTTTCAAACCTATTGAAATTATAAAAAAAATAGGTAATTTTACATATTCATCGATAACTCGAGAAATATCCATAATTCGGGAAATTGAGCTATGTATTTGTGATCCCTATTTTTCAAACCTATTAAAATTAAAAAAAAATAGTTAATTTTACATATTCGGTGCAGAGTTTATTAGAGACTAAAAATGAATACAGAATATGCGCTGCAGTTGCAGGCAGCCAAATTAAGCATAAAGAAGAACAGAAGAAGGTCCGTTATATTTCGGCGAACGGACGTACATATGTGTAACAAAGATGATAACAGACATAAGCGGTGTAACATATTTTAACACTCCTTCTCAACGCGATGTCTATCTCCAAATATATAAATTAAACATTATTTCAATCCTAACAAACTAGTGAATTTTGCATGTTTAACCTTACATAAATTCTTTGTTAATATATCAGATGTCATTTCATTTGTGGGAACGTATTCTATATCAATTACATTATTTTTATACATTTCCCTTACAAAGTGATACTTAATTTCTATATGCTTGCTACGGGAATGATATTTTGAGTCTTTTGCAAGGCATTGTGCGCTTTGATTGTCGCTGTAGATCATCAAAGCTCCCATTGGTCCGAAGCCTATCTCGTTCAATAGTTTTTTCACGTAAACAGCTTCCTTGGTTGCTGTAGAGAGTGCTACGTATTTCTGCTTCCGTACTGCTGAGGGCAACAAGGTTTTGCTTTTTGGAGTCCCACGATACAGCTGCTCCAGCCATTAAGATTACCCAGCCACTGAAGGATTTGCGATCCGTACTATCGCCAGCCCAGTCAGCATCTACGAAGTTGCATACCTGAGGTACCTTTTAAGTATCTCAACATACGCTTAGCAGCCACCACATGCTCCTTGTGAGGGTCTGCATTTCTCTGTGCCAGCTTCACAACAGAATGCATTATATCTGGCCGTGTTGTTAACGCCAAGTACAATAACGAGCCTATAAGCGATTGGTAGCCCGTTTTGTCCACCTGTGAGCAGTCACTGTTGTCACACTTGGTTTGGTAACCGACTTCTAACGGTGTCGTTGTAGCTTTACAGTCCTGCATACCGTAGTCGCTCAGCAGATTATTGACATATTGCTTATGTCCAATAGAAACGCTACCGGTCTTGCCAACTCTCTCGATTTCCATGCCTAGGAAATGCTGCAGCTTTCCGCCATCAACCACTTCAAACTTGCTTGATATGAGCTGCTTTATGAGATTAACGTCTTCTTCTCGAGTACATGCAAGTATAAAATCGTCAACATAAACAACTATTATATTTAAGTACCCATTAATTTTGGCAGTGTATATACACGGCTCGCTTGGACAAGGCTCAAATCCGATTTCCAGTAGAGTACTTTCCAGCTTTTTGTTCCACTCACGGCCACTTTGCTTTAAGCCGTATAGAGATCTTTGTAGTTTCAACACCCCCTTTGGTTGATCAGCGTCCACGAATCCTTCAGGTTGCCGCATATAAACTACGTCATGTAGTTCGCTATTGAGATACGCAGCTGAGACATCCATTTGGTGTAAGTGCATCTCATGCTCGACGGCAAAAGCAATTACAAGTCTGATCGATGAATAACGTGCGACAGGAGAAAAGTCTCTTCATAATTGACACCGTATTGCTGTCCACATCCCTTAGCGACCAGTCGTGCCTTAAAACGCTCCACGTTACCATATTGGTCACTCTTGGTGGTGAAAACCCATTTACATCCAATCACCTTTTCGCCAGCAGGAAGGTTAACCAAACGCCATGTTTTAATGTCTTGCAGATGGTCATACTCCTTCTGCATCGCAGATTTCCAGTTAACTGCATACTGTGAACCAAGCGCCTCTTCTACACTTGTTGGCACAACAACGTCTTTAGCTGCAAAATTGATCATATGGTATTCCTTGCGAGGACGACCAGCACATCCCGTGCGAACAATCTTAGGCCTCCCGGGCCCTCTCTTTGGTGTTTGTTGGTCCACGTCATCTTCAGCTCGTCCAGGTTCGTCGACTGCTGCTACCTGCTGCTCTTGATTTGAATCTTGCTGATCAGCTCCGTCCTGGCTATCAATATTTTCAAGGGCAGGCTCCAAAACCATAAAGTCTGTTGATCCTTGATTTGGCTCCAAATTTGCCAAAGATTGCTCTATAAAAACAACATCTCGGGCAATTGTGATGCTGCGTTTGCCTGGATTATACAATCGGTAGGCTTTAGAGGTTTCAGAATAACCATCCAAAATATGTTCAACTCCTTTAGGTGCAAATTTTCTTTAATGTGTCTTGTCTAATACGATAGATTTAGTGCCAAATACCTTTAAATGGAACACACTTGGCTTTTTCCCATACCATGCCTCATATGGAGTCTCGTTGTCCAAAGAAGCTGTTTCCGACCTATTGCGTAAGTACGCTGCTGTCGAGATCGCTTCGCCCCAAAATGATTCGCCGACTCCAGCATGCACCATCATGCTACGCGCCATTTCCACCAAGGTTCTATATGCGCGTTCGGCTAGTCAAAGTCGGCAAAGTCATTTACATCACACGCGTTGACTCGCATGCCGTAAACCATGTCTTGTTTAATCATTTTATTTAAACTGTTAAAGTTTAGATGTCCAAGTCTATCATGCCACTTCACAAGCTGACTTAAATTTGCATTTACTGCAAACACCTTTTTCATTTTGTTTTGAAATATAAACAAATCGTTGTCTTTCTTTGCAATTATTATAGTGTCACCGTTACTATTTTTCACATACGCTTTGTCTTTTTCGAAATGTACTTTGCATCCATTTTCGGTTGCTTTGGACACAGAAATGAAATTACATTGCAGATTTTTTACAAATAAAACATCTTTTAATTTGATCTGATGTTTTTGCCAGTTCAACATTACAGTACCACAACCTTCTGCGTCAATGTAATTATCACCCGCCAGTTTTATTTTTTCTTTGTGTTCACGAATGCAAGTAAACAATGATTTGTCTGCACACAAATGAGTTGTTGCTCCACTGTCCACACACCACGAATTTTGTGTGAATTTGTCTCTATTTGCCGAAGCAGCAAACACTGAATGCGCCGATGGATTTCTGTTCTTGCTGTTTTCTTTTGCTTTTTTCACTTGTGTTCTCTTTCTTTTCTTTTGATCGACAATTTGCTGCGATGTGCCCACGACGGCCGCACGACCAGCATTCCACATTTTCACGTCTCTTTTAAATCGGTCCTTTTTACCGTTTTCTTGACGCGACGAAAACACTTTTTGCTCATATTTGTCACTAGGTTTCTCATTTATTTTGCGTCTTTCGCCTTCTTCTAGTAATTTTATTTTGAGAGCGCTTAAAGACGGCAATGTGTCCCGCGTCTCAATGGCGACAACAAAATTCTCAAACTCTTCACTTAAGCTTGCTAGCAAAATTATGGCAAGCATTTCATCAGGCACACTTTCTTGAATTTCACAAAGTTTTTCAACCAGATCAGAGAAATGATCTAAATGCTCCCGAATACTTTCCGTATTTAGCATTTTAATGTACAACAACTGTTTAAATAACTGTATTTTACGCGTAGGACCAGAAGGCATATGAACCTCGCCTAATTTTTTCCACGCTTCATTTGCTGTTTTGCAGTGCCTAATATAGTTTATTTGTGATGGTTTTACGCACAAAAATATACTCGCTAGGGCCTTTTCATCTTTGCTGTCAAAGATCGCTTTTTGTGCCACCGTATCATTTGCGTTGCTTGTCAATCGGCCGCATGCCACTGACCACAGATCAGAATGTATCAGCAGACTTTTCATCTGCACTGACCAAACACTATAGTTTTCACTATCTAGTTTCTCGATTGCAAATTGGGAACTCATTTTGCACAACTTAGTGAGTCTCTCTATTTTTACCACGAACTTGGATTTACCGTTTTCTTTTCACTTGCACGCGCAGTTTCTTCAGCTGCCTGGGCCCATAACCTATTCGGTGCAGAGTTTATTAGAGACTTAAATGAATACAGAATATGCGCTGCAGTCGCAGGCAGCCAAACTTAAGCATAAAGAAGAACAGAAGAAGGTCCGTTATATTTCGGCGAACGGACGTACATATGTATAACAAAGATGATAATAGACATAAGCGGTGTAACATATTTTAACAACATTTTCATCGATAACTCGAGAAATATCCATAATTCGGGAAATTGAGCTATGAATTTGTGTTCCCTTTTTTCAAACCTATTAAAATTAAAAAAAAAATAGTTAATTTTACATTTTCATCGATAACTCGAGAAATATCCATAATTCGGGAAATTGAGCTATGTATTTGTGTTCCCATTTTTCAAACCTATTAAAATTACAAAAAAATAGATGATTATACATTTTCATCGATAACTCGAGAAATATCCATAATTCGGGAAATTGAGCTATGTATTTGTGTTCCCTTTTTTTCAAACCTATTAAAATTAAAAAAAAATAGTTAATTTTACATTTTCATCGATAACTCGAGAAATATCCATAATTCGGGAAATTGAGCTATGTATTTGTGTTCCTTTATTTTCAAACCTATTAAAATTAAAAAAAAATAGTTAATTTTACATTTTCATCGATAACTCGAGAAATATCCATAATTCGGGAAATTGAGCTATGTATTTGTGTTCCCATTTTTCAAACCTAAAAAAAAAAAAAAAAAAGAAGTTTATTTTACATTTTCATCGATAACTCGAGAAATATCCAAAATTCGGGAAATTGAGCTATGTATTTGTGTTCCCTTTTTTTCAAACCTATTGAAATTAAAAAAAATAGTTAATTTTACATTTTCATCGATAACTCGAGAAATATCCATAATTCGGGAAATTGAGCTATGTATTTGTGTTCCCTTTTTTCATACCTATTAAAATTTAAAAAAAAAATAGTTGATTTTACATTTTCATCGATAACTCGAGAAATATCCATAATTCGGGAAATTGAGCTATGTACCATATTTGTGTTCCCTATTTTTCAAACCTATTAAAATTAAAAAAAAATTAGTTAGTTTTACATTTTCATCGATAACTCGAGAAATATCCATAATTCGGGAAATTGAGCTATGTTTTTGTGTTCCCTTTTTTTCAAACCTATTAAAATATTAAAAAAAATAGTTAATTTTACATTTTCATCGATAACTCGAGAAATATCCATAATTCGGGAAATTGAGCTATGGATTTGTGTTCCCATTTTTCAAACCTATTAAAATTAAAAAAAAATAGCTAATTTTACATTTTCATCGATAACTCGAGAAATATCCACAATTCGGGAAATTGAGCTATGTATTTGTGTTCCCTTTTTTCAAACCTATTGAAATTAAAAAAAAAATAGGTAATTTTACATTTTCATCGAAATATCCATAATTCGGGAAATTGAGCTATGCATTTGTGATCCCTATTTTTCAAACCTCTTAAAATTAAAAAAAAAATAGTTTATTTTACATTTTCATCGATAACTCGAGAAATATCCATAATTCGGGAAATTGAGCTATGGATTTGTGTTCCCATTTTTTCAAACCTATTAAAATTAAAAAAAATAGTGAATGTTACATTTTCATCGATAACTCGAGAAATATCCATAATTCGTTAAATTGAGCTATGTATTTGTGTTCCCATTTTTTCAAACCTATTAAAATTAAAAAAAAATAGGTAATTTTACATTTTCATCGATAACTCGAGAAATATCCATAATTCGGAAAATTGAGCTATGTATTTGTGTTCCCATTTTTCAAACCTATTAAAATTAAAAAAAGAAGTTAATTTTACATTTTCATCGATAACTCGAGAAATATCCATAATTCGGGAAATTGAGCTATGGATTTGTGTTCCCATTTTTTCAAACCTATTAAAATTAAAAAAAATAGTGAATGTTACATTTTCATCGATAACTCGAGAAATATCCATAATTCGGGAAATTGAGCTATGTATTTGTGTTCCCTTTTTTTCAAACCTATTGAAATTAAAAAAAAATAGTTAATTTTACATTTTCATCGATAACTCGAGAAATATCCATAATTCGGGAAATTGAGCTATGTATTTGTGTTCCTTTTTTTTCAAACCTATTAAAATTAAAAAAAAAGTAGGTAATTTTACATTTTCATCGATAACTCGAGAAATATCCATAATTCGGGAAATTAGATATGTATTTGTGATCCCTTTTTTTCAAACATATTCAAATTAAAAAAAAAAATTAATTTTACATTTTCATCGATAACTCGTGAAATATCCATAATTCGGGAAATTGAGCTATGTATTTGTGTTCCCATTTTTCAAACCTATTAAAATTAAAAAAAAATAGGTAATTTTACATTTTCATCGATAACTCGAGAAATATCCATAATTCGGGAAATTGAGCTACGTATTTGTGATCCCTATTTTTCAAACCTATTAAAATTACAAAAAAAAATAGATCATTATACATTTTCATCGATAACTCGAGAAATATCCATAATTCGGGAAATTGAGCTATGAATTTGTGTTCCCTTTTTTCAAACCTATTAAAATTAAAAAAAAAAAATAGTGAATTTTACATTTTCATCGAAAACTCGAGAAATATCCATAATTCGGGAAATTGAGCTATGTATTTGTGTTCCCATTTTTTCAAACCTATTAAAATTAAAAAAAAATAGTGAATGTTACATTTTCATCAATAACTCGAGAAATATCCATAATTCGGGAAATTGAGCAATGTATTTGTGTTCCCTTTTTTCAAACCTATTGAAATTAAAAAAAAATAGGTAATTTTACATTTTCATCGATAACTCGAGAAATATCCATAATTCGGGAAATTGAGCTATGTATTTGTGATCCCTATTTTTCAAACCTATTAAAATTAAACAAAAATATTTAATTTTACATTTTCATCGATAACTCGAGAAATATCCATAATTCGGGAAATTGAGCTATGGATTTGTGTTCCTTTTTTTCAAACCTATTAAAATTAAAAAAAAAATAGTTAATATTACGTTTTCATCGATAACTCGAGAAATATCCATAATTCGGGAAATTGAGCTATGTATTTGTGTTCCCATTTTTTCAAACCTATTAAAATTAAAGAAAAAAATAGTTAATTTTACATTTTCATCGATAACTCGAGAAATATCCATAATTCGGGAAATTGAGCTATGTATTTGTGTTCCCATTTTTCAAACCTATTAAAATTAAAAAAAAATAGCTAATTTTACATTTTCATCGATAACTCGAGAAATATCCACAATTCGGGAAATTGAGCTATGTATTTGTGTTCCCTTTTTTTCAAACCTATTGAAATTAAAAAAATAAATAGGTAATTTTACATTTTCATCGAAATATCCATAATTCGGGAAATTGAGCTATGTATTTGTGATCCCTATTTTTCAAACCTCTTAAAATTAAAAAAAAAAATAGTTTATTTTACTTTATTTTCATCGATAACTCGAGAAATATCCATAATTCGGGAAATTGAGCTATGGATTTGTGTTCCCATTTTTTCAAACCTATTAAAATTAAAAAAAATAGTTAATTTTACATTTTCATCGATAACTCGAGAAATATCCATAATTCGTTAAATTGAGCTATGTATTTGTGTTCCCATTTTTCAAACCTATTAAAATTAAAAAAAAGAAGTTAATTTTACATTTTCATCGATAACTCGAGAAATATCCATAATTCGGGAAATTGAGCTATGGATTTGTGTTCCCATTTTTTCAAACCTATTAAAATTAAAAAAAATAGTGAATGTTACATTTTCATCGATAAGTCGTGAAATATCCATAATTCGGGAAATTGAGCTATGTATTTGTGTTCCTTTATTTTCAAACCTATTAAAATTAAAAAAAGTAGGTAATTTTACATTTTCATCGATAACTCGAGAAATATCCATAATTCGGGAAATTAGCTATGTATTTGTGATCCCTTTTTTCAAACATATTAAAATTAAAAAAAAAAAATTAATTTTACATTTTCATCGATAACTCGTGAAATATCCATAATTCGGGAAATTGAGCTATGTATTTGTGTTCCCATTTTTCAAACCTATTAAAATTAAAAAAAATAGGTAATTTTACATTTTCATCGATAACTCGAGAAATATCCATAATTCGGGAAATTGAGCTACGTATTTGTGATCCCTATTTTTCAAACCTATTAAAATTAAAAAAAAATAGATCATTATACATTTTCATCGATAACTCGAGAAATATCCATAATTCGGGAAATTGAGCTATGAATTTGTGTTCCCTTTTTTCAAACCTATTAAAATTAAAAAAAAAAAATAGTGAATTTTACATTTTCATCGAAAACTCGAGAAATATCCATAATTCGGGAAATTGAGCTATGTATTTGTGTTCCCATTTTTTCAAACCTATTAAAATTAAAAAAAAAATAGTGAATGTTACATTTTCATCAATAACTCGAGAAATATCCATAATTCGGGAAATTGAGCTATGTATTTGTGTTCCCTTTTTTTCAAACCTATTGAAATTAAAAAAAAAATAGGTAATTTTACATTTTCATCGATAACTCGAGAAATATCCATAATTCGGGAAATTGAGCTATGTATTTGTGATCCCTATTTTTCAAACCTATTAAAATTAAACAAAAATATTTAATTTTACATTTTCATCGATAACTCGAGAAATATCCATAATTCGGGAAATTGAGCTATGTATTTGTGTTCCCATTTTTCAAACCTATTAAAATTAAAAAAAAAATAGCTAATTTTACATTTTCATCGATAACTCGAGAAATATCCACAATTCGGGAAATTGAGCTATGTATTTGTGTTCCCTTTTTTTCAAACCTATTGAAATTAAAAAAATAAATAGGTAATTTTACATTTTCATCGAAATATCCATAATTCGGGAAATTGAGCTATGTATTTGTGATCCCTATTTTTCAAACCTCTTAAAATTAAAGAAAAAAATAGTTAATTTTACATTTTCATCGATAACTCGAGAAATATCCATAATTCGGGAAATTGAGCTATGGATTTGTGTTCCCATTTTTTCAAACCTATTAAAATTAAAAAAAATAGTTAATTTTACATTTTCATCGATAACTCGAGAAATATCCATAATTCGTTAAATTGAGCTATGTATTTGTGTTCCCATTTTTCAAACCTATTAAAATTAAAAAAAAGAAGTTAATTTTACATTTTCATCGATAACTCGAGAAATATCCATAATTCGGGAAATTGAGCTATGGATTTGTGTTCCCATTTTTTCAAACCTATTAAAATTAAAAAAAAATAGTGAATGTTACATTTTCATCGATAAGTCGTGAAATATCCATAATTCGGGAAATTGAGCTATGTATTTGTGTTCCTTTATTTTCAAACCTATTAAAATTAAAAAAAGTAGGTAATTTTACATTTTCATCGATAACTCGAGAAATATCCATAATTCGGGAAATTAGCTATGTATTTGTGATCCCTTTTTTTCAAACATATTAAAATTAAAAAAAAAAAATTAATTTTACATTTTCATCGATAACTCGTGAAATATCCATAATTCGGGAAATTGAGCTATGTATTTGTGTTCCCATTTTTCAAACCTATTAAAATTAAAAAAAAATAGGTAATTTTACATTTTCATCGATAACTCGAGAAATATCCATAATTCGGGAAATTGAGCTACGTATTTGTGATCCCTATTTTTCAAACCTATTAAAATTAAAAAAAAATAGATCATTATACATTTTCATCGATAACTCGAGAAATATCCATAATTCGGGAAATTGAGCTATGAATTTG
The DNA here is from genome assembly GCA_018152825.1 of Scaptomyza hsui. Taxonomy (NCBI): domain Eukaryota; kingdom Metazoa; phylum Arthropoda; class Insecta; order Diptera; family Drosophilidae; genus Scaptomyza; species Scaptomyza hsui. The sequence continues at coordinate 10,757 of JAECXO010000283.1, forward strand.
TGTTCCCTTTTTTCAAACCTATTAAAATTAAAAAAAAAAATAGTGAATTTTACATTTTCATCGAAAACTCGAGAAATATCCATAATTCGGGAAATTGAGCTATGTATTTGTGTTCCCATTTTTTCAAACCTATTAAAATTAAAAAAAAAATAGTGAATGTTACATTTTCATCAATAACTCGAGAAATATCCATAATTCGGGAAATTGAGCAATGTATTTGTGTTCCCTTTTTTTCAAACCTATTGAAATTAAAAAAAAATAGGTAATTTTACATTTTCATCGATAACTCGAGAAATATCCATAATTCGGGAAATTGAGCTATGTATTTGTGATCCCTATTTTTCAAACCTATTAAAATTAAACAAAAATATTTAATTTTACATTTTCATCGATAACTCGAGAAATATCCATAATTCGGGAAATTGAGCTATGGATTTGTGTTCCTTTTTTCAAACCTATTAAAATTAAAAAAAAAATAGTTAATATTACGTTTTCATCGATAACTCGAGAAATATCCATAATTCGGGAAATTGAGCTATGTATTTGTGTTCCCATTTTTTCAAACCTATTAAAATAAAAGAAAAAAATAGTTAATTTTACATTTTCATCGATAACTCGAGAAATATCCATAATTCGGGAAATTGAGCTATGTATTTGTGTTCCCATTTTTCAAACCTATTAAAATTAAAAAAAATAGTGAATGTTACATTTTCATCAATAACTCGAGAAATATCCATAATTCGGGAAATTGAGCAATGTATTTGTGTTCCCTTTTTTTCAAACCTATTGAAATTAAAAAAAAAATAGGTAATTTTACATTTTCATCGATAACTCGAGAAATATCCATAATTCGGGAAATTGAGCTATGTATTTGTGTTCCCTTTTTTCAAACCTATTAAAATTAAAAAAAAATAGTTAATTTTACATTTTCATCGATAACTCGAGAAGTATCCATAATTCGGGAAATTGAGCTATGGATTTGTGTTCCCATTTTTTCAAACCTATTAAAATTAAAAAAAAATAGTTAATTTTACATTTTCATCGATAACTCGAGAAATATCCATAATTCGGGAAATTGAGCTATGGATTTGTGTTCCCATTTTTTCAAACCTATTAAAATTAAAAAAAAATAGTTAATTTTACATTTTCATCGATAACTCGAGAAATATCCATAATTCGGGAAATTGAGCTATGTATTTGTGTTCCCATTTTTTCAAACCTATTAAAATTAAAAAAAAATAGTTAATTTTACATTTTCATCGATAACTCGAGAAATATCCATAATTCGGGAAATTGAGCTATGTATTTGTGTTCCCTTTTTTTCAAACCTATTAAAATTAAAAAAAAATAGGTAATTTTACATTTTCATCGATAGCTCGAGAAATATCCATAATTCGGGAAATTGAGCTATGGATTTGTGATCCCTATTTTTCAAACCTATTAAAATTAAAAAAAAATAGTTAATTTTACATTTTCACCGATAACTCGAGAAATATCCATAATTCGGGAAATTGAGCTATTGATTTGTGTTCCCATTTTTTCAAACCTATTAAAATTAAAAAAAAATAGTGAATGTTACATTTTCATCAATAACTCGAGAAATATCCATAATTCGGGAAATTGAGCAATGTATTTGTGTTCCCTTTTTTTCAAACCTATTGAAATTAAAAAAAAAATAGGTAATTTTACATTTTCATCGATAACTCGAGAAATATCCATAATTCGGGAAATTGAGCTATGTATTTGTGATCCCTATTTTTCAAACCTATTAAAATTAAATAAAAAATAGTTAATTTTACATTTTCATCGATAACTCGAGAAATATCCATAATTCGGGAAATTGAGCTATGGATTTGTGATCCCTATTTTTCAAACCTATTAAAATTAAAAAAAAATAGTTAATTTTACATTTTCACCGATAACTCGAGAAATATCCATAATTCGGGAAATTGAGCTATGTATTTGTGTTCCCATTTTTTCAAACGTATTAAAATTAAAAAAAAATATTGAATGTTACATTTTCATCAATAACTCGAGATATATAAATAATTCGGGAAATTGAGCAATGTATTTGTGTTCCCTTTTTTCAAACCTATTGAAATTAAAAAAAAATAGTGAATGTTACATTTTCATCGATAACTCGAGAAATATCCATAATTCGGGAAATTGAGCTATGTATTTGTAATTCCTATTTTTCAAACCTATTAAAATTAAAAAAAAATAGTTAATTTTACATTTTCATCGATAACTCGAGATATATCCATAATTCGGGAAATTGAGCTATGGATTTGTGTTCCCATTTTTTCAAACCTATTAGAATTAAAAAAAAATAGTTAATTTTACATTTTCATCGATAACTCGGGAATATTCATAATTCGGGAAATTGAGCTATGTATTTGTGTTCCCTTTTTTCAAACCTATTAAAATTACAAAAAAAATAGATGATTATACATTTTCATCGATAACTCGAGAAATATCCATAATTCGGGAAATTGAGCTATGTATTTGTGTTCCCATTTTTCAAACCTATTAAAATTAAAAAAAAAATAGTGAATGTTACATTTTCATCAATAACTCGAGAAATATCCATAATTCGGGAAATTGAGCAATGTATTTGTGTTCCCTTTTTTCAAACCTATTGAAATTAAAAAATAAATAGGTAATTTTACATTTTCATCGATAACTCGAGAAATATCCATAATTCGGGAAATTGAGCTATGTATTTGTGATCCCTATTTTTCAAACCTATTAAAATTAAATAAAAAATAGTTAATTTTACATTTTCATCGATAACTCGAGAAGTATCCATAATTCGGGAAATTGAGCTATGGATTTGTGATCCCATTTTTTCAAACCTATTAAAATTAAAAAAAATAGTTAATTGTACATTTACATCGATAACTCGAGAAATATCCATAATTCGGGAAATTGAGCTATGGATTTGTGTTGCCATTTTTTCAAACCTATTAAAATTTAAAAAAAAAATAGTTAATTTTACATTTTCATCGATAACTCGAGAAATATCCATAATTCGGGAAATTGAGCTATGTATTTGTGTTCCCATTTTTTCAAACCTATTAAAATTAAAAAAAAATAGTTAATTTTACATTTTCATCGATAACTCGAGAAATATCCATAATTCGGGAAATTGAGCTATGTATTTGTGTTCCCTTTTTTCAAACCTATTGAAATTAAAAAAAAATAGGTAATTTTACATTTTCATCGATAGCTCGAGAAATATCCATAATTCGGGAAATTGAGCTATGGATTTGTGATCCCTATTTTTCAAACCTATTAAAATTAAAAAAAAATAGTTAATTTTACATTTTCACCGATAACTCGAGAAATATCCATAATTCGGGAAATTGAGCTATTGATTTGTGTTCCCATTTTTTCAAACCTATTAAAATTAAAAAAAAATAGTGAATTTTACATTTTCATCGATAACTCGAGAAATATCCATAATTCGGGAAATTGAGCTATGAATTTGTGTTCCCTTTTTTCAAACCTATTAAAATTAAAAAAAAAATAGTTAATTTTACATTTTCATCGATAACTCGAGAAATATCCATAATTCGGGAAATTGAGCTATGTATTTGTGTTCCCATTTTTTCAAACGTATTAAAATTAAAAAAAAAAATATTGAATGTTACATTTTCATCAATAACTCGAGATATATCCATAATTCGGGAAATTGAGCTATGGATTTGTGATCCCTATTTTTCAAACCTATTAAAATTAAAAAAAAAATAGTTAATTTTACATTTTCACCGATAACTCGAGAAATATCCATAATTCGGGAAATTGAGCTATTGATTTGTGTTCCCATTTTTTCAAACCTATTAAAATTAAAAAAAAATAGTGAATGTTACATTTTCATCGATAACTCGAGAAATATCCATAATTCGGGAAATTGAGCTATGAATTTGTGTTCCCTTTTTTCAAACCTATTAAAATTAAAAAAAAAAATAGTTAATCTTACATTTTCATCGATAACTCGAGATATATCCATAATTCGGGAAATTGAGCTATGGATTTGTGATCCCATTTTTTCAAACCTATTAGAATTAAAAAAAAAATAGTTAATTTTACATTTTCATCGATAACTCGAGAAATATTCATAATTCGGGAAATTGAGCTATTGATTTGTGTTCCCTTTTTTTCAAACCTATTAAAATTACAAAAAAAAATAGATGATTATACATTTTCATCGATAACTCGAGAAATATCCATAATTCGGGAAATTGAGCTATGTATTTGTGTTCCCATTTTTTCAAACCTATTAAAATTAAAAAAAAATAGTTAATTTTACATTTTCATCGATAACTCGAGAAATATCCATAATTCGGGAAATTGAGCTATGTATTTGTGTTCCTTTATTTTCAAACCTATTAAAATTAAAGAAAAAAATAGTTAATTTTACATTTTCATCGATAACTCGAGAAATATCCATAATTCGGGAAATTGAGCTATGTATTTGTGTTCCCATTTTTTCAAACCTATTAAAATTAAAAAAAAAAATTAATGTTACATTTTCATCGATAACTCGAGAAATATCCAAAATTCGGGAAATTGAGCTATGTATTTGTGTTCCCTTTTTTTCAAACCTATTGAAATTAAAAAAAAAATAGGTAATTTTACATTTTCATCGATAGCTCGAGAAATATCCATAATTCGGGAAATTGAGCTATGGATTTGTGATCCCTATTTTTCAAAGCTATTAAAATAAAAAAAAATAGTTAATTTTACATTTTCACCGATAACTCGAGAAATATCCATAATTCGGGAAATTGAGCTATTGATTTGTGTTCCCATTTTTTCAAACCTATTAAAATTAAAAAAAAAATAGTGAATGTTACATTTTCATCAATAACTCGAGAAATATCCATAATTCGGGAAATTGAGCAATGTATTTGTGTTCCCTTTTTTTCAAACCTATTGAAATTAAAAAAAAAATAGGTAATTTTACATTTTCATCGATAACTCGAGAAATATCCATAATTCGGGAAATTGAGCTATGTATTTGTGATCCCTATTTTTCAAACCTATTAAAATTAAATAAAAAATAGTTAATTTTACATTTTCATCGATAACTCGAGAAATATCCATAATTCGGGAAATTGAGCTATGGATTTGTGATCCCTATTTTTCAAACCTATTAAAATTAAAAAAAAAATAGTTAATTTTACATTTTCACCGATAACTCGAGAAATATCCATAATTCGGGAAATTGAGCTATGTATTTGTGTTCCCATTTTTTCAAACGTATTAAAATTAAAAAAAAAAAATATTGAATGTTACATTTTCATCAATAACTCGAGATATATAAATAATTCGGGAAATTGAGCAATGTATTTGTGTTCCCTTTTTTCAAACCTATTGAAATTAAAAAAAAATAGTGAATGTTACATTTTCATCGATAACTCGAGAAATATCCATAATTCGGGAAATTGAGCTATGTATTTGTAATTCCTATTTTTCAAACCTATTAAAATTAAAAAAAAAATAGTTAATTTTACATTTTCATCGATAACTCGAGATATATCCATAATTCGGGAAATTGAGCTATGGATTTGTGTTCCCATTTTTTCAAACCTATTAGAATTAAAAAAAAAATAGTTAATTTTACATTTTCATCGATAACTCGGGAATATTCATAATTCGGGAAATTGAGCTATGTATTTGTGTTCCCTTTTTTTCAAACCTATTAAAATTACAAAAAAAAATAGATGATTATACATTTTCATCGATAACTCGAGAAATATCCATAATTCGGGAAATTGAGCTATGTATTTGTGTTCCCATTTTTCAAACCTATTAAAATTAAAAAAAAAATAGTGAATGTTACATTTTCATCAATAACTCGAGAAATATCCATAATTCGGGAAATTGAGCAATGTATTTGTGTTCCCTTTTTTTCAAACCTATTGAAATTAAAAAATAAATAGGTAATTTTACATTTTCATCGATAACTCGAGAAATATCCATAATTCGGGAAATTGAGCTATGTATTTGTGATCCCTATTTTTCAAACCTATTAAAATTAAATAAAAAATAGTTAATTTTACATTTTCATCGATAACTCGAGAAGTATCCATAATTCGGGAAATTGAGCTATGGATTTGTGATCCCATTTTTTCAAACCTATTAAAATTAAAAAAAATAGTTAATTGTACATTTACATCGATAACTCGAGAAATATCCATAATTCGGGAAATTGAGCTATGGATTTGTGTTGCCATTTTTTCAAACCTATTAAAATTTAAAAAAAAATAGTTAATTTTACATTTTCATCGATAACTCGAGAAATATCCATAATTCGGGAAATTGAGCTATGTATTTGTGTTCCCATTTTTCAAACCTATTAAAATTAAAAAAAATAGTTAATTTTACATTTTCATCGATAACTCGAGAAATATCCATAATTCGGGAAATTGAGCTATGTATTTGTGTTCCCTTTTTTTCAAACCTATTGAAATTAAAAAAAAAATAGGTAATTTTACATTTTTATCGATAGCTCGAGAAATATCCATAATTCGGGAAATTGAGCTATGGATTTGTGATCCCTATTTTTCAAACCTATTAAAATTAAAAAAAAATAGTTAATTTTACATTTTCACCGATAACTCGAGAAATATCCATAATTCGGGAAATTGAGCTATTGATTTGTGTTCCCATTTTTTCAAACCTATTAAAATTAAAAAAAAAATAGTGAATTTTACATTTTCATCGATAACTCGAGAAATATCCATAATTCGGGAAATTGAGCTATGAATTTGTGTTCCCTTTTTTCAAACCTATTAAAATTAAAAAAAAAATAGTTAATTTTACATTTTCATCGATAACTCGAGAAATATCCATAATTCGGGAAATTGAGCTATGTATTTGTGTTCCCATTTTTTCAAACGTATTAAAATTAAAAAAAAAAATATTGAATGTTACATTTTCATCAATAACTCGAGATATATCCATAATTCGGGAAATTGAGCTATGGATTTGTGATCCCTATTTTTCAAACCTATTAAAATTAAAAAAAAATAGTTAATTTTACATTTTCACCGATAACTCGAGAAATATCCATAATTCGGGAAATTGAGCTATTGATTTGTGTTCCAATTTTTTCAAACCTATTAAAATTAAAAAAAAAATAGTGAATGTTACATTTTCATCGATAACTCGAGAAATATCCATAATTCGGGAAATTGAGCTATGAATTTGTGTTCCCTTTTTTCAAACCTATTAAAATTAAAAAAAAAATAGTTAATTTTACATTTTCATCGATAACTCGAGATATATCCATAATTCGGGAAATTGAGCTATGGATTTGTGTTCCCATTTTTTCAAACCTATTAGAATTAAAAAAAAATAGTTAATTTTACATTTTCATCGATAACTCGAGAAATATTCATAATTCGGGAAATTGAGCTATTGATTTGTGTTCCCTTTTTTCAAACCTATTAAAATTACAAAAAAAATAGATGATTATACATTTTCATCGATAACTCGAGAAATATCCATAATTCGGGAAATTGAGCTATGTATTTGTGTTCCCATTTTTTCAAACCTATTAAAATTAAAAAAAAAATAGTTAATTTTACATTTTCATCGATAACTCGAGAAATATCCATAATTCGGGAAATTGAGCTATGTATTTGTGTTCCTTTATTTTCAAACCTATTAAAATTAAAGAAAAAAATAGTTAATTTTACATTTTCATCGATAACTCGAGAAATATCCATAATTCGGGAAATTGAGCTATGTATTTGTGTTCCCATTTTTCAAACCTATTAAAATTAAAAAAAAAAAATTAATGTTACATTTTCATCGATAACTCGAGAAATATCCAAAATTCGGGAAATTGAGCTATGTATTTGTGTTCCCTTTTTTTCAAACCTATTGAAATTAAAAAAAAAATAGGTTATTTTACATTTTCATCGATAGCTCGAGAAATATCCACAATTCGGGAAATTGAGCTATGTATTTGTGTTCCCTTTTTTTCAAACCTATTGAAATTAAAAAAAAAATAGTTAATTTTACATTTTCATCGATAACTCGAGAAATATCCATAATTCGGGAAATTGAGCTATGTATTTGTGTTCCCTTTTTTTCAAACCTATTAAAATTTAAAAAAAAAATAGTTAATCTTACATTTTCATCGATAACTCGAGAAATATCCATAATTCGGGAAATTGAGCTATGTATTTGTGTTCCTTTTTTTTCAAACCTTTTAAAATTAAAAAAAAAAAGTAGTGAATGTTACATTTTCATCGATAACTCGAGAAATATCCATAATTCGGGAAATTGAGCTATGTTTTTGTGTTCCCTTTTTTTCAAACCTATTAAAATTAAAAAAAAAAATAGTTAATTTTACATTTTCATCGATAACTCGAGAAATATCCATAATTCGGGAAATTGAGCTATGGATTTGTGTTCCCATTTTTCAAACCTATTAAAATTAAAAAAAAATAGTTAATTTTACATTTTCATCGATAACTCGAGAAATATCCATAATTCGGGAAATTGAGCTATGTACCATATTTGTGTTCCCATTTTTCAAACCTATTAAAATTAAAAAAAAAATAGTTAATTTTACATTTTCATCGATAACTCGAGAAATATCCACAATTCGGGAAATTGAGCTATGTATTTGTGTTCCCTTTTTTTCAAACCTATTGAAATTAAAAAAAAAATAGGTAATTTTACATTTTCATCGAAATATCCATAATTCGGGAAATTGAGCTATGTATTTGTGATCCCTATTTTTCAAACCTCTTAAAATAAAAAAAAAATAGTTTATTTTACATTTTCATCGATAACTCGAGAAATATCCATAATTCGGGAAATTGAGCTATGGATTTGTGTTCCCATTTTTTTCAAACCTATTAAAATTAAAAAAAAATAGTTAATTTTACATTTTCATCGATAACTCGAGAAATATCCATAATTCGTTAAATTGAGCTATGTATTTGTGTTCCCATTTTTTCAAACCTATTAAAATTAAAAAAAAATAGTTAATTTTACATTTTCATCGATAACTCGAGAAATATCCATAATTCGGAAAATTGAGCTATGTATTTGTGTTCCCATTTTTCAAACCTATTAAAATTAAAAAAAAAATAGTTAATTTTACATTTTCATCGATAACTCGAGAAATATCCATAATTCGGGAAATTGAGCTATGGATTTGTGTTCCCTATTTTTCAAACCTATTAAAATAAAAAAAAAAATAGTGAATTTTACATTTTCATCGATAACTCGAGAAATATCCATAATTCGGGAAATTGAGCTATGTATTTGTGTTCCCATTTTTCAAACCTATTAAAATAAAAAAAAAATAAGTAATTTTACATTTTCATCGATAACTCGAGAAATACCCATAATTCGGGAAATTGAGCTATGTATTTGTGTTCCCTATTTTTCAAACCCATTAAAATTAAAAAAAAATAGTTAATTTTACATTTTCATCGATAACTCGAGAAATATCCATAATTCGGGAAATTGAGCTATGGATTTGTGTTCCCATTTTTTCAAACCTATTAAAATTAAAAAAAATAGTTAATTTTACATTTTCATCGATAACTCGAGAAATATCCATAATTCGGGAAATTGAGCTATGTATTTGTGTTCCCATTTTTCAAACCTATTAAAATAAAAAAAATAGTTAATTTTACATTTTCATCGATAACTCGAGAAATATCCATAATTTGGGAAATTGAGCTATGTATTTGTGATCCCTTTTTTTCAAACCTATTAAAATTAAAAACAAAATAGTTAATTTTACATTTTCATCGATAACTCGAGAAATATCCATAATTCGGGAAATTGAGCTATGTATTTGTGTTCCCATTTTTCAAACCTATTAAAATTAAAAAAAAAATAAGTAATTTTACATTTTCATCGATAACTCGAGAAATATCCATAATTCGGGAAATTGAGCTATGTATTTGTGATCCCTATTTTTCAAACCTATTAAAATAAAAAAATAAAAATTGTTAATTTTACATTTTCATCGATAACTCGAGAAATATCCATAATTCGGGTAATTGAGCTATGTATTTGTGTTCCTTTATTTTCAAACCTATTAATATTAAAAAAAAATAGTTAATATTACATTTTCATCGATAACTCGAGAAATATCTATAATTCGGGAAATTTAGCTATGTATTTGTGTTTCTGTTTTTTCAAACCTATTTAAATTAAAAAAAAAAATAGTTAATTTTACATATTCGTCGATAACTCGAGAAATATCCATAATTCGGGAAATTGAGCTATGTATTTGTGTTCCTTTATTTTCAAACCTATTAAAATTAAAAAAAAATAGTTAATTTTACATTTTCATCGATAACTCGAGAAATATCCATAATTCGGGAAATTGAGCTATGGATTTGTGTTCCCATTTTTCAAACCTATTAAAATTAAAAAAAAATAGTTAATTTTACATTTTCATCGATAACTCGAGAAATATCCATAATTCGGGAAATTGAGCTATGTATTTGTGTTCCTTTATTTTCAAACCTATTAAAATTAAAAAAAAATAGTTAATTTTACATTTTCATCGATAACTCGAGAAATATCCATAATTCGGGAAATTGAGCTATGTATTTGTGTTCCTTTACTTTCAAACCTATTAAAATTAAAAAAAAATAGTTAATTTTACATTTTCATCGATAACTCGAGAAATATCCATAATTCGGGAAATTGAGCTATGTATATGTGTTCCCATTTTTCAAACCTATTAAAATAAAAAATAATATAGGTAATTTTACATTTTCATCGATAACTCGAGAAATACCCATAATTCGGGAAATTGAGCTATGTATTTGTGTTCCCTTTTTTCAAACCTATTGAAATTTAAAAAAAATAGTGAATTTTACATTTTCATCGATAACTCGAGAAATATCCATAATTCGGGAAATTGAGCTATGTATTTGTGATCCCTATTTTTCAAACCCATTGAAATTAAAAAAAATAGTTAATTTTACATTTTCATCGATAACTCGAGAAATATCCATAATTCGGGAAATTGAGCTATGGATTTGTGTTCCCATTTTTTCAAACCTATTAAAATTAAAAAAAAAGAGTTAATTATACATTTTCATCGATAACTCGAGAAATATCCATAATTCGGGAAATTGAGCTATGTATTTGTGTTCCCATTTTTCAAACCTATTAAAATTAAAAAAATAGTTAATTTTACATTTTCATCGATAACTCGAGAAATATCCATAATTCGGGAAATTGAGCTATGTATTTGTGTTCCCTTTTTTCAAACCAATTAAAATTAAAAACAAAATAGTTAATTTTACATTTTCATCGATAACTCGAGAAATATCCATAATTCGGGAAATTGAGCTATGTATTTGTGTTCCTTTATTTTCAAACCTATTAAAATTAAAAAAAATAGTTAATTTTACATTTTCATCGATAACTCGAGAAATATCCATAATTCGGGAAATTGAGCTATGTATTTGTGTTCCTTTATTTTCAAACCTATTAAAATTAAAAAAAAAATAGTTAATTTTACATTTTCATCGATAACTCGAGAAATATCTATAATTCGGGAAATTGAGCTATGTATTTGTGTTCCTTTTTTTCAAACCTATTAAAATTAAAAAAAAATAGTTAATTTTACATATACGTCGATAACTCGAGAAATATCCATAATTCGGGAAATTGAGCTATGTATTTGTGTTCCTTTATTTTCAAACCTATTAAAATTAAAAAAAAAAATAGTTGATTTTACATTTTCATCGATAACTCGAGAAATATCCATAATTCGGGAAATTGAGCTATGGATTTGTGTTCCCATTTTTCAAACCTATTAAAATTAAAAAAAATTAGTTAATTTTACATTTTTATCGATAACTCGAGAAATATCCATAATTCGGGAAATTGAGCTATGTATTTGTGATCCCTATTTTTCAAACCCATTAAAATTAAAAAAAATAGTTAATTTTACATTTTCATCGATAACTCGAGAAATATCCATAATTCGGGAAATTGAGCTATGGATTTGTGTTCCCATTTTTTCAAACCTATTAAAATTAAAAAAAAAGAGTTAATTTTACATTTTCATCGATAACTCGAGAAATATCCATAATTCGGGAAATTGAGCTATGTATTTGTGTTCCCATTTTTCAAACCTATTAAAATTAAAAAAAATAGTTAATTTTACATTTTCATCGATAACTCGTGATATATCCATAATTCGGGAAATTGAGCTATGTATTTGTGTTCCTTTATTTTCAAACCTAAAGATAATTAAAACAAGTAAAAACGTTGCAGTCGGACGCAACCGACTGCGGAATACTTTGATACCAGTAAATGAACGGTTGATAAGGGGGAATGCAGGGGCGAAGGGAGTGGGCCATGGGGTAAACATCGCCAGCTATCATGTTACCAAATTTGGTGACTTTAGCTCAAAAACTGTGGAAGATAACTTAACTCCCAAATTTAAAAGGTGGGCGGCAGAGGTAGGCGTGGCATCCAAATTTTTGAATCAAATGTTTTTAACTGTCACCATCTATATTCATAAAAAGTTTGGTGGCTCAAGCTCAAAAACTGTTAGAGATATAGCCGATTCCGATTTTAAAAGGCGGGTGGATTAGTTGGGCGTGGCATTCAAAATTTTGATGCACATCTTTGGTTGATGTTGCCTTCTATCTTTCTACCCAATTTACGGGCTCTAGCTTAAAAACTATAAGAGATATCGAAATTTCCGATTTTAAATAGTGGGCGGCAGAGGTGGGCGTGGCATCCTAATTTTTGATGCAGACCTTTTGTAGTTGTCACCATATATCTTCCAACCAAATTTGGTGGCTCTAGCCCAAAAAATGTAAAAACTATAGGCGTTTCCAATTTCACGGTGAAGGGGGGATGGGGTCGGAATCATGGGGCGTGGCATCCAAGTTTTGATGGGGAACTTCAGTACCTATCTTGACACAAAATTTGGTGGCTCTAGCCCAAAAATGTGATAACTATAGGCGTTTCCAATTTCATAGAGAAGGGGGATGGGGGCCGAATTAGGGGCGTGGCATCCGAAAATTTGATACATTTTTTTGGGGAACGTCAATATCTATCTTGGCACAAAATTTGATGGCTTTAGCACAAAAAATGTGAAAACTATAGGCGTTTCCAATTTCTTGGTGAAGGGGGGATGGGGGCGAAATCAGTGGGCGTGCCATCCAAGTTTTGATGGGGAACGTCAGTACCTATCTTGACCCAAAATTTTGTGGCTCTAGCCCAAAAATTGTGAAAACTATAGGCGTTTCCAATTTCATGGAGAAGGGGGATGGGGGCGGAATTAGGGGCGTGGCATCCAAAATGTTGATGCATTTTTTTGGGGAACGTCAATATCTATCTTGACACAAAATTTGGTGGCTCTAGCCCAAAAAATTTGAAAACTATAGGCGTTTCCAATTTCATGGAGAAGGGGGGATGGGGGCGGAATCAGGGGCGTGGCATCCAAAATTTTGATGCATATTTTTGGGGAACGTCAATATCTATCTTGACACAAAATTTGGTGGCTCTAGCCCAAAAAATGTGAAAACTATAGGCGTTTCCAATTTCATGGAGAAGGGGGGATGGGGGCGGAATCAGGGGGCGTGGCATCCAAAATTTTGATGCATAATTTTGGGGAACGTCAATATCTATCTTGCCACAAAATTTGGTGCTTCTAGCCCAAAAAATGTGAAAACTATAGGCGTTTCCAATTTCAAGGAGCAGGGATGATGGGGGCGGAATGAGTGGGCGTGGCATCCAAAATTTTGATGCAGTTTTTTCAGGGACATGACTAGCTATCTGCGTGCAAAATTTGGTAACTCTAGCTGTAAGAATGTGAGAAATATTTTGTTTTATCGGTTTTCAGTTATCGAATTTATCGATTTCCCAGCCTCCTAGTGGGCGTGGCAACCCAATCTTGACACTTTATCTGTACCGTCTATAGATAAACATAATTGCAAAGTTTCAAGTCTCTAGCTTTACGGGTGTCGAAAGAAGTTGCGTTCATACGGACGGACAGACGGACAGACAGACAGACGGACAGACGGACAGACAGACACCATGACGGACATTGCACAAAACCAATATACTATGAGACCTTCGGTATCAAAGTATAAATAGTTAATTTTACATTTTCATCGATAACTCGAGAAATATCCATAATTCGGGAAATTGAGCTATGGATTTGTGTTCCCATTTTTCAAACCTATTAAAATTTAAAAAAACATAGTTAATTTTACATTTGCATCGATAACTCGAGAAATATCCATAATTCGGGAAATTGAGCTATGTATTTGTGATCCCTTTTTTCAAACCTATTAAAATTAAAAACAAAATAGTTAATTTTACATTTTCATCGATAACTCGAGAAATATCCATAATTCGGGAAATTGAGCTATGTATTTGTGTTCCCATTTTTCAAACCTATTAAAATAAAAAATTAAATAGGTAATTTTACATTTTCATCGATAACTCGAGAAATACCCATAATTCGGGAAATTGAGCTAGGTATTTGTGATCCCTATTTTTCAAACCTATTAAAATAAAAAAAAAAATAGTTAATTTTACATTTTCATCGATTACTCGTGAAATATCCATAATTCGGGAAATTGAGCTATGTATTTGTGTTCCCATTTTTCAAACCTATTAAAATTAAACAAAACAAATAGGTTATTTTACATTTTCATCGATAACTCGAGAAATATCCATAATTCGGGAAATTGAGCTATGTATTTGTGTTCCTTTATTTTCAAACCTATTAAAATTAAAAAAAAATAGTTAATTTTACATTTTCATCGATAACTCGAGAAATATCTATAATTCGGGAAATTTAGCTATGTATTTGTGTTTCTTTTTTTCAAACCTATTAAAATTAAAAAACAAAAAAGTTAATTTTACATTTTCGTCGATAACTCGAGAAATATCCATAATTCGGGAAATTGAGCTATGGATTTGTGTTCCCATTTTTCAAACCTATTAAAATTAAAAAAAAATAGTTAATTTTACATTTTCATCGATAACTCGAGAAATATCCATAATTCGGGAAATTGAGCTATGGATTTGTGTTCCCATTTTTCAAACCTATTAAAATTAAAAAAAAAATAGTTAAATTTACATTTTCATCGATAACTCGAGAAATATCCATAATTCGGGAAATTGAGCTATGTATTTGTGTTCCTTTATTTTCAAACCTATTAAAATTAAAAAAAATAGTTAATTTTACATTTTCATCGATAACTCGAGAAATATCCATAATTCGGGAAATTGAGCTATGTATTTGTGTTCCTTTATTTTCAAACCTATTAAAATTAAAAAAAAATAGTTAATTTTACATTTTCATCGATAACTCGAGAAATATCCATAATTCGGGAAATTGAGCTATGTATTTGTGTTCCTTTACTTTCAAACCTATTAAAATTAAAAAAAAAAAATAGTTAATTTTACATTTTCATCGATAACTCGAGAAATATCCATAATTCGGGAAATTGAGCTATGTATTTGTGATCCCTATTTTTCAAACCTATTAATATTAAAAAAAAAATAGTTAATTTTACATTTTCATCGATAACTCGAGAAATATCCATAATTCGGGAAATCGAGCTATGTATTTGTGTTCCCATTTTTTCAAACCTATTAAAATTAAAAAAAAAATAGGTAATTTTACATTTTCATCGATAATTCGAGAAATATCCATAATTCGGGAAATTGAGCTATGTATTTGTGTTCCCTATTTTTCAAACCTATTAAAGTTAAAAAAAGTAGTTTATTTTACATTTTCATCGATAACTCGTGAAATATCCATAATTCGGGAAATTGAGCTATGTATTTGTGATCCCTATTTTTCAAACCTATTAAAATTAAAAAAAAATTGTTAAATTTACATTATCATCGATAACTCGAGAAATATCCATAATTCGGGAAATTGAGCTATGTATTTGTGATCCCTATTTTTCAAACCTATTAAAATTAAAAAAAAAAAAAAAATAGTGGATGTTACATTTTCATCGATAACTCGAGAAATATCCATAATTCGGGAAATTGAGCTATGTATTTGTGTTCCCTTTTTTTAAAACCTATTGAAATTAAAAAAACAAATAGGTAATTTTACATTTTCATCGATAACTCGAGAAATATCCATAATTCGGGAAATTGAGCTATGTATTTGTGATCCCTATTTTTCAAACCTATTAAAATTAAAAAAAATAGTGAATTTTACATTTTCATCGATAACTCGAGAAATATCCATAATTCGGGAAATTGAGCTATGTATTTGTGTTCCTTTATTTTCAAACCTATTAAAATTAAAAAAAATAGTTAATTTTACATTTTCATCGATAACTCGAGAAATATCCATAATTCGGGAAATTGAGCTATGTATTTGTGTTCCTTTATTTTCAAACCTATTAAAATTAAAAAAAAATAGTTAATTTTACATTTTCATCGATAACTCGAGAAATATCCATAATTCGGGAAATTGAGCTATGTATTTGTGTTCCTTTACTTTCAAACCTATTAAAATTAAAAAAAAATAGTTAATTTTACATTTTCATCGATAACTCGAGAAATATCCATAATTCGGGAAATTGAGCTATGGATTTGTGTTCCCATTTTTTCAAACCTATTAAAATTAAAAAAAAATAGTTAATTTTACATTTTCATCGATAACTCGAGAAATATCCATAATTCGGGAAATTGAGCTATGTATTTGTGATCCCTATTTTTCAAACCTATTAATATTAAAAAAAAAATAGTTAATTTTACATTTTCATCGATAACTCGAGAAATATCCATAATTCGGGAAATCGAGCTATGTATTTGTGTTCCCATTTTTTCAAACCTAATAAAATTAAAAAAAAAATAGGTAATTTTACATTTTCATCGATAATTTGAGAAATATCCATAATTCGGGAAATTGAGCTATGTATTTGTGTTCCCTATTTTTCAAACCTATTAAAGTTAAAAAAAGTAGTTTATTTTACATTTTCATCGATAACTCGTGAAATATCCATAATTCGGGAAATTGAGCTATGTATTTGTGATCCCTATTTTTCAAACCTATTAAAATTAAAAAAAAAATTGTTAAATTTACATTATCATCGATAACTCGAGAAATATCCATAATTCGGGAAATTGAGCTATGTATTTGTGATCCCTATTTTTCAAACCTATTAAAATTAAAAAAAAAAAAATAGTGAATGTTACATTTTCATCGATAACTCGAGAAATATCCATAATTCGGGAAATTGAGCTATGTATTTGTGTTCCCTTTTTTTAAAACCTATTGAAATTAAAAAAACAAATAGGTAATTTTACATTTTCATCGATAACTCGAGAAATATCCATAATTCGGGAAATTGAGCTATGTATTTGTGATCCCTATTTTTCAAACCTATTAAAATTAAAAAAAATAGTGAATTTTACATTTTCATCGATAACTCGAGAAATATCCATAATTCGGGAAATTGAGCTATGGATTTTTGTTCCCATTTTTTCAAACCTATTGAAATTAAAAAAAAATAGGTAATTTTACATTTTCATCGATAACTCGAGAAATATCCATAATTCGGGAAATTGAGCTATGTATTTGTGTTCCCTATTTTTCAAACCTATTAAAGTTAAAAAAAGTAGTTTATTTTACATTTTCATCGATAACTCGAGAAATATCCATAATTCGGGAAATTGAGCTATGTATTTGTGTTCCTTTATTTTCAAACCTATTAAAATTAAAAAAATTAGTTAATTTTACATTTTCATCGATAACTCGAGAAATATCCATAATTCGGGAAATTGAGCTATGTATTTGTGTTTCCATTTTTCAAACCTATTAAAATTAAAAAAAAAATAGGTAATTTTACATTTTCATCGATAACTCGAGAAATATCCATAATTCGGGAAATTGAGCTATGTATTTGTGATCCCTATTTTTCAAACCTATTAAAATTAAAAAAAAAATAGTTAAATTTACATTATCATCGATAACTCGAGAAATATCCATAATTCGGGAAATTGAGCTATGTATTTGTGTTCCCATTTTATCAAACCTATTAAAATTAAAAAAAAATAGTTAATTTTACATTTTCATCGATAACTCGAGAAATATCCATAATTCGGGAAATTGAGCTATGTATTTGTGTTCCTTTACTTTCAAACCTATTAAAATTAAAAAAAAATAGGTAAATTTTACATTTTCATCGATAACTCGAGAAATATCCATAATTCGGGAAATTGAGCTATGTATTTGTGATCCCTATTTTTCAAACCTATTAAAATTAAAAAAAAATAGTTAATTTTACATTTTCATCGATAACTCGAGAAATATCCATAATTCGGGAAATTGAGCTATGTATTTGTGATCCCTATTTTTCAAACCTATTAATATTAAAAAAAATAGTTAATTTTACATTTTCATCGATAACTCGAGAAATATCCATAATTCGGGAAATCGAGCTATGTATTTGTGTTCCCATTTTTTCAAACCTATTAAAATTAAAAAAAAAAATAGGTAATTTTACATTTTCATCGATAATTCGAGAAATATCCATAATTCGGGAAATTGAGCTATGTATTTGTGTTCCTTTATTTTCAAACCTATTAAAATTAAAAAAAATAGTTAATTTTACATTTTCATCGATAACTCGAGAAATATCCATAATTCGGGAAATTGAGCTATGTATTTGTGTTCCTTTATTTTCAAACCTATTAAAATTAAAAAAAAATAGTTAATTTTACATTTTCATCGATAACTCGAGAAATATCCATAATTCGGGAAATTGAGCTATGTATTTGTGTTCCTTTATTTTCAAACCTATTAAAATTAAAAAAAAAAATAGTTAATTTTACATTTTCATCGATAACTCGAGAAATATCCATAATTCGGGAAATTGAGCTATGGATTTGTGTTCCCTTTTTTTCAAACCTATTAAAATTAAAAAAAAAATAGTTAATTTTACATTTTCATCGATAACTCGAGAAATATCCATAATTCGGGAAATTGAGCTATGTATTTGTGATCCCTATTTTTCAAACCTATTAAAATTAAAAAAATAGTTAATTTTACATTTTCATCGATAACTCGAGAAATATCCATAATTCGGGAAATTGAGCTATGTATTTGTGTTCCCATTTTTTCAAACCTATTAAAATTAAAAAAAAAATAGGTAATTTTACATTTTCATCGATAATTCGAGAAATATCCATAATTCGGGAAATTGAGCTATGTATTTGTGTTCCCTATTTTTCAAACCTATTAAAGTTAAAAAAAGTAGTTTATTTTACATTTTCATCGATAACTCGTGAAATATCCATAATTCGGGAAATTGAGCTATGTATTTGTGTTCCCTATTTTTCAAACCTATTAAAATTAAAAAAAAATTAGTTAAATTTACATTTTCATCGATAACTCGAGAAATATCCATAATTCGGGAAATTGAGCTATGTATTTGTGTTCCCTATTTTTCAAACCTATTAAAATTAAAAAAAAAAAAATAGTGAATTTTACATTTTCATCGATAACTCGAGAAATATCCATAATTCGGGAAATTGTGCTATGTATTTGTGTTCCCTTTTTTTAAAACCTATTAAAATTAAAAAACAAATAGTTAATTTTACATTTTCATCGATAACTCGAGAAATATCCATAATTCGGGAAATTGAGCTATGTATTTGTGATCCCTATTTTTCAAACCTATTAAAATTAAAAAAAAATAGTTAATTTTACATTTTCATCGATAACTCGAGAAATATCCATAATTCGGGAAATTGAGCTATGTATTTGTGTTCCTTTATTTTCAAACCTATTAAAATTAAAAAAAAATAGTTAATTTTACATTTTCATCGATAACTCGAGAAATATCCATAATTCGGGAAATTGAGCTATGTATTTGTGTTCCTTTATTTTCAAACCTATTAAAATTAAAAAAAAAATAGTTAATTTTACATTTTCATCGATAACTCGAGAAATATCCATAATTCGGGAAATTGAGCTATGTATTTGTGTTCCCTTTACTTTCAAACCTATTAAAATTAAAAAAAAATAGTTAATTTTACATTTTCATCGATAACTCGAGAAATATCCATAATTCGGGAAATTGAGCTATGGATTTGTGTTCCCATTTTTTCAAACCTATTAAAATTAAAAAAAAAATAGTTAATTTTACATTTTCATCGATAACTCGAGAAATATCCATAATTCGGGAAATCGAGCTATGTATTTGTGTTCCCTATTTTTTCAAACCTATTAAAATTAAAAAAAAATAGGTAATTTTACATTTTCATCGATAATTCGAGAAATATCCATAATTCGGGAAATTGAGCTATGTATTTGTGTTCCCTATTTTTCAAACCTATTAAAGTTAAAAAAAAATAGTTTATTTTACATTTTCATCGATAACTCGAGAAATATCCATAATTCGGGAAATTGAGCTATGTATTTGTGATCCCTATTTTTCAAACCTATTAAAATTAAAAAAAAATTGTTAAATTTACATTATCATCGATAACTCGAGAAATATCCATAATTCGGGAAATTGAGCTATGTATTTGTGATCCCTATTTTTCAAACCTATTAAAATTAAAAAAAAAAAATAGTGAATGTTACATTTTCATCGATAACTCGAGAAATATCCATAATTCGGGAAATTGAGCTATGTATTTGTGTTCCCTTTTTTTAAAACCTATTGAAATTAAAAAAACAAATAGGTAATTTTACATTTTCATCGATAACTCGAGAAATATCCATAATTCGGGAAATTGAGCTATGTATTTGTGATCCCTATTTTTCAAACCTATTAAAATTAAAAAAAATAGTGAATTTTACATTTTCATCGATAACTCGAGAAATATCCATAATTCGGGAAATTG
Organism: Scaptomyza hsui; assembly: GCA_018152825.1. Lineage (NCBI taxonomy): Eukaryota > Metazoa > Arthropoda > Insecta > Diptera > Drosophilidae > Scaptomyza > Scaptomyza hsui. The sequence continues at coordinate 31,616 of JAECXO010000283.1, forward strand.
AGCTATGGATTTTTGTTCCCATTTTCAAACCTATTGAAATTAAAAAAAAAATAGGTAATTTTACATTTTCATCGATAACTCGAGAAATATCCATAATTCGGGAAATTGAGCTATGTATTTGTGATCCCTATTTTTCAAACCTATTAAAATTAAAAAAATTAGTTAATTTTACATTTTCATCGATAACTCGAGAAATATCCATAATTCGGGAAATTGAGCTATGTATTTGTGTTTCCTTTTTTTCAAACCTATTAAAATTAAAAAAAAATAGGTAATTTTACATTTTCATCGATAACTCGAGAAATATCCATAATTCGGGAAATTGAGCTATGTATTTGTGATCCCTATTTTTCAAACCTATTAAAATTAAAAAAAAATAGTTAAATTTACATTATCATCGATAACTCGAGAAATATCCATAATTCGGGAAATTGAGCTATGTATTTGTGTTCCCATTTTATCAAACCTATTAAAATTAAAAAAAAAATAGTTAATTTTACATTTTCATCGATAACTCGAGAAATATCCATAATTCGGGAAATTGAGCTATGTATTTGTGTTCCTTTACTTTCAAACCTATTAAAATTAAAAAAAAAATAGTTAATTTTACATTTTCATCGATAACTCGAGAAATATCCATAATTCGGGAAATTGAGCTATGGATTTGTGTTCCCATTTTTTCAAACCTATTAAAATTAAAAAAAAATAGTTAATTTTACATTTTCATCGATAACTCGAGAAATATCCATAATTCGGGAAATTGAGCTATGTATTTGTGATCCCTATTTTTCAAACCTATTAAAATTAAAAAAAAATAGTGAATTTTACATTTTCATCGATAACTCGAGAAATATCCATAATTCGGGAAATTGAGCTATGTATTTGTGTTCCTTTATTTTCAAACCTATTAAAATTAAAAAAAATAGTTAATTTTACATTTTCATCGATAACTCGAGAAATATCCATAATTCGGGAAATTGAGCTATGTATTTGTGTTCCTTTATTTTCAAACCTATTAAAATTAAAAAAAAAATAGTTAATTTTACATTTTCATCGATAACTCGAGAAATATCCATAATTCGGGAAATTGAGCTATGTATTTGTGTTCCTTTATTTTCAAACCTATTAAAATTAAAAAAAAAATAGTTAATTTTACATTTTCATCGATAACTCGAGAAATATCCATAATTCGGGAAATTGAGCTATGGATTTGTGTTCCCATTTTTTCAAACCTATTAAAATTAAAAAAAAATAGTTAATTTTACATTTTCATCGATAACTCGAGAAATATCCATAATTCGGGAAATCGAGCTATGTATTTGTGTTCCCATTTTTTCAAACCTATTAAAATTAAAAAAAAAAATAGGTAATTTTACATTTTCATCGATAATTCGAGAAATATCCATAATTCGGGAAATTGAGCTATGTATTTGTGTTCCCTATTTTTCAAACCTATTAAAGTTAAAAAAAAGTAGTTTATTTTACATTTTCATCGATAACTCGTGAAATATCCATAATTCGGGAAATTGAGCTATGTATTTGTGATCCCTATTTTTCAAACCTATTAAAATTAAAAAAAAAATTGTTAAATTTACATTATCATCGATAACTCGAGAAATATCCATAATTCGGGAAATTGAGCTATGTATTTGTGATCCCTATTTTTCAAACCTATTAAAATTAAAAAAAAAAAAATAGTGAATGTTACATTTTCATCGATAACTCGAGAAATATCCATAATTCGGGAAATTGAGCTATGTATTTGTGTTCCCTTTTTTTAAAACCTATTGAAATTAAAAAACAAATAGGTAATTTTACATTTTCATCGATAACTCGAGAAATATCCATAATTCGGGAAATTGAGCTATGTATTTGTGATCCCTATTTTTCAAACCTATTAAAATTAAAAAAAAAATAGTGAATTTTACATTTTCATCGATAACTCGAGAAATATCCATAATTCGGGAAATTGAGCTATGGATTTTTGTTCCCATTTTTTCAAACCTATTGAAATTAAAAAAAAAAATAGGTAATTTTACATTTTCATCGATAACTCGAGAAATATCCATAATTCGGGAAATTGAGCTATGTATTTGTGATCCCTATTTTTCAAACCTATTAAAATTAAAAAAAATTAGTTAATTTTACATTTTCATCGATAACTCGAGAAATATCCATAATTCGGGAAATTGAGCTATGTATTTGTGTTTCCATTTTTCAAACCTATTAAAATTAAAAAAAAATAGGTAATTTTACATTTTCATCGATAACTCGAGAAATATCCATAATTCGGGAAATTGAGCTATGTATTTGTGATCCCTATTTTTCAAACCTATTAAAATTAAAAAAAAAATAGTTAAATTTACATTATCATCGATAACTCGAGAAATATCCATAATTCGGGAAATTGAGCTATGGATTTGTGTTCCCATTTTTTCAAACCTATTAAAATTAAAAAAAAATAGTTAATTTTACATTTTCATCGATAACTCGAGAAATATCCATAATTCGGGAAATTGAGCTATGTATTTGTGATCCCTATTTTTCAAACCTATTAATATTAAAAAAAATAGTTAATTTTACATTTTCATCGATAACTCGAGAAATATCCATAATTCGGGAAATCGAGCTATGTATTTGTGTTCCCATTTTTTCAAACCTATTAAAATTAAAAAAAAAATAGGTAATTTTACATTTTCATCGATAATTCGAGAAATATCCATAATTCGGGAAATTGAGCTATGTATTTGTGTTCCCTATTTTTCAAACCTATTAAAGTTAAAAAAAGTAGTTTATTTTACATTTTCATCGATAACTCGTGAAATATCCATAATTCGGGAAATTGAGCTATGTATTTGTGATCCCTATTTTTTCAAACCTATTAAAATTAAAAAAAAAATTGTTAAATTTACATTATCATCGATAACTCGAGAAATATCCATAATTCGGGAAATTGAGCTATGTATTTGTGATCCCTATTTTTCAAACCTATTAAAATTAAAAAAAAAAAAAATAGTGAATGTTACATTTTCATCGATAACTCGAGAAATATCCATAATTCGGGAAATTGAGCTATGTATTTGTGTTCCCTTTTTTTTTTAAAACCTATTGAAATTAAAAAAACAAATAGGTAATTTTACATTTTCATCGATAACTCGAGAAATATCCATAATTCGGGAAATTGAGCTATGTATTTGTGATCCCTATTTTTCAAACCTATTAAAATTAAAAAAAATAGTGAATTTTACATTTTCATCGATAACTCGAGAAATTTCCATAATTCGGGAAATTGAGCTATGGATTTTTGTTCCCATTTTTTCAAACCTATTGAAATAAAAAAAAAAAATAGGTAATTTTACATTTTCATCGATAACTCGAGAAATATCCATAATTCGGGAAATTGAGCTATGTATTTGTGTTCCCTATTTTTCAAACCTATTAAAGTTAAAAAAAGTAGTTTTTTTACATTTTCATCGATAACTCGAGAAATATCCATAATTCGGGAAATTGAGCTATGTATTTGTGTTCCTTTATTTTCAAACCTATTAAAATTAAAAAAATTAGTTAATTTTACATTTTCATCGATAACTCGAGAAATATCCATAATTCGGGAAATTGAGCTATGTATTTGTGTTTCCATTTTTCAAACCTATTAAAATTAAAAAAAAATAGGTAATTTTACATTTTCATCGATAACTCGAGAAATATCCATAATTCGGGAAATTGAGCTATGTATTTGTGATCCCTATTTTTCAAACCTATTAAAATTAAAAAAAAATAGTTAAATTTACATTATCATCGATAACTCGAGAAATATCCATAATTCGGGAAATTGAGCTATGTATTTGTGTTCCCATTTTATCAAACCTATTAAAATTAAAAAAAATAGTTAATTTTACATTTTCATCGATAACTCGAGAAATATCCATAATTCGGGAAATTGAGCTATGTATTTGTGTTCCCTTTTTTAAAACCTATTGAAATTAAAAAAACAAATAGGTAATTTTACATTTTCATCGATAACTCGAGAAATATCCATAATTCGGGAAATTGAGCTATGTATTTGTGATCCCTATTTTTCAAACCTATTAAAATTAAAAAAAATAGTTAATTTTACGTTTTCATCGATAACTCGAGAAATATCCATAATTCGGGAAATTGAGCTATGGATTTTTGTTCCATTTTTTCAAACCTATTAAAATTAAAAAAAAAAATAGGTAATTTTACATTTTCATCGATAACTCGAGAAATATCCATAATTCGGGAAATTGAGCTATGTATTTGTGATCCCTATTTTTTAAACCTATTAAAATTAAAAAAAATAGTTAATTTTACGTTTTCATCGATAACTCGAGAAATATCCATAATTCGGGAAATTGAGCTATGGATTTTTGTTCCCATTTTTTCAAACCTATTAAAATTAAAAAAAAAAATAGGTAATCTTACATTTTCATCGATAACTCGAGAAATATCCATAATTCGGGAAATTGAGCTATGTATTTGTGTTCCCTATTTTTCAAACCTATTAAAGTTAAAAAAAAGTAGTTTATTTTACATTTTCATCGATAACTCGTGAAATATCCATAATTCGGGAAATTGAGCTATGTATTTGTGTTCCTTTATTTTCAAACCTATTAAAATTAAAAACATTAGTTAATTTTACATTTTCATCGATAACTCGAGAAATATCCATAATTCGGGAAATTGAGCTATGTATTTGTGTTTCCATTTATCAAACCTATTAAAATTAAAAAAAAAATAGGTAATTTTACATTTTCATCGATAACTCGAGAAATATCCATAATTCGGGAAATTGAGCTATGTATTTGTGATCCCTATTTTTTAAACCTATTAAAATTAAAAAAAATAGTTAATATTACATTTTCATCGATAACTCGAGAAATATCCATAATTCGGGAAATTGAGCTATGTATTTGTGTTCCCTTTTTTTCAAACCTATTAAAGTTAAAAAAAAGTAGTTTATTTTACATTTTCATCGATAACTCGTGAAATATCCATAATTCGGGAAATTGAGCTATGTATTTGTGATCCCTATTTTTCAAACCTATTAAAATTAAAAAAAATAGTTAATTTTACGTTTTCATCGATAACTCGAGAAATATCCATAATTCGGGAAATTGAGCTATGGATTTTTGTTCCCATTTTTCAAACCTATTAAAATTAAAAAAAAATAGGTAATTTTACATTTTCATCGATAACTCGAGAAATATCCATAATTCGGGAAATTGAGCTATGTATTTGTGATCCCTATTTTTTAAACCTATTAAAATTAAAAAAAAATAGTTAATATTACATTTTCATCGATAACTCGAGTAATATCCATAATTCGGGAAATTGAGCTATGTATTTGTGTTCCCTTTTTGTTTTCAAACCTATTAAAATTATAGAAAAAAATAGTTAATATTACATTTTCATCGATAACTCGAGAAATATCCATAATTCGGGAAATTGAGCTATGTATTTGTGTTCCCATTTTTTCAAACCAATTAAAATTAAAAAAAAATTAGTTAGTTTCACATTTTCATCGACTACTCGAGAAATTTCCATAATTAGGGAAATTGAGCTATGTATTTGTGTTCCTTTTTTTCAAACCTATTGAAATTAAAAAAAATAGTTAATATTACATTTTCATCGATAACTCGAGAAATATCCATAATTCGGGAAATTGAGCTATGTATTTGTGTTCCCATTTTTTCAAACCTATTAAAATTACAAAAAAAAAGAAGTTAATTTTACATTTTCATCGATAACTCGAGAAATATCCATAATTCGGGAAATTGATCTATGGATTTGTGTTCCCTTTTATTTTTCAAACCTATTAAAATTAAAAAAACAAGTAAAAACGTTGCAGTCGGACGCAACCGACTGCGAAATACTTGATACCAGTAAATGAACGGTTTATAAGGGGGAATGCAGTGGCGAAGGGAGTGGGCCATGTGGTAAACATCGCCAGCTATCATGTTACCAAATTTGGTGACTTTTCCTCAAAAGCTGTGGAAGATAATTTAACTTCAAAATGTAAAAGGTGGGCGGCAGAGGTGGGCGCGGCATCCAAATTTTTGAATCAAATGTTTTTAACTGTCACTATCTATCTTCCTACCAAGTTTGGTGGCTCTAGCTCAAAAACTGTTAAAGATATAGCCGATTCCGATTTTATAAGGCGGGTGGCTTAGGTGGGCTTGGCATTCAAAATTTTGATGCACATCTTTGGTAGATGCTGCCTTCTATCTTTCTACCCAATTTACGGGCTCTAGCTTAAAAACTATAAGAAATATCGAAATTTCCGATTTTAAATAGTGGGCGCCAGAGGTGGGCGTGGCATCCTAATTTTTGGTGCAGACCTTTTGTAGATGTCACCATATATCCTCCTACCAAATTCGGTGACTCTAGCTCGAAAAATGTGAAAACTATATTCGTTTCCAATTTCAAGTAGAAGGGGGGGTTGGGATCGGAATCATGGGGCGTGGCATCCAAAATTTTGATGCATTTTTTTGGGGAACGTCAATATGTATCTTCACACAAAATTTGGTGGCTCTAGCCCAAAAAATGTGAAAACTATAGGCGTTTCCAATTTCTTGGTGAAAGGGGGATGGAGGCGGAATCAGGGGACGTGGCATCCAAAATTTTGATGCATTTTTTTGGGGAACGTCAATATCTATCTTGACACAAAATTTGATGGCTCTAGCCCAAAAAATGTGAAAACTATAGGCGTTTCCAATTTCATGGAGGAGGGGGAGATGGGGGCGGAATCAGGGGGCGTGGCATCCAAAATTTTGATGCATGTTTTTGGGGAACGTCAATATCCATCTTGACACAAAATTTGGTGACTATAGCCCAAAAAATGTGAAAACTATGGGCGTTTCCAATTTCATGGAGAAGGGGGGATGGGGGCGGAATCAGGGGGCGTAGCATCCAAAATTTTGATGCATTTTTTTGGGGAACTTCAATATGTATCTTGACACAAAATTTGATTTCTCTAGCCCAAAAAATGTAAAAACTATAGGCGTTTCCAATTTCAAGGAGCAGGGATGATGGGGGCGGAAGGAGTGGGCGTGGCATCCAAAATTTTGATGCAGTTTTTTCAGGGACATGACTAGCTATCTGCGTGCAAAATTTGGTAACTCTAGCTGTAAGAATGTGAGAAATATTTGGTTTTATCGGTTTTCAGTTATCGAATTTATCGATTTCCCAGCCTCCTAGTAGGCGTGGCAACCCAATCTTGACACTTTATCTGTACCGTCTATAGATAAACATAATTGCAAAGTTTCAAGTCTCTAGCTTTACGGGTGTCGAAAAAAGTTGCGTTCATACGGACGGACAGACGGACAGACGGACAGACAGACACCATGACGGACATTGCACAAAACCAATATACTATGAGACCTTCGGTATCAAAGTATAAATAGTTAATTTTACATTTTCATCGATAACTCGAGAAATATCCATAATTCGGGAAATTGATCTATGTATTTGTGTTCCCTATTTTTCAAGCCAATTAAAATTAAATAAAATATAATGAATTTTACATTTTCATCGATAACTCGAGAAATATCCATAATTCGGGAAATTGAGCTATGTATTTGTGTTCCCTTATTTTTTAAACCTATTTAAATTTAAAAAAAATAGTTAATTTTACATTTTCATCGATAACTCGAGAAATATCCATAATTCGGGAAATTGAGCTATGTATTTGTGTTCCCTATTTTTCAAACCTATTAAAATTAAAAATGAAAACAGTTAATTTTACATTTACATCGATAACTCGAGAAATATCCATAATTCGGGAAATTGAGCTATGTATTTGTGCACCCTTTTTTTCAAACCTATTAAAATTTAAAAAAAAAATAGTTAATGTTACATTTTCATCGACAACTCGAGAAATATCCATAATTCGGGAAATTGAGCTATGTATTTGTGTTCCCTTTTAATCAAACCTATTAAAATTTAAAAAAAACAAGTAAAAACGTTGCAGTCGGACGCAACCGACTGCGAAATACTTTGATACCAGTAAATGAACGGTTTATAAGGGGGAATGCAGGGGCGAAGGGAGTGGGCCATGTGGTAAACATCGCCAGCTATCATGTTACCAAATTTGGTGACTTTTCCTCAAAAGCTGTGGAAGATAATTTAACTTCAAAATGTAAAAGGTGGGCGGCAGAGGTGGGCGCGGATCCAAATTTTTGAATCAAATGTTTTTAGCTGTCACTATCTATCTGCCTACCAAGTTTGGTGGCTCTAGCTCAAAAACTGTTAAAGATATAGCCGATTCCGATTTTATAAGGCGGGTGGCTTAGGTGGGCGTGGCATTCAAAATTTTGATGCACATCTTTGGTAGATGCTGCCTTCTATCTTTCTACCCAATTTACGGGCTCTAGCTTAAAAACTATAAGAGATATCGAAATTTCCGAGTTTAAATAGTGGGCGGCAGAGGTGGGCGTGGCATCCTAATTTTTGGTGCAGACCTTTTGTAGATGTCACCATATATCCTCCTACCAAATTCGGTGACTCTAGCTCGAAAAATGTGAAAACTATATTCGTTTCCAATTTCAAGTAGAAGGGGGGGTTGGGATCGGAATCATGGAGCGTGGCATCCAAAACGTCAATATCTATCTTCACACAAAATTTGGTGGCTCTAGCCCAAAAAATGTGAAAACTATGGGCGTTTCCAATTTCTTGGTGAAAGGGAGGGGATGGGGGCGGAATAAGGGGGCGTGGCATCCAAAATGTTGATGCATATTTTTGGGGAACGTCAATATCTATCTTGACACAAAATTTGATGGCTCTATTACCCCAAAAATGTGAAAACTATAGGCGTTTCCAATTTCATGGAGAAGGGGGGGGGGGGGGGGGGAATGGAGGCGGAATCAGGGGACGTGGCATCCAAAATTTTGATGCATTTTTTTGGGGAACGTCAATATCTATCTTGACACAAAATTTGGTGGCTCTAGCCCAAAAAATGTGAAAACTATAGGCGTTTCCAATTTCATGGAGAAGGGGGGATGGGGGCGGAATCAGGGGCGTGGCATCCAAAATGTTGATGCATATTTTTGGGGAACGTCAATATCTATCTTGACACAAAATTTGGTGGCTCTAGCCCAAAAAATGTGAAAACTATAGGCGTTTCCAATTTCATGGAGAAGGGGGGATGGGGGCGGAATCAGGGGGCGTGGCATCCAAAATGTTGATGCATATTTTTGGGGAACGTCAATATCTATCTTGGCACAAAATTTGGTGGCTCTAGCCCAAAAAATGTAAAAACTATAGGCGTTTCCAATTTCATGGAGAAGGGGGGGGGTGGGGGCGGAATCAGGGGGCGTGGCATCCAAAATTTTGATGCATATTTTTGGGGAACGTCAATATCTATCTTGGCACAAAATTAGATGGCTCTAGCCCAAAAAATGTGAAAACTATAGGCGTTTCCAATTTCATGGAGAAGTGGAGGGGTTGGGGGGAATGGAGGCGGAATCAGGGGACGTGGCATCCAAAATTTTGATGCATTTTTTTGGGGAACGTCAATATCTATCTTGACACAAAATTTGGTGGCTCTAGCCCAAAAAATGTAAAAACTATAGGCGTTTCCAATTTCATGGAGAAGGGGGGGATGGGGGGCGGAATCAGGGGGCGTGGCATCCAAAATGTTGATGCATATTTTTTGGGAACGTCAATATCTATCTTGGCACAAAATTAGATGGCTCTAGCCCAAAAAATGTGAAAACTATAGGCGTTTCCAATTTCATGGAGAAGGAGCGGTTGGGGGGGGGAATGGAGGCGGAATCAGGGGACGTGGCATCCAAAATTTTGATGCATTTTTTTGGGGAACGTCAATATCTATCTTGACACAAAATTTGGTGGCTCTAGCCCAAAAAATGTAAAAACTATAGGCGTTTCCAATTTCATGGAGAAGGGGGGGATGGGGGCGGAATCAGGGGGCGTGGCATCCAAAATTTTGATGCATTTTTTTGGGGAACGTCAATATCTATCTTGACACAAAATTTGATGGCTCTAGCCCAAAAAATGTGAAAACTATAGGCGTTTCCAATTTCATGGAGGAGGGGGAGATGGGGGCGGAATCAGGGGGCGTGGCATCCAAAATTTTGATGCATGTTTTTGGGGAACGTCAATATCCATCTTGACACAAAATTTGGTGACTATAGCCCAAAAAATGTGAAAACTATGGGCGTTTCCAATTTCATGGAGAAGGGGGGGGATGGGGGCGGAATCAGGGGGCGTAGCATCCAAAATTTTGATGCATTTTTTTGGGGAACTTCAATATGTATCTTGACACAAAATTTGATTTCTCTAGCCCAAAAAATGTAAAAACTATAGGCGTTTCCAATTTCAAGGAGCAGGGATGATGGGGGCGGAAGGAGTGGGCGTGGCATCCAAAATTTTGATGCAGTTTTTCAGGGACATGACTAGCTATCTGCGTGCAAAATTTGGTAACTCTAGCTGTAAGAATGTGAGAAATATTTGGTTTTATCGGTTTTCAGTTATCGAATTTATCGATTTCCCAGCCTCCTAGTAGGCGTGGCAACCCAATCTTGACACTTTATCTGTACCGTCTATAGATAAACATAATTGCAAAGTTTCAAGTCTCTAGCTTTACGGGTGTCGAAAAAGTTGCGTTCATACGGACGGACAGACGGACAGACGGACAGACAGACACCATGACGGACATTGCACAAAACCAATATACTATGAGACCTTCGGTATCAAAGTATAAATAGTTAATTTTACATTTTCATCGATAACTCGAGAAATATCCATAATTCGGGAAATTGATCTATGTATTTGTGTTCCCTATTTTTCAAGCCAATTAAAATTAAATAAAATATAATGAATTTTACATTTTCATCGATAACTCGAGAAATATCCATAATTCGGGAAATTGAGCTATGTATTTGTGTTCCCTTTTTTTTAAACCTATTTAAATTTAAAAAAAATAGTTAATTTTACATTTTCATCGATAACTCGAGAAATATCCATAATTCGGGAAATTGAGCTATGTATTTGTGTTCCCTATTTTTCAAACCTATTAAAATTAAAAATGAAAACAGCTAATTTTACATTTACATCGATAACTCGAGAAATATCCATAATTCGGGAAATTGAGCTATGTATTTGTGCACCCTTTTTTTCAAACCTATTAAAATTTAAAAAAAAATAGTTAATGTTACATTTTCATCGACAACTCGAGAAATATCCATAATTCGGGAAATTGAGCTATGTATTTGTGTTCCCTTTTTTTCAAACCTATTAAAATTAAAGAAAAACAAGTAAAAACGTTGCAGTCGGACGCAACCGACTGCGAAATACTTTGATACCAGTAAATGAACGGTTTATAAGGGGGAATGCAGGGGCGAAGGGAGTGGGCCATGTGGTAAACATCGCCAGCTATCATGTTACCAAATTTGGTGACTTTTCCTCAAAAGCTGTGGAAGATAACTTAACTTCAAAATGTAAAAGGTGGGCGGCAGAGGTGGGCGCGGCATCCAAATTTTGAATCAAATGTTTTTAGCTGTCACTATCTATCTGCCTACCAAGTTTGGTGGCTCTAGCTCAAAAACTGTTAAAGATATAGCCGATTCCGATTTTATAAGGCGGGTGGCTTAGGTGGGCGTGGCATTCAAAATTTTGATGCACATCTTTGGTAGATGCTGCCTTCTATCTTTCTACCCAATTTACGGGCTCTAGCTTAAAAACTATAAGAGATATCGAAATTTCCGATTTTAAATAGTGGGCGGCAGAGGTGGGCGTGGCATCCTAATTTTTGGTGCAGACCTTTTGTAGATGTCACCATATATCCTCCTACCAAATTCGGTGACTCTAGCTCGAAAATGTGAAAACTATATTCGTTTCCAATTTCAAGTAGAAGGGGGTTGGGATCGGAATCATGGGGCGGTGGCATCCAAAACGTCAATATCTATCTTCACACAAAATTTGGTGGCTCTAGCCCAAAAAATGAAAACTATAGGCGTTTCCAATTTCTTGGTGAAAGGGGGATGGGGGCGGAATAAGGGGGCGTGGCATCCAAAATGTTGATGCATATTTTTGGGGAACGTCAATATCTATCTTGACACAAAATTTGATGGCTCTACCCCAAAAAATGTGAAAACTATAGGCGTTTCCAATTTCATGGAGAAGGAGGGGTGGGGGGGGATGGAGGCGGAATCAAGGGGACGTGGCATCCAAAATTTTGATGCATTTTTTTGGGGAACGTCAATATCTATCTTGACACAAAATTTGGTGGCTCTAGCCAAAAAATGTGAAAACTATGGGCGTTTCCAATTTCATGGAGAAGGGGGGGGGGATGGGGGCGGAATCAAGGGCGTGGCATCCAAAATGTTGATGCATATTTTTGGGGAACGTCAATATCTATCTTGACACAAAATTTGGTGGCTCTAGCCCAAAAAATGTGAAAACTATAGGCGTTTCCAATTTCATGGAGAAGGGGGATGTGGGGCGGAATCAGGGGGCGTGGCATCCAAAATGTTGATGCATATTTTTGGGGAACGTCAATATCTATCTTGACACAAAATTTGGTGGCTCTAGCCCAAAAAATGTAAAAACTATAGGCGTTTCCAATTTCATGGAGAAGGGGGGTGGGGGCGGAATCGGGGGCGTGGCATCCAAAATTTTGATGCATATTTTTGGGGAACGTCAATATCTATCTTGGCACAAAATTAGATGGCTCTAGCCCAAAAAATGTGCAAACTATAGGCGTTTCCAATTTCATGGAGAAGTAGGGGTTGGGGGGGGGAATGGAGGCGGAATCAGGGGACGTGGCATCCAAAATTTTGATGCATTTTTTGGGAACGTCAATATCTATCTTGACACAAAATTTGGTGGCTCTAGCCCAAAAAATGTAAAAACTATAGGCGTTTCCAATTTCATGGAGAAGGGGGATGGGGGCGGAATCAGGGGCGTGGCATCCAAAATGTTGATGCATATTTTTGGGGAACGTCAATATCTATCTTGGCACAAAATTAGATGGCTCTAGCGCCAAAAATGTGAAAACTATAGGCGTTTCCAATTTCATGGAGAAGGAGCGGTTGGGGGGGGGAATGGAGGCGGAATCAGGGGACGTGGCATCCAAAATTTTGATGCATTTTTTGGGGAAAGTCAATATCTATCTTGACACAAAATTTGTGGCTCTACCCAAAAAATGTAAAAACTATAGGCGTTTCCAATTTCATGGAGAAGGGGGGGATGGGGGCGGAATCAGGGGGCGTGGCATCCAAAATTTTGATGCATTTTTTTGGGGAACGTCAATATCTATCTTGACACAAAATTTGATGGCTCTAGCCCAAAAAATGTGAAAACTATAGGCGTTTCCAATTTCATGGAGTGGGGGAGATTGGGGGCGGAATCAGGGGGCGTGGCATCCAAAATTTTGATGCATGTTTTTGGGGAACGTCAATATCCATCTTGACACAAAATTTGGTGACTATAGCCCAAAAAATGTGAAAACTATGGGCGTTTCCAATTTCATGGAGAAGGGGGGGATGGGGGGCGGAATCAGGGGCGTAGCATCCAAAATTTTGATGCATTTTTTTGGGGAACTTCAATATGTATCTTGACACAAAATTTGATTTCTCTAGCCCAAAAAATGTAAAAACTATAGGCGTTTCCAATTTCAAGGAGCAGGGATGATGGGGGCGGAAGGAGTGGGCGTGGCATCCAAAATTTTGATGCAGTTTTTTCAGGGACATGACTAGCTATCTGCGTGCAAAATTTGGTAACTCTAGTTGTAAGAATGTGAGAAATATTTGGTTTTATCGGTTTGCAGTTATCGAATTTATCGATTTCCCAGCCTCCTAGTAGGCGTGGCAACCCAATCTTGACACTTTATCTGTACCGTCTATAGATAAACATAATTGCAAAGTTTCAAGTCTCTAGCTTTACGGGTGTTGAAAAAAGTTGCGTTCTTACGGACGGACAGACGGACAGACGGACAGACAGACACCATGACGGACATTGCACAAAACCAATATATTATGAGACCTTCGGTATCAAAGTATAAATAGTTAATTTTACATTTTCATCGATAACTCGAGAAATATCCATAATTCGGGAAATTGAGCTATGTATTTGTGTTCCCTTTTTTTCAAACCTATTAAAATTAAAAAAAAAATAGTGAATTTTACATTTTCATCGATAACTCGAGAAATATCCATAATTCGGGAAATTGAGCTATGTATTTGTGTTCCCTTTTTTTTAAACCTATTAAAATTAAAAAAAATAGTTAATTTTACATTTTCATCGATAACTCGAGAAATATCCATAATTCGGGAAATTGAGCTATGTATTTGTGTTCCCTTTTTTTCAAACCTATTAAAATTAAAAAAAAAATAGTTAATTTTACATTTTCATCGATAACTCGAGAAATATCCATAATTCGGGAAATTGAGCTATGTATTTGTGTTCCCTTTTTTTCAAACCTATTAAAATTAAAAAAAAATAGTTAATTTTACATTTTCATCGATAACTCGAGAAATATCCATAATTCGGGAAATTGAGCTATGTATTTGTGTTCCCTTTTTTTCAAACCTATTAAAATTAAAAAAAAAATAGTTAATTTTACATTTTCATCGATAACTCGAGAAATATCCATAATTCGGGAAATTGAGCTATGTATTTGTGTTCCCTTTTTTTCAAACCTATTAAAATTAAAAAAAAATAGTTAATTTTTACATTTTCATCGATAACTCGAGAAATATCCATAATTCGGGAAATTGATCTATGTATTTGTGTTCCCTTTTTTTTCAAACCTATTAAAATTAAAAAAAAATTAGTTAATTTTACATTTTCATCGATAACTCGAGAAATATCCATAATTCGGGAAATTGAGCTATGTATTTGTGTTCCTTTTTTTCAAACCTATTGAAATTAAAAAAAAATAGTTAATTTTACATTTTCATCGATAACTCGAGAAATATCCATAATTCGGGAAATTGAGCTATGTATTTGTGTTCCCATTTTTTCAAACCTATTAAAATTAAAAAAAAAAATAGTTAATTTTACATTTTCATCGATAACTCGAGAAATATCCATAATTCGGGAAATTGAGCTATGTATTTGTGTTCCCTTTTATTTTTCAAACCTATTAAAATTAAAAAAAAATAGTTAATTTTACATTTTCATCGATAACTCGAGAAATATCCATAATTCGGGAAATTGAGCTATGTATTTGTGTTCCCTTTTTTTCAAACCTATTAAAATTAAAAAAAAATAGTTAATTTTACATTTTCATCGATAACTCGAGAAATATCCATAATTCGGGAAATTGAGCTATGTATTTGTGTTCCCTTTTTTTCAAACCTATTAAAATTAAAAAAAAAAATAGTTAATTTTACATTTTCATCGATAACTCGAGAAATATCCATAATTCGGGAAATTGAGCTATGTATTTGTGTTCCCTTTTTTTCAAACCTATTAAAATTTAAAAAAAAATAGTTAATTTTACATTTTCATCGATAACTCGAGAAATATCCATAATTCGGGAAATTGAGCTATGTATTTGTGTTCCCTTATTTTTCAAACCTATTAAAATTAAAAAAAAATAGTTAATTTTACATTTTCATCGATAACTCGAGAAATATCCATAATTCGGGAAATTGAGCTATGTATTTGTGTTCCCTTTTTTTCAAACCTATTAAAATTTAAAAAAATAGTTAATTTTACATTTTCATATAACTCGAGAAATATCCATAATTCGGGAAATTGAGCTATGTATTTGTATTCCCTTTTTTTTCAAACCTATTAAAATTAAAAAAAAAATAGTTAATTTTACATTTTCATCGATAACTCGAGAAATATCCATAATTCGGAAATTGAGCTATGTATTTGTGTTCCCTTTTTTTCAAACCTATTAAAATTAAAAAAAAATAGTTAATTTTACATTTTCATCGATAACTCGAGAAATATCCATAATTCAGGGAAATTGAGCTATGTATTTGTGTTTCCCTTTTTTTCAAGCCTATTAAAATTAAAAAAAAATTTAGTTAATTTTACATTTTCATCGATAACTCGAGAAATATCCATAATTCGGGAAATTGAGCTATGTATTTGTGTTCCTTTTTTTTCAAACCTATTAAAATTTAAAAAAAAAAAGTTAATTTTACATTTTCATCGATAACTCGAGAAATATCCATAATTCGGGAAATTGAGCTATGTATTTGTGTTCCCTTTTTTTCAAACCTATTAAAATTAAAAAAAAAATAGTTAATTTTACATTTTCATCGATAACTCGAGAAATATCCATAATTCGGGAAATTGAGCTATGTATTTGTGTTCCCTTTTTTTCAAACCTATTAAAATTAAAAAAAAAAATAGTTAATTTTACATTTTCATCGATAACTCGAGAAATATCCATAATTCGGGAAATTGAGCTATGTATTTGTGTTCCCTTTTTTTCAAACCTATTAAAATTAAAAAAAAAATAGTTAATTTTACATTTTCATCGATAACTCGAGAAATATCCATAATTCGGGAAATTGAGCTATGGATTTGTGTTCCCTTTTTTTCAAACCTATTAAAATTAAAAAAAAAATAGTTAATTTTACATTTTCATCGATAACTCGAGAAATATCCATAATTCGGGAAATTGAGCTATGTATTTGTGTTCCCTTTTTTTCAAACCTATTAAAATTAAAAAAAAAAATAGTTGATTTTACATTTTCATCGATGAACTCGAGAAATATCCATATTCGGAATTCGTGAGCTATGTATTTGTGTTCCCTTTTTTTCAAACCTATTAAAATTAAAAAAAAAAATAGTTAATTTTACATTTTCATCGATAACTCGAGAAATATCCATAATTCGGGAAATTGAGCTATGTATTTGTGTTCCCTATTTTTTCAAACCTATTAAAATTAAAAAAAAAATAGTTAATTTTACATTTTCATCGATAACTCGAGAAATATCCATAATTCGGGAAATTGAGCTATGTATTTGTGTTCCCTTTTTTTCAAACCTATTAAAATTAAAAAAAAAATAGTTAATTTTACATTTTCATCGATAACTCGAGAAATATCCATAATTCGGGAAATTGAGCTATGTATTTGTGTTCCCTTTTTTTCAAACCTATTAAAATTAAAAAAAAAAATAGTTAATTTTACATTTTCATCGATAACTCGAGAAATATCCATAATTCGGGAAATTGAGCTATGTATTTGTGTTCCTTTTTTTCAAACCTATTAAAATTAAAAAAAAAATAGTTAATTTTACATTTTCATCGATAACTCGAGAAATATCCATAATTCGGGAAATTGAGCTATGTATTTGTGTTCCCTTTTTTTCAAACCTATTAAAATTAAAAAAAATAGTTAATTTTACATTTTCATCGATAACTCGAGAAATATCCATAATTCGGGAAATTGAGCTATGTATTTGTGTTCCCTTTTTTTCAAACCTATTAAAATTAAAAAAAAAATAGTTAATTTTACATTTTCATCGATAACTCGAGAAATATCCATAATTCGGGAAATTGAGCTATGTATTTGTGTTCCCTTTTTATCAAACCTATTAAAATTAAAAAAAAAATAGTTAATTTTACATTTTCATCGATAACTCGAGAAATATCCATAATTCGGGAAATTGAGCTATGTATTTGTGTTCCCTTTTTTTCAAACCTATTAAAATTAAAAAAAAAATAGTTAATTTTACATTTTCATCGATAACTCGAGAAATATCCATAATTCGGGAAATTGAGCTATGTATTTGTGTTCCCTTTTTTTCAAACCTATTAAAATTAAAAAAAAAATAGTTAATTTTACATTTTCATCGATAACTCGAGAAATATCCATAATTCGGGAAATTGAGCTATGTATTTGTGTTCCCTTTTTTTTCAAACCTATTAAAATTAAAAAAAAAATAGTTAATTTTACATTTTCATCGATAACTCGAGAAATATCCATAATTCGGGAAATTGAGCTATGTATTTGTGTTCCCTTTTTTTCAAACCTATTAAAATTAAAAAAAAAATAGTTAATTTTACATTTTCATCGATAACTCGAGAAATATCCATAATTCGGGAAATTGAGCTATGTATTTGTGTTCCCTTTTTTTCAAACCTATTAAAATTAAAAAAAAATAGTTAATTTTACATTTTCATCGATAACTCGAGAAATATCCATAATTCGGGAAATTGAGCTATGTATTTGTGTTCCCTTTTTTCAAACCTATTAAAATTAAAAAAAAAAATAGTTAATTTTACATTTTCATCGATAACTCGAGAAATATCCATAATTCGGGAAATTGAGCTATGTATTTGTGTTCCCTTTTTTTCAAACCTATTGAAATTAAAAAAAAATAGTTAATTTTACATTTTCATCGATAACTCGAGAAATATCCATAATTCGGGAAATTGAGCTATGTATTTGTGTTCCCATTTTTTCAAACCTATTAAAATTAAAAAAAAATAGTTAATTTTACATTTTCATCGATAACTCGAGAAATATCCATAATTCGGGAAATTGAGCTATGTATTTGTGTTCCTTTTTTTCAAACCTATTAAAATTAAAAAAAAATAGTTAATTTTACATTTTCATCGATAACTCGAGAAATATCCATAATTCGGGAAATTGAGCTATGTATTTGTGTTCCCATTTTTTCAAACCTATTAAAATTAAAAAAAAAATAGTTAATTTTACATTTTCATCGATAACTCGAGAAATATCCATAATTCGGGAAATTGAGCTATGTATTTGTGTTCCCTTTTTTTTTCAAACCTATTAAAATTAAAAAAAAAATAGTTAATTTTACATTTTCATCGATAACTCGAGAAATATCCATAATTCGGGAAATTGAGCTATGTATTTGTGTTCCCTTTTTTTCAAACCTATTAAAATTAAAAAAAAAATAGTTAATTTTACATTTTCATCGATAACTCGAGAAATATCCATAATTCGGGAAATTGAGCTATGTATTTGTGTTCCCTTTTTTTCAAACCTATTAAAATTAAATAAAAAATAGTTAATTTTACATTTTCATCGATAACTCGAGAAATATCCATAATTCGGGAAATTGAGCTATGTATTTGTGTTCCCTTTTTTTCAAACCTATTAAAATTAAAAAAAAAATAGTTAATTTTACATTTTCATCGATAACTCGAGAAATATCCATAATTCGGGAAATAGAGCTATGTATTTGTGTTCCCTTTTTTTCAAACCTATTAAAATTAAAAAAAAAAATAGTTAATTTTACATTTACATCGATAACTCGAGAAATATCCATAATTCGGGAAATTGAGCTATGTATTTGTGTTCCCTATTTTTTCAAACCTATTAAAATTAAAAAAAAAAATAGTTAATTTTACATTTTCATCGATAACTCGAGAAATATCCATAATTCGGGAAATTGAGCTATGTATTTGTGTTCCCTTTTTTTCAAACCTATTGAAATTAAAAAAAAAATAGTTAATTTTTACATTTTCATCGATAACTCGAGAAATATCCATAATTCGGGAAATTGAGCTATGTATTTGTGTTCCTTTTTTTCAAACCTATTAAAATTAAAAAAAAATAGTTAATTTTACATTTTCATCGATAACTCGAGTAATATCCATAATTCGGGAAATTGAGCTATGTATTTGTGTTCCCTTTTTTTCAAACCTATTAAAATTAAAAAAAAATAGTTAATTTTACATTTTCATCGATAACTCGAGAAATATCCATAATTCGGGAAATTGAGCTATGTATTTGTGTTCCCATTTTTTTCAAACCTATTAAAATTAAAAAAAAATAGTTAATTTTACATTTTCATCGATAACTCGAGAAATATCCATAATTCGGGAAATTGAGCTATGTATTTGTGTTCCTTTTTTTCAAACCTATTGAAATTAAAAAAAAATAGTTAATTTTACATTTTCATCGATAACTCGAGAAATATCCATAATTCGGGAAATTGAGCTATGTATTTGTGTTCCCTTTTTTCAAACCTATTAAAATTACAAAAAAAAAAGTTAATTTTACATTTTCATCGATAACTCGAGAAATATCCATAATTCGGGAAATTGAGCTATGTATTTGTGTTCCCTTTTTTTTTCAAACCTATTAAAATTAAAAAAAAATAGTTAATTTTACATTTTCATCGATAACTCGAGAAATATCCATAATTCGGGAAATTGAGCTATGTATTTGTGTTCCCTTTTTCAAACCTATTAAAATTTTTTATTAAATTAAAAAAAAAATAGTTAATTTTACATTTTCATCGATAACTCGAGAAATATCCATAATTCGGGAAATTGAGCTATGTATTTGTGTTCCCTTTTTTTTCAAACCTATTAAAATTAAAAAAAAAATAGTTAATTTTACATTGTCATCGATAACTCGAGAAATATCCATAATTCGGGAAATTGAGCTATGTATTTGTGTTCCCTATTTTTCAAACCTATTAAAATTAAAAAAAAAATAGTTAATTTTACATTTTCATCGATAACTCGAGAAATATCCATAATTCGGGAAATTGAGCTATGTATTTGTGTTCCCTTTTTTTCAAACCTATTAAAATTAAATAAAAAATAGTTAATTTTACATTTTCATCGATAACTCGAGAAATATCCATAATTCGGGAAATTGAGCTATGTATTTGTGTTCCCTTTTTTTCAAACCTATTAAAATTAAAAAAAAAAATAGTTAATTTTACATTTTCATCGATAACTCGAGAAATATCCATAATTCGGGAAATTGAGCTATGTATTTGTGTTCCCTTTTTTTCAAACCTATTAAAATTAAAAAAAAAAAATAGTTAATTTTACATTTTCATCGATAACTCGAGAAATATCCATAATTCGGGAAATTGAGCTATGTATTTGTGTTCCCTTTTTTTCAAACCTATTAAAATTAAAAAAAAAATAGTTAATTTTACATTTTCATCGATAACTCGAGAAATATCCATAATTCGGGAAATTGAGCTATGTATTTGTGCTCCCTTTTTTTCAAACCTATTAAAATTAAAAAAAAAAATAGTTAATTTTACATTTTCATCGACAACTCGAGAAATATCCATAATTCGGGAAATTGAGCTATGTATTTGTGTTCCCTTTTTTTCAAACCTATTAAAATTAAAAAAAAATAGTTAATTTTACATTTTCATCGATAACTCGAGAAATATCCATAATTCGGGAAATTGAGCTATGTATTTGTGTTCCCTTTTTTCAAACCTATTAAAATTAAAAAAAAAATAGTTAATTTTACATTTTCATCGATAACTCGAGAAATATCCATAATTCGGGAAATTGAGCTATGTATTTGTGTTCCCTTTTTTTCAAACCTATTAAAATTAAAAAAAAAAATAGTTAATTTTACATTTACATCGATAACTCGAGAAATATCCATAATTCGGGAAATTGAGCTATGTATTTGTGTTCCCTTTTTTTCAAACCTATTAAAATTAAAAAAAAATAGTTAATTTTACATTTTCATCGATAACTCGAGAAATATCCATAATTCGGGAAATTGAGCTATGTATTTGTGTTCCCTTTTTTTTAAACCTATTAAAATTAAAAAAAAAAATAGTTAATTTTACATTTTCATCGATAACTCGAGAAATATCCATAATTCGGGAAATTGAGCTATGTATTTGTGTTCCCTTTTTTTCAAACCTATTAAAATTAAAAAAAAAAATAGTTAATTTTACATTTTCATCGATAACTCGAGAAATATCCATAATTCGGGAAATTGAGCTATGTATTTGTGTTCCTTTTTTTTCAAACCTATTAAAATTAAAAAAAAATAGTTAATTTTACATTTTCATCGATAACTCGAGTAATATCCATAATTCGGGAAATTGAGCTATGTATTTGTGTTCCCTTTTTTTCAAACCTATTAAAATTAAAAAAAAATAGTTAATTTTACATTTTCATCGATAACTCGAGAAATATCCATAATTCGGGAAATTGAGCTATGTATTTGTGTTCCCTTTTTTTCAAACCTATTAAAATTAAAAAAAAAATAGTTAATTTTACATTTTCATCGATAACTCGAGAAATATCCATAATTCGGGAAATTGAGCTATGTATTTGTGTTCCTTTTTTTCAAACCTATTGAAATTAAAAAAAAAATAGTTAATTTTACATTTTCATCGATAACTCGAGAAATATCCATAATTCGGGAAATTGAGCTATGTATTTGTGTTCCCTTTTTTTCAAACCTATTAAAATTACAAAAAAAAATAGTTAATTTTACATTTTCATCGATAACTCGAGAAATATCCATAATTCGGGAAATTGATCTATGTATTTGTGTTCCCTTTTTTTCAAACCTATTAAAATTAAAAAAAAAATAGTTAATTTTACATTTTCATCGATAACTCGAGAAATATCCATAATTCGGGAAATTGAGCTATGTATTTGTGTTCCCTTTTTTTCAAACCTATTAAAATTAAAAAAAAAAAATAGTTAATTTTACATTTTCATCGATAACTCGAGAAATATCCATAATTCGGGAAATTGAGCTATGTATTTGTGTTCCCTTTTTTTCAAACCTATTAAAATTAAAAAAAAAATAGTTAATTTTACATTTTCATCGATAACTCGAGAAATATCCATAATTCGGGAAATTGAGCTATGTATTTGTGTTCCCTTTTTTTCAAACCTATTAAAATTAAAAAAAAATAGTTAATTTTACATTTTCATCGATAACTCGAGAAATATCCATAATTCGGGAAATTGAGCTATGTATTTGTGTTCCCTTTTTTTCAAACCTATTAAAATTAAAAAAAAAAATAGTTAATTTTACATTTTCATCGATAACTCGAGAAATATCCATAATTCGGGAAATTAAGCAATGTATTTGTGTTCCCTTTTTTTCAAACCTATTAAAATTAAAAAAAAAAAATAGTTAATTTTACATTTTCATCGATAACTCGAGAAATATCCATAATTCGGGAAATTAAGCAATGTATTTGTGTTCCCTATTTTTCAAACCTATTAAAATTAAAAATGAAAACAGTTAATTTTACATTTACATCGATAACTCGAGAAATATCCATAATTCGGGAAATTGAGCTATGTATTTGTGCTCCCTTTTTTTCAAACCTATTAAAATTTAAAAAAAAAATAGTTAATTTTACATTTTCATCGACAACTCGAGAAATATCCATAATTCGGGAAATTGAGCTATGTATTTGTGTTCCCTTTTTTTCAAACCTATTAAAATTAAAAAAAAAATAGTGAATTTTACATTTTCATCGATAACTCGAGAAATATCCATAATTCGGGAAATTGAGCTATGTATTTGTGCTCCCTTTTTTTCAAACCTATTAAAATTAAAAAAAAAAATAGGTAATTTTACATTTATATCGATAACTCGAGAAAAATCCATAATTCGGGAAATATAGCTATGTATTTGTGTTCCCTTTTTTTTCAAACCTATTAAAATTAAAAAAAAAGGTTAATTTTACATTTATATCGATAACTCGAGAAATATCCATAATTCGGGAAATTGAGCTATGTATTTGTGTTCCCTATTTTTTAAACCTATTAAAATTAAAAAAAAAAAAATAGTTAATTTTACATTTTCATCGATAACTCGAGAAATATCCATAATTCGGGAAATTGAGCTATGTATTTGTGTTCCCTTTTTTTCAAACCTATTGAAATTAAAAAAAAAATAGTTAATTTTTACATTTTCATCGATAACTCGAGAAATATCCATAATTCGGGAAATAGATCTATGTATTTGTGTTCCTATTTTTTTCAAACCTATTAAAATTAAAAAAAATATATTTAATTTTACATTTTCATCGATAACTCGAGTAATATCCATAATTCGGGAAATTGAGCTATGTATTTGTGTTCCCTTTTTTTCAAACCTATTGAAATTAAAAAAAAATAGTTAATATTACATTTTCATCGATAACTCGAGAAATATCCATAATTCGGGAAATTGAGCTATGTATTTGTGTTCCCATTTTTTCAAACCTATTAAAATTAAAAAAAAATTAGTTAGTTTTACATTTTCATCGACTACTCGAGAAATTTCCATAATTCGGGAAATTGAGCTATGTATTTGTGTTCCTTTTTTTCAAACCTATTGAAATTAAAAAAAAATAGTTAATATTACATTTTCATCGATAACTCGAGAAATATCCATAATTCGGGAAATTGAGCTATGTATTTGTGTTCCCATTTTTTCAAACCTATTAAAATTACCAAAAAAAAAGAAGTTAATTTTACATTTTCATCGATAACTCGAGAAATATCCATAATTCGGGAAATTGATCTATGGATTTGTGTTCCCTTTTATTTTTCAAACCTATTAAAATTAAAAAAAAAAATAGTTAATTTTACATTTTCATCGATAACTCGAGAAATATCCATAATTCGGGAAATTGAGCTATGTATTTGTGTTCCCTTTTTTTCAAACCTATTAAAATTAAAAAAAAAAATAGTTAATTTTACATTTTCATCGATAACTCGAGAAATATCCATAATTCGGATTGAGCTATGTATTTGTGCTCCCTTTTTTTCAAACCTATTAAAATTAAAAAAAAAAATAGTTAATTTTACATTGTCATCGATAACTCGAGAAATATCCATAATTCGGGAAATTGAGCTATGTATTTGTGTTCCCTATTTTTTAAACCTATTAAAATTAAACAAAAAATAGTTAATTTTACATTGTCATCGATAACTCGAGAAATATCCATAATTCGGGAAATTGAGCTATGTATTTGTGTTCCCTTTTTTTCAAGCCAATTAAAATTAAATAAAATATAGTGAATTTTACATTTTCATCGATAACTCGAGAAATATCCATAATTCGGGAAATTGAGCTATGTATTTGTGCTCCCTTTTTTTCAAACCTATTAAAATTAAAAAAAAATAGTTAATTTTACATTGTCATCGATAACTCGAGAAATATCCATAATTCGGGAAATTGAGCTATGTATTTGTGTTCCCTATTTTTTAAACCTATTAAAATTAAACAAAAAATAGTTAATTTTACATTGTCATCGATATCTCGAGAAATATCCATAATTCGGGAAATAGATCTATGTATTTGTGTTCCTATTTTTTCAAACCTATTAAAATTAAAAAAAAAATATTTAATTTTACATTTTCATCGATAACTCGAGAAATATCCATAATTCGGGAAATTGAGCTATGTATTTGTGTTCCCTTTTTTTCAAACCTATTGAAATTAAAAAAAAAATAGTTAATATTACATTTTCATCGATAACTCGAGAAATATCCATAATTCGGGAAATTGAGCTATGTATTTGTGTTCCCATTTTTTCAAGCCTATTAAAATTAAAAAAAAAAATAGTTAGTTTTACATTTTCATCGACTACTCGAGAAATTTCCATAATTCGGGAAATTGAGCTATGTATTTGTGTTCCTTTTTTTTCAAACCTATTGAAATTAAAAAAAAATAGTTAATATTACATTTTCATCGATAACTCGAGAAATATCCATAATTCGGGAAATTGAGCTATGTATTTGTGTTCCCATTTTTTCAAACCTATTAAAATTACAAAAAAAAAATAGTTAATTTTACATTTTCATCGATAACTCGAGAAATATCCATAATTCGGGAAATTGAGCTATGTATTTGTGTTCCCTATTTTTTAAACCTATTAAAATTAAACAAAAAATAGTTAATTTTACATTGTCATCGATAACTCGAGAAATATCCATAATTCGGGAAATTGAGCTATGTATTTGTGTTCCCTTTTTTTCAAACCTATTGAAATTAAAAAAAAAAATAGTTGATTTTTACATTTTTATCGATAACTCGAGAAATATCCATAATTCGGAAAATTGATCTATGTATTTGTGTTCCTATTTTTTCAAACCTATTAAAATTAAAACAAAAAAATATTTAATTTTACATTTTCATCGATAACTCGAGAAATATCCATAATTCGGGAAATTGAGCCATGTATTTGTGTTCCCTTTTTTTCAAACTTATTGATATTAAAAAAAAATAGTTAATTTTTACATTTTCATCGATAACTCGAGAAATATCCATAATTCGGGAAATAGATCTATGTATTTGTGTTCCTATTTTTTTCAAACCTATTAAAATTAAAAAAAATATATTTAATTTTACATTTTCATCGATAACTCGAGTAATATCCATAATTCGGGAAATTGAGCTATGTATTTGTGTTCCCTTTTTTTCAAACCTATTGAAATTAAAAAAAAAATAGTTAATATAACATTTTCATCGATAACTCGAGAAATATCCATAATTCGGGAAATTGAGCTATGTATTTGTGTTCCCATTTTTTCAAACCTATTAAAATTAAAAAAAAATTAGTTAGTTTTACATTTTCATCGACTACTCGAGAAATTTCCATAATTAGGGAAATTGAGCTATGTATTTGTGTTCCTTTTTTTTCAAACCTATTGAAATTAAAAAAAAATAGTTAATATTACATTTTCATCGATAACTCGAGAAATATCCATAATTCGGGAAATTGAGCTATGTATTTGTGTTCCCATTTTTTCAAACCTATTAAAATTACAAAAAAAAAGAAGTTAATTTTACATTTTCATCGATAACTCGAGAAATATCCATAATTCGGGAAATTGATCTATGGATTTGTGTTCCCTTTTATTTTTCAAACCTATTAAAATTAAAAAAAAATAGTTAATTTTACATTTTCATCGATAACTCGAGAAATATCCATAATTCGGGAAATTGAGCTATGTATTTGTGTTCCCTTTTTTTCAAACCTATTAAAATTAAAAAAAAAATAGTTAATTTTACATTTTCATCGATAACTCGAGAAATATCCATAATTCGGGAAATTGAGCTATGTATTTGTGTTCCCTTTTTTTCAAACTTATTGAAATTAAAAAAAAAATAGTTAATTTTTACATTTTCATCGATAACTCGAGAAATATCCATAATTCGGGAAATAGATCTATGTATTTGTGTTCCCTTTTTTTCAAACCTATTAAAATTAAAAAAAAAAAAATTTAATTTTACATTTTCATCGATAACTCGAGTAATATCCATAATTCGGGAAATTGAGCTATGTATTTGTGTTCCCTTTTTTTCAAACCTATTGAAATTAAAAAAAAAATAGTTTATATAACATTTTCATCGATAACTCGAGAAATATCCATAATTCGGGAAATTGAGCTATGTATTTGTGTTCCCTTTTTTTCAAACCTATTAAAATTAGAAAAAAAAATAGTTAATTTTATATTTTCATCGATAACTCGAGAAATATCCATAATTCGTTAAATTGAGCTATGTATTTGTGTTCCCTTTTTTTCAAACCTATTGAAATTAAAAAAAAAATTGTTGATTTTTACATTTTTATCGATAACTCGAGAAATATCCATAATTCGGAAAATTGATCTATGTATTTGTGTTCCTATTTTTTCAAACCTATTAAAATTAAAAACAAAAATATTTAATTTTACATTTTCATCGATAACTCGAGAAATATCCATAATTCGGGAAATTGAGCTATGTATTTGTGTTCCCTTTTTTCAAACTTATTGAAATTAAAAAAAAATAGTTAATTTTTACATTTTCATCGATAACTCGAGAAATATCCATAATTCGGGAAATAGATCTATGTATTTGTGTTCCTATTTTTTCAAACCTATTAAAATTAAAAAAAAAAATATTTAATTTATATTTTCATCGATAACTCGAGTAATATCCATAATTCGGGAAATTGAGCTATGTATTTGTGTTCCCTTTTTTTCAAACCTATTGAAATTAAAAAAAAAATAGTTAATATAACATTTTCATCGATAACTCGAGAAATATCCATAATTCGGGAAATTGAGCTATGTATTTGTGTTCCCATTTTTTCAAACCTATTAAAATTAAAAAAAAAGAAGTTAATTTTACATTTTCATCGATAACTCGAGAAATATCCATAATTCGGGAAATTGATCTATGGATTTGTGTTCCCTTTTATTTTTCAAACCTATTAAAATTAAAAAAAAAATAGTTAATTTTACATTTTCATCGATAACTCGAGAAATATCCATAATTCGGGAAATTGAGCTATGTATTTGTGTTCCCTTTTTTCAAACCTATTAAAATTAAAAAAAAAATAGTTAATTTTACATTTTCATCGATAACTCGAGAAATATCCATAATTCGGGAAATTGAGCTATGTATTTGTGTTCCCTTTTTTTCAAACCTATTAAAATTAAAAAAAAAAAAAATAGTTAATTCTACATTAGCATCGATAACTCGAGAAATATCCATAATTCGGGAAATTGAGCTATGTATTTGTGTTCCCTTTTTTTCAAACCTATTAAAATTAAACAAAAAATAGTTAATTTTACATTGTCATCGATAACTCGAGAAATATCCATAATTCGGGAAATTGAGCTATGTATTTGTGTTCCCTTTTTTTCAAACCTATTGAAATTAAAAAAAAAAAAATAAATTTTACATTTTACATCGATAACTCGAGAAATATCCATAATGCGGAAAATTGATCTATGTATTTGTGTTCCTAGTTTTTCAAACCTATTAAAATTAAAAAAAAAATATTTAATTTTACATTTTCATCGATAACTCGAGAAATATCCATAATTCGGGAAATTGAGCTATGTATTTGTGTTCCCTTTTTTCAAACCTATTGAAATTAAAAAAAATAGTTAATTTTACATTTTCATCGATAACTCGAGAAATATCCATAATTCGGGAAATTGAGCTATGTATTTGTGTTCCCATTTTTTCAAACCTATTAAAATTTAAAAAAAAAAATAGTTAATTTTACATTTTCATCGATAACTCGAGAAATATCCATAATTCGGGAAATTGAGCTATGTATTTGTGTTCCCTATTTTTCAAACCTATTAAAATTAAAAAAAAATAGTTAATTTTACATTTTCATCGATAACTCGAGAAATATCCATAATTCGGGAAATTGAGCTATGTATTTGTGTTCTCTTTTTTTCAAACCTACTAAAATTAAAAAAAAATTTGTTAATTTTACATTTTCATCGATAACTCGAGAAATATCCATAATTCGGGAAATTGAGCTATGTATTTGTGTTCCCATTTTTTCAAACCTATTGAAATTAAAAAACAAATAGTTAATTTTACATTTTCATCGATAACTCGAGAAATATCCATAATTCGGGAAATTGAGCTATGTATTTGTGTTCCCTTTTTTTCAAACCTATTAAAATTAAAAAAAAATAGTTAATATTACATTTTCATCGATAACTCGAGAAATATCCATAATTCGGGAAATTGAGCTATGTATTTGTGTTCCCTTTTTTTCAAACCTATTAAAATTAAAAAAAAATAGTTAATTTTACATTTTCATCGATAACTCGAGAAATATCCATAATTCGGGAAATTGAGCTATGTATTTGTGTTCCCATTTTTTCAAACCTATTAAAATTAAAAAAAATAATTTATTTTACATTTTCATCGATAACTCGAGAAATATCCATAATTCGGGAAATTGAGCTATGTATTTGTGTTCCTTTTTTTTCAAACTTATTAAAATAAAAAAAAATAGTTAATTTTACATTTTCATCGATAACTCGAGAAATATCCATAATTCGGGAAATTGAGCTATGTATTTGTGTTCCCATTTTTTCAAACCTATTAAAATTAAAAAAAAAATAGTTAATTTTACATTTTCATCGATAACTCGAGAAATATCCATAATTCGGGAAATTGATCTATGGATTTGTGTTCCCTTTTTTTCAAACCTATTAAAATAAAAAAAAAAATAGTTAATTTTACATTTTCATCGATAACTCGAGAAATATCCATAATTCGGGAAATTGAGCTATGTATTTGTGTTCCCTTTTTTTCAAACCTATTAAAATTAAAAAAAAATAGTTAATTTTACATTTTCATCGATAACTCGAGAAATATCCATAATTCGGGAAATTGAGCTATGTATTTGTGTTCCTTTTTTTTCAAACCTATTAAAATTTAAAAAAAATAATTTATTTTACATTTTCATCGATAACTCGAGAAATATCCATAATTCGGGAAATTGAGCTATGTATTTGTGTTCCTTTTTTTCAAACCTATTAAAATTAAAAAAAAATAGTTAATTTTACATTTTCATCGATAACTCGAGAAATATCCATAATTCGGGAAATTGAGCTATGTATTTGTGTTCCCATTTTTTCAAACCTATTAAAATTAAAAAAAAATAGTTAATTTTACATTTTCATCGATAACTCGAGAAATATCCATAATTCGGGAAATTGATCTATGGATTTGTGTTCCCATTTTTTCAAACCTATTAAATTTAAAAAAAAAAATAGTTAATTTTACATTTTCATCGATAACTCGAGAAATATCCATAATTCGGGAAATTGAGCTATGTATTTGTGTTCCCTTTTTTTCAAACCTATTAAAATTAAAAAAAAAATAGTTAATTTTACATTTTCATCGATAACTCGAGAAATATCCATAATTCGGGAAATTGAGCTATGTATTTGTGTTCCTTTTTTTTTTCAAACCTATTGAAATTAAAAAAAAAATAGTTAATTTTACATTTTCATCGATAACTCGAGAAATATCCATAATTCGGGAAATTGAGCTATGTTTCATATGTATTTGTGTTCCCTTTTTTTCAAACCTATTAAAATTAAAAAAAAATAGTTAATTTTACATTTTCATCGATAACTCGAGAAATATCCATAATTCGGGAAATTGAGCTATGTATTTGTGTTCTCTTTTTTTCAAGCCTACTAAAATTAAAAAAAAAATAGTTGATTTTACATTTTCATCGATAACTCGAGAAATATCCATAATTCGGGAAATTGAGCTATGTATTTGTGTTCCTTTTTTTTCAAACCTATTAAATTTAAAAAAAAATAGGTAATAATACATTTTCATCGATAACTCGAGAAATATCCATAATTCGGGAAATTGAGCTATGTATTTGTGTTCCCATTTTTTCAAACCTATTAAATTTAAAAAAAAAATTAGTTAATTTTACATTTTCATCGATAACTCGAGAAATATCCATAATTCGGGAAATTGAGCTATGTATTTGTGTTCTCTTTTTTTCAAACCTACTAAAATTAAAAAAAAATTTGTTAATTTTACATTTTCATCGATAACTCGAGATATATCCATAATTCGGGAAATTGAGCTATGTATTTGTGTTCCCATTTTTTCAAACCTATTGAAATTAAAAAACAAATAATTAATTTTACATTTTCATCGATAACTCGACAAATATCCATAATTCGGGAAATTGAGCTATGTATTTGTGTTCCCTATTTTTTCAAACCTATTAAAATTAAAAAAAAAAATAGTTAATTTTACATTTACATCGATAACTCGAGAAATATCCAAAATTCGGGAAATTGATTTATGTATTTGTGTTCCCTTTTTTTCAAACCTATTAAAATTAAAAAAAAAATAGTTAATTTTACATTTTCATCGATAACTCGAGAAATATCCATAATTCGGGAAATTGAGCTATGTATTTGTGTTCTCTTTTTTTCAAACCTACTAAAATTAAAAAAAAATTTGTTAATTTTACATTTTCATCGATAACTCGATAAATATCCATAATTCGGGAAATTGAGCTATGTATTTGTGTTCCCATTTTTTCAAACCTATTGAAATTAAAAAAAAAATAGTTAATTTAACATTTTCATCGATAACTCGAGAAATATCCATAATTCGGGAAATTGAGCTATGTATTTGTGTTCCCTATTTTTTAAACCTATTAAAATTAAAAAAAAATAGTTAATTTTACATTTTCATCGATAACTCGAGAAATATCCATAATTCGGGAAATTGAGCTCTGTATTTGTGTTCCCTTTTTTTCAAACCTATTGAAATTAAAAAAAAAATAGTTAATTTTTACATTTTCATCGATAACTCGAGAAATATCCATAATTCGGGAAATT
The DNA here is from genome assembly GCA_018152825.1 of Scaptomyza hsui. Classification (NCBI taxonomy): domain Eukaryota; kingdom Metazoa; phylum Arthropoda; class Insecta; order Diptera; family Drosophilidae; genus Scaptomyza; species Scaptomyza hsui. The sequence goes on from JAECXO010000283.1 coordinate 63,471, forward strand.
GATCTATGTATTTGTGTTCCTATTTTTTCAAACCTATTAAAATTAAAAAAAAAATATTTAATTTTACATTTTCATCGATAACTCGAGTAATATCCATAATTCGGGAAATTGAGCTATGTATTTGTGTTCCCTTTTTTTCAAACTTATTGAAATTAAAAAAAAAATAGTTAATTTTTACATTTTCATCGATAACTCGAGAAATATCCATAATTCGGGAAATAGATCTATGTATTTGTGTTCCTATTTTTTCAAACCTATTAAAATTAAAAAAAAAAATATTTAATTTTATATTTTCATCGATAACTCGAGTAATATCCATAATTCGGGAAATTGAGCTATGTATTTGTGTTCCCTTTTTTTCAAACCTATTGAAATTAAAAAATAGTTATTTAATTTTCATCGATAACTCGAGAAATATCCATAATTGAAATTGATTTGTGTTCTTTTTTCAAACCTATTAAAATTAAAAAAAAAATAGTTAATTTTACATTTTCATCGATAACTCGAGAAATATCCATAATTCGGGAAATTGAGCTATGTATTTGTGTTCCTTTTTTTCAAACCTATTAAAATTAAAAAAAAAAATAGTTAATTTTACATTTTCATCGATAACTCGAGAAATATCCATAATTCGGGAAATTGAGCTATGTATTTGTGTTCCCTTTTTTTCAAACCTATTAAAATTAAAAAAAAAATAGTTAATTTTACATTTTCATCGATAACTCGAGAAATATCCATAATTCGGGAAATTGAGCTATGTATTTGTGTTCCCTTTTTTTCAAACCTATTAAAATAAAAAAAAAATAGTTAATTTTACATTTTCATCGATAACTCGAGAAATATCCATAATTCGGGAAATTGAGCTATGTATTTGTGTTCCCTTTTTTTCAAACCTATTAAAATTAAAAAAAAATAGTTAATTTTACATTTTCATCGATAACTCGAGAAATATCCATAATTCGGGAAATTGAGCTATGTATTTGTGTTCCCTTTTTTTCAAACCTATTGAAATTAAAAAAAAAAAAGGTTTATTTTTACATTTTTATCGATAACTCGAGAAATATCCATAATTCGGGAAATTGATCTATGTATTTGTGTTCCTATTTTTTTCAAAACCTATTAAAATTAAAAAAAAAATATTTAATTTTACATTTTCATCGATAACTCGAGAAATATCCATAATTCGGGAAATTGAGCTATGTATTTGTGTTCTCTTTTTTTCAAACCTATTGAAATTAAAAAAAAAATAGTTAATTTTACATTTTCATCGATAACTCGAGAAATATCCATAATTCGGGAAATTGAGATATGTATTTGTGTTCCCATTTTTTCAAACCTATTAAAATTAAAAAAAAAATAGTTAATTTTACATTTTCATCGATAACTCGAGAAATATCCATAATTCGGGAAATTGAGCAATGTATTTGTGTTCCCTATTTTTCAAACCTATTGAAATTAAAAAAAAATAGTTAATTTTACATTTTCATCGATAACTCGAGAAATATCCATAATTCGGGAAATTGAGCTATGTATTTGTGTACCCATTTTTTCAAACCTATTAAAATTAAAAAAAAAAATAGTGGATTTTACATTCATATCGATAACTCGAGAAATATCCATAATTCGGGAAATTGAGCTATGTATTTGTGTTCTCTTTTTTCAAACCTACTAAAATTAAAAAAAATAGTTAATTTTTATATCTTCATCGATAACTCGAGAAATATCCATAATTCGGGAAATTGAGCTATGTATTTGTGTTTCCCTTTTTTCAAACCTATTGAAATTAAAAAAAATAGTTAATTTTACATTTTCATCGATAACTCGAGAAATATCCATAATTCGGGAAATTGAGCTATGTATTTGTGTTCCCATTTTTTCAAACCTATTGCAATTAAAAAAAAAAATAGTGGATTTTACATTCATATCGATAACTCGAGAAATATCCATAATTCGGGAAATTGAGCTATGTATTTGTGTTCCCTTTTTTTCAAACCTATTAAAATTAAAAAAAATAGTTAGTTTTACATTTTCATCGATAACTCGAGAAATATCCATAATTCGGGAAATTGAGCTATGTATTTGTGTTCCCTTTTTTTCAAACCTATTAAAATTAAAAAAAAATAGTTTATATTACATTTTCATCGATAACTCGAGAAATATCCATAATTCGGGAAATTGATCTATGGATTTGTGTTCCCATTTTTTCAAACCTATTAAAATTAAAAAAAAATAATTTATTTTACATTTTCATCGATAACTCGAGAAATATCCATAATTCGGGAAATTGAGCTATGTATTTGTGTTCCCTTTTTTTCAAACTTATTAAAATTAAAAAAAAATAGTTAATTTTACATTTTCATCGATAACTCGAGAAATATCCATAATTCGGGAAATTGAGCTATGTATTTGTGTTCCCTTTTTTTCAAACCTATTAAAATTAAAAAAAAAAATAGTGAGTTTTACATTTTCGTCGATAACTCGAGAAATATCCATAATTCGGGAAATTGAGCTATGTATTTGTGTTCCCTTTTTTTCAAACCTATTGAAATTAAAAAAAAAATAGTTAATATTACATTTTCATCGATAACTCGAGAAATATCCATAATTCGGGAAATTGAGCTATGTATTTGTGTTCCCATTTTTTCAAACCTATTAAAATTAAAAAAATAGTTAATTTTACATTTTCATCGATAACTCGAGAAATATCCATAATTCGGGAAATTGAGCTATGTATTTGTGTTCCCTTTTTTCAAACCTATTAAAATTAAAAAAAAATAGTTAATTTTACATTTTCATCGATAACTCGAGAAATATCCATAATTCGGGAAATTGAGCTATGTATTTGTGTTCCCTTTTTTTCAAACCTATTGAAATTAAAAAAAAATAGTTAATATTACATTTTCATCGATAACTCGAGAAATATCCATAATTCGGGAAATTGAGCTATGTATTTGTGTTCCCATTTTTTCAAACCTATTAAAATTAAAAAAAAAAATAGTTAATTTTACATTTTCATCGATAACTCGAGAAATATCCATAATTCGGGAAATTGAGCTATGTATTTGTGTTCTCTTTTTTTCAAACCTATTAAAATTAAAAAAAAATAGTTAATTTTTATATCTTCATCGATAACTCGAGAAATATCCATAATTCGGGAAATTGAGCTATGTATTTGTGTTCCCTTTTTTTCAAACCTATTAAAATTAAAAAAAAAATAGTTAATTTTACATTTTCATCGATAACTCGAGAAATATCCATAATTCGGGAAATTGAGCTATGTATTTGTGTTCCCATTTTTTCAAACCTATTAAAATTAAAAAAAAAATAGTGAATTTTACATTTTCATCGATAACTCGAGAAATATCCATAATTCGGGAAATTGAGCTATGTATTTGTGTTCCCTTTTTTTCAAACCTATTGAAATTAAAAAAAAAATAGTTAGTTTTACATTTTCATCGATAACTCGAGAAATATCCATAATTCGGGAAATTGAGCTATGTATTTGTGTTCCCTGTTTTTCAAACCTATTAAAATTAAAAAAAAAATAGTTTATATTACATTTTCATCGATAACTCGAGAAATATCCATAATTCGGGAAATTGATCTATGTATTTGTGTTCCCATTTTTTCAAACCTATTAAAATTTAAAAAAAAATAATTTATTTTACATTTTCATCGATAACTCGAGAAATATCCATAATTCGGGAAATTGAGCTATGTATTTGTGTTCCTTTTTTTTCAAACCTATTAAAATTAAAAAAAAAATAGTTAATTTTACATTTTCATCGATAACTCGAGAAATATCCATAATTCGGGAAATTGAGCTATGTATTTGTGTTCCCTTTTTTTCAAACCTATTAAAATTAAAAAAAAAATAGTTAGTTTTACATTTTCGTCGATAACTCGAGAAATATCCATAATTCGGGAAATTGAGCTATGTATTTGTGTTCCCTTTTTTCAAACCTATTGAAATTAAAAAAAAATAGTTAATTTTACATTTTCATCGATAACTCGAGAAATATCCATAATTCGGGAAATTGAGCTATGTATTTGTGTTCCCATTTTTTCAAACCTATTAAAATTAAAAAAAAATAGTTAATTTTACATTTTCATCGATAACTCGAGAAATATCCATAATTCGGGAAATTGATCTATGTATTTGTGTTCCCATTTTTTCAAACCTATTAAATTTAAAAAAAAAATAGTTAATTTTACATTTTCATCGATAACTCGAGAAATATCCATAATTCGGGAAATTGAGCTATGTATTTGTGTTCCCTTTTTTCAAACCTATTAAAATTAAAAAAAAAAAATAGTTAATTTTACATTTTCATCGATAACTCGAGAAATATCCATAATTCGGGAAATTGAGCTATGTATTTGTGTTCCTTTTTTTTCAAACCTATTGAAATTAAAAAAAAATAGTTAATTTTACATTTTCATCGATAACTCGAGAAATATCCATAATTCGGGAAATTGAGCTATGTATTTGTGTTCCCTTTTTTTCAAACCTATTAAAATTAAAAAAAAAATAGTTAATTTTACATTTTCATCGATAACTCGAGAAATATCCATAATTCGGGAAATTGAGCTATGTATTTGTGTTCTCTTTTTTTCAAACCTACTAAAATTAAAAAAAAAATAGTTGATTTTACATTTTCATCGATAACTCGAGAAATATCCATAATTCGGGAAATTGAGCTATGTATTTGTGTTCCTTTTTTTCAAACCTATTAAATTTAAAAAAAAAATAGTTAATTATTACATTTTCATCGATAACTCGAGAAATATCCATAATTCGGGAAATTGAGCTATGTATTTGTGTTCCCATTTTTTCAAACCTATTAAATTTAAAAAAAAAATTAGTTAATTTTACATTTTCATCGATAACTCGAGAAATATCCATAATTCGGGAAATTGAGCTATGTATTTGTGTTCCTTTTTTTCAAACCTATTAAAATTAAAAAAAATAGTTAATTTTACATTTTCATCGATAACTCGAGAAATATCCATAATTCGGGAAATTGAGCTATGTATTTGTGTTCCCTTTTTTCAAACCTATTAAAATTAAAAAAAAAATAGTTAATTTTACATTTTCATCGATAACTCGAGAAATATCCATAATTCGGGAAATTGAGCTATGTATTTGTGTTCTCTTTTTTTCAAACCTACTAAAATTAAAAAAAAATTTGTTAATTTTACATTTTCATCGATAACTCGAGAAATATCCATAATTCGGGAAATTGAGCTATGTATTTGTGTTCCCTATTTTTCAAACCTATTAAAATAAAAAAAAAATAGTTAATTTTACATTTACATCGATAACTCGAGAAATATCCATAATTCGGGAAATTGATTTATGTATTTGTGTTCCTTCTTTTTTTCAAACCTATTAAAATTAAAAAAAAAATAGTTAATTTTACATTTTCATCGATAACTCGAGAAATATCCATAATTCGGGAAATTGAGCTATGTATTTGTGTTCTCTTTTTTTCAAACCTACTAAAATTAAAAAAAAAATTTGTTAATTTTACATTTTCATCGATAACTCGAGAAATATCCATAATTCGGGAAATTGAGCTATGTATTTGTGTTCCCTTTTTTTTCAAACCTTTTAAAATTAAAAAAAAAATAGTTAATTTTACATTTTCATCGATAACTCGAGAAATATCCATAATTCGGGAAATTGAGCTATGTATTTGTGTTCCTATTTTTTTAAACCTATTAAAATTAAAAAAAAATAGTTAATTTTACATTTTCATCGATAACTCGAGAAATATCCATAATTCGGGAAATTGAGCTATGTATTTGTGTTCCTTTTTTTCAAACCTATTGAAATTAAAAAAAAATAGTTAATTTTTACATTTTCATCGATAACTCGAGAAATATCCATAATTCGGGAAATTGATCTATGTATTTGTGTTCCTATTTTTTCAAACCTATTAAAATTAAAAAAAAAAATATTTAATTTTACATTTTCATCGATAACTCGAGTAATATCCATAATTCGGGAAATTGAGCTATGTATTTGTGTTCCCTTTTTTCAAACCTATTTAAATTAAAAAAAAATAGTTAATATTACATTTTCATCGATAACTCGAGAAATATCCATAATTCGGGAAATTGAGCTATGTATTTGTGTTCCCTTTTTTTCAAACCTATTAAAATTAAAAAAAAAAATAGTTAATTTTACATTTTCATCGATAACTCGAGAAATATCCATAATTCGGGAAATTGAGCTATGTATTTGTGTTCCTTTTTTTCAAACCTATTAAATTTAAAAAAAAATAGTTAATTTTACATTTTCATCGATAACTCGAGAAATATCCATAATTCGGGAAATTGAGCTATGTATTTGTGTTCCCTTTTTTTCAAACCTATTAAAATTAAAAAAAAATAGTTAATTTTACATTTTCATCGATAACTCGAGAAATATCCATAATTCGGGAAATTGAGCTATGTATTTGTGTTCCCTTTTTTTCAAACCTATTGAAATTAAAAAAAATAGTTAATTTTACATTTTCATCGATAACTCGAGAAATATCCATAATTCGGGAAATTGAGCTATGTATTTGTGTTCCTTTTTTTCAAACCTATTGAAATTAAAAAAAAAATAGTTAATTTTACATTTTCATCGATAACTCGAGAAATATCCATAATTCGGGAAATTGAGCTATGTATTTGTGTTCCCTTTTTTCAAACCTATTAAAATTAAAAAAAAATAGTTAATTTTACATTTTCATCGATAACTCGAGAAATATCCATAATTCGGGAAATTGAGCTATGTATTTGTGTTCCCTTTTTTTCAAACCTATTAAAATTAAAAAAAAAATAGTTAATTTTACATTTTCATCGATAACTCGAGAAATATCCATAATTCGGGAAATTGAGCTATGTATTTGTGTTCCTTTTTTTTCAAACCTATTAAAATTAAAAAAAAATAGTTAATTTTACATTTTCATCGATAACTCGAGAAATATCCATAATTCGGGAAATTGAGCTATGTATTTGTGTTCCCTTTTTTTCAAACCTATTGAAATTAAAAAAAAATAGTTAATTTTACATTTTCATCGATAACTCGAGAAATATCCATAATTCGGGAAATTGAGCTATGTATTTGTGTTCCCTATTTTTCAAACCTATTAAAATTTAAAAAAAAATAGTTAATTTTACATTTTCATCGATAACTCGAGAAATATCCATAATTCGGGAAATTGAGCTATGTATTTGTGTTCCCTTTTTTTCAAACCTATTGAAATTAAAAAAAAATAGTTAATTTTACATTTTCATCGATAACTCGAGAAATATCCATAATTCGGGAAATTGAGCTATGTATTTGTGTTCCCTATTTTTCAAACCTATTAAAATTAAAAAAAAATAGTTAATTTTACATTTTCATCGATAACTCGAGAAATATCCATAATTCGGGAAATTGAGCTATGTATTTGTGTTCCCTTTTTTTCAAACCTATTAAAATTAAAAAAAAAATAGTTAATTTTACATTTTCATCGATAACTCGAGAAATATCCATAATTCGGGAAATTGATTTATGTATTTGTGTTCCCTTTTTTTCAAACCTATTAAAATTAAAAAAAAAATAGTGAATTTTACATTTTCATCGATAACTCGAGAAATATCCATAATTCGGGAAATTGAGCTATGTATTTGTGTTCTCTTTTTTCAAACCTACTAAAATTAAAAAAAAATTTGTTAATTTTACATTTTCATCGATAACTCGAGAAATATCCATAATTCGGGAAATTGAGCTATGTATTTGTGTTCCCTTTTTTCAAACCTATTAAAATTAAAAAAAAAATAGTTAATTTTACATTTTCATCGATAACTCGAGAAATATCCATAATTCGGGAAATTGAGCTATGTATTTGTGTTCCCTATTTTTTAAACCTATTAAAATAAAAAAAAATAGTTAATTTTACATTTTCATCGATAACTCGAGAAATATCCATAATTCGGGAAATTGAGCTATGTATTTGTGTTCCCTTTTTTTCAAACCTATTGAAATTAAAAAAAAAATAGTTAATTTTACATTTTCATCGATAACTCGAGAAATATCCATAATTCGGGAAATTGAGCTATGTATTTGTGTTCCTATTTTTTCAAACCTATTAAAATTAAAAAAAAAATATTTAATTTTACATTTTCATCGATAACTCGAGTAATATCCATAATTCGGGAAATTGAGCTATGTATTTGTGTTCCCTTTTTTCAAACCTATTTAAAAAAAAAAAAAAAATAGTTAATTTTACATTTTCATCGATAACTCGAGAAATATCCATAATTCGGGAAATTGAGCTATGTATTTGTGTTCTCTTTTTTCAAACCTACTAAAATTAAAAAAAAAATAGTTGATTTTACATTTTCATCGATAACTCGAGAAATATCCATAATTCGGGAAATTGAGCTATGTATTTGTGTTCCCTTTTTTTCAAACCTATTAAATTAAAAAAAAAATAGTTAATTTTACATTTTCATCGATAACTCGAGAAATATCCATAATTCGGGAAATTGAGCTATGTATTTGTGTTCCCTTTTTTTCAAACCTATTAAAATTAAAAAAAAAATAGTTAATTTTACATTTTCATCGATAACTCGAGAAATATCCATAATTCGGGAAATTGAGCTATGTATTTGTGTTCCCTTTTTTCAAACCTATTAAAATTAAAAAAAAATAGTTAATTTTACATTTTCATCGATAACTCGAGAAATATCCATAATTCGGGAAATTGAGCTATGTATTTGTGTTCCTTTTTTTCAAACCTATTGAAATTAAAAAAAAAATAGTTAATTTTACATTTTCATCGATAACTCGAGAAATATCCATAATTCGGGAAATTGAGCTATGTATTTGTGTTCCCCTTTTTTCAAACCTATTAAAATTAAAAAAAAATAGTTAATTTTACATTTTCATCGATAACTCGAGAAATATCCATAATTCGGGAAATTGAGCTATGTATTTGTGTTCCCTTTTTTTCAAACCTATTAAAATTAAAAAAAAAATAGTTAATTTTACATTTTCATCGATAACTCGAGAAATATCCATAATTCGGGAAATTGAGCTATGTATTTGTGTTCCTTTTTTTCAAACCTATTGAAATTAAAAAAAAAATAGTTAATTTTACATTTTCATCGATAACTCGAGAAATATCCATAATTCGGGAAATTGAGCTATGTATTTGTGTTCCCTTTTTTCAAACCTATTAAAATTAAAAAAAAAATAGTTAATTTTACATTTTCATCGATAACTCGAGAAATATCCATAATTCGGGAAATTGAGCTATGTATTTGTGTTCCTTTTTTTCAAACCTATTAAAATTAAAAAAAAATAGTTAATTTTACATTTTCATCGATAACTCGAGAAATATCCATAATTCGGGAAATTGAGCTATGTATTTGTGTTCCCTTTTTTTCAAACCTATTAAAATTAAAAAAAAATAGTTAATTTTACATTTTCATCGATAACTCGAGAAATATCCATAATTCGGGAAATTGAGCTATGTATTTGTGTTCCCTTTTTTTTCAAACCTATTAAAATTTAAAAAAAATAGTTAATTTTACATTTTCATCGATAACTCGAGAAATATCCATAATTCGGGAAATTGAGCTATGTATTTGTGTTCCCTTTTTTTCAAACCTATTAAAATTAAAAAAAAAAATAGTTAATTTTACATTTTCATCGATAACTCGAGAAATATCCATAATTCGGGAAATTGAGCTATGTATTTGTGTTCCCTTTTTTTCAAACCTATTAAAATTAAAAAAAAAATAGTTAATTTTACATTTTCATCGATAACTCGAGAAATATCCATAATTCGGGAAATTGAGCTATGTATTTGTGTTCCTTTTTTCAAACCTATTAAAATTAAAAAAAAATAGTTAATTTTACATTTTCATCGATAACTCGAGAAATATCCATAATTCGGGAAATTGAGCTATGTATTTGTGTTCCCTTTTTTTCAAACCTATTAAAATTAAAAAAAAAATAGTTAATTTTACATTTTCATCGATAACTCGAGAAATATCCATAATTCGGGAAATTGAGCTATGTATTTGTGTTCCCTTTTTTCAAACCTATTAAAATTAAAAAAAATAGTTAATTTTACATTTTCATCGATAACTCGAGAAATATCCATAATTCGGGAAATTGAGCTATGTATTTGTGTTCCCTTTTTTTCAAACCTATTAAAATTAAAAAAAAAATAGTTAATTTTACATTTTCATCGATAACTCGAGAAATATCCATAATTCGGGAAATTGAGCTATGTATTTGTGTTCCCTTTTTTCAAACCTATTAAAATTAAAAAAAAATAGTTAATTTTACATTTTCATCGATAACTCGAGAAATATCCATAATTCGGGAAATTGAGCTATGTATTTGTGTTCCCTTTTTTCAAACCTATTAAAATTAAAAAAAAATAGTTAATTTTACATTTTCATCGATAACTCGAGAAATATCCATAATTCGGGAAATTGAGCTATGTATTTGTGTTCCCTTTTTTTCAAACCTATTAAAATTAAAAAAAATAGTTAATTTTACATTTTCATCGATAACTCGAGAAATATCCATAATTCGGGAAATTGAGCTATGTATTTGTGTTCCCTTTTTTCAAACCTATTAAAATTAAAAAAAAATAGTTAATTTTACATTTTCATCGATAACTCGAGAAATATCCATAATTCGGGAAATTGAGCTATGTATTTGTGTTCCCATTTTTTCAAACCTATTAAAATTAAAAAAAAAATAGTTAATTTTACATTTTCATCGATAACTCGAGAAATATCCATAATTCGGGAAATTGAGCTATGTATTTGTGTTCCCTTTTTTCAAACCTATTAAAATTAAAAAAAAAATAGTTAATTTTTACATTTTCATCGATAACTCGAGAAATATCCATAATTCGGGAAATTGATCTATGTATTTGTGTTCTATTTTTTTCAAACCTATTAAAATTTAAAAAAAAAATAGTTAATTTTACATTTTCATCGATAACTCGAGAAATATCCATAATTCGGGAAATTGAGCTATGTATTTGTGTTCCCTTTTTTTCAAACCTATTAAAATTAAAAAAAAAATAGTTAATTTTACATTTTCATCGATAACTCGAGAAATATCCATAATTCGGGAAATTGAGCTATGTATTTGTGTTCCCTTTTTTTCAAACCTATTAAAATTAAAAAAAAATAGTTAATTTTACATTTTCATCGATAACTCGAGAAATATCCATAATTCGGGAAATTGAGCTATGTATTTGTGTTCCCTTTTTTTCAAACCTATTAAATTTAAAAAAAAAATAGTTAATTTTACATTTTCATCGATAACTCGAGAAATATCCATAATTCGGGAAATTGAGCTATGTATTTGTGTTCCCTTTTTTTCAAACCTATTAAAATTTAAAAAAAAATAGTTAATTTTACCATCGATAACTCGAGAAATATCCATAATTCGGGAAATTTAGCTATGTATTTGTGTTCCTTTTTTTTCAAACCTATTGAAATTAAAAAAAAATAGTTAATATTACATTTTCATCGATAACTCGAGAAATATCCATAATTCGGGAAATTGAGCTATGTATTTGTGTTCCTTTTTTTCAAACTTATTGATATTAAAAAAAAATAGTTAATGTTACATTTTCATCGATAACTCGAGAAATATCCATAATTCGGGAAATTGAGCTATGTATTTGTGTTCCCTTTTTTTCAAACCTATTAAAATTTAAAAAAAAATAGTTTATTTTACATTTTCATCGATAACTCGAGAAATATCCATAATTCGGGAAATTGAGCTATGTATTTGTGTTCCCTTTTTTCAAACCTATTAAAATTAAAAAAATAAAATAGTTAATTTTACATTTTCATCGATAACTCGAGATATATCCATAATTCGGGAAATTGAGTTATGTATTTGTGTTCCTTTTTTTCAAACCTATTGAAATTAAAAAAAATAGTTAATATTACATTTTCATCGATAACTCGAGAAATATCCATAATTCGGGAAATTGAGCTATGTATTTGTGTTCCTTTTTTTTCAAACTTATTGATATTAAAAAAAAAATAGTTAATGTTACATTTTCATCGATAACTCGAGAAAAATCCATAATTCGGGAAATTGAGCTATGTATTTGTTTTCCCCTTTTTTCAAACCTATTAAAATTTAAAAAAAAAATAGTTAATTTTACATTTTCATCGATAACTCGAGAAATATCCATAATTCGGGAAATTGAGCTATGTATTTGTGTTCCTTTTTTTTCAAACTTATTGATATTAAAAAAAAAATAGTTAATGTTACATTTTCATCGATAACTCGAGAAATATCCATAATTCGGGAAATTGAGCTATGTATTTGTGTTCCCTTTTTTTCAAACCTATTAAAATTAAAAAAAAATAGTTAATTTTACATTTTCATCGATAACTCGAGAAATATCCATAATTCGGGAAATTGAGCTATGTATTTGTGTTCCCTATTTTTCAAACCTATTAAAATTAAAAAAAAAAATAGTTAATTTTACATTTACATCGATAGCTCGAGAAATATCCAAAATTCGGGAAATTGATTTATGTATTTGTGTTCCCTTCTTTTCAAACCTACTAAAATTAAAAAAAAAAATAGTGAATTTTACATTTTCATCGATAACTCGAGAAATATCCATAATTCGGAAAATTGAGCTATGTATTTGTGTTCTCTTTTCTTCAAACCTACTAAAATGAAAAAAAAAATTTGTTAATTTTACATTTTCATCGATAACTCGATAAATATCCATAATTCGGGAAATTGAGCTATGTATTTGTGTTCCCTTTTTTTCAAACCTATTAAAATTAAAAAAAAAAAATAGTTAATTTAACATTGTCATCGATAACTCGAGAAATATCCATAATTCGGGAAATTGAGCTATGTATTTGTGTTCCCTATTTTTTAAACCTATTAAAATTAAAAAAAAATAGTTAATTTTACATTTTCATCGATAACTCGAGAAATATCCATAATTCGGGAAATTGAGCTCTGTATTTGTGTTCCCTTTTTTTTCAAACCTATTGAAATTAAAAAAAAAATAGTTAATTTTTACATTTTCATCGATAACTCGAGAAATATCCATAATTCGGGAAATTGATCTATGTATTTGTGTTCCTATTTTTTTGAAACCTATTAAAATTAAAAAAAAAAATATTTAATTTTACATTTTCATCGATAACTCGAGTAATATCCATAATTCGGGAAATTGAGCTATGTATTTGTGTTCCCTTTTTTTCAAACCTATTTAAATTAAAAAAAAAATAGTTAATATTACATTTTAATCGATAAATCGAGATATATCCATAATTCAGGAAATTGAGCTATGTATTTGTGTTCTCTTTTTTTCAAACCTACTAAAATTAAAAAAAAAAATAGTTGATTTTAAATTTTCATCGATAACTCGAGAAATATCCATAATTCGGGAAACTGAGCTATGTATTTGTGTTCCTTTTTTTTCAAACCTATTAAATTTAAAAAAAAATAGGTAATATTACATTTTCATCGATAACTCGAGAAATATCCATAATTCGGGAAATTGAGCTATGTATTTGTGTTCCCATTTTTTCAAACCTATTAAATTTAAAAAAAAATAGGTAATATTACATTTTCATCGATAACTCGAGAAATATCCATAATTCGGGAAATTGAGCTATGTATTTGTGTTCCCTTTTTTTCAAACCTATTAAAATTTAAAAAAAAATAGTTAATTTTACATTTTCATCGATAACTCGAGAAATATCCATAATTCGGGAAATTGAGCTATGTATTTGTGTTCCTTTTTTTCAAACCTATTGAAATTAAAAAAAAAATAGTTAATATTACATTTTCATCGATAACTCGAGAAATATCCATAATTCGGGAAATTGAGCTATGTATTTGTGTTCCCTTTTTTTCAAACCTATTAAAATTTAAAAAAAAATAGTTAATTTTACATTTTCATCGATAACTCGAGAAATATCCATAATTCGGGAAATTGAGCTATGTATTTGTGTTCCCTTTTTTTCAAACCTATTGAAATTAAAAAAAATAGTTAATATTACATTTTCATCGATAACTCGAGAAATATCCATAATTCGGGAAATTGAGCTATGTATTTGTGTCTCCCTTTTTTTCAAACTTATTGAAATTAAAAAAAAAATAGTTAATGTTACATTTTCATCGATAACTCGAGAAAATCCATAATTCTGGAAATTGAGCTATGTATTTGTGTTCCCTTTTTTTCAAACCTATTAAAATTTAAAAAAAAATAGTTAATTTTACATTTTCATCGATAACTCGAGAAATATCCATAATTCGGGAAATTGAGCTATGTATTTGTGTTGCTTTTTTTTCAAACTTATTGATATTAAAAAAAAAATAGTTAATGTTACATTTTCATCGATAACTCGAGAAAAATCCATAATTCGGGAAATTGAGCTATGTATTTGTGTTCCCCTTTTTTTCAAACCTATTAAAATTTAAAAAAAAATAGTTAATTTTACATTTTCATCGATAACTCGAGAAATATCCATAATTCGGGAAATTGAGCTATGTATTTGTGTTCCTTTTTTTTCAAACCTATTAAATTTAAAAAAAAAATAGGTAATATTACATTTTCATCGATAACTCGAGAAATATCCATAATTCGGGAAATTGAGCTATGTATTTGTGTTCCCATTTTTTCAAACCTATTAAATTTAAAAAAAAAATAGGTAATATTACATTTTCATCGATAACTCGAGAAATATCCATAATTCGGGAAATTGAGCTATGTATTTGTGTTCCCTTTTTTTCAAACCTATTAAAATTTAAAAAAAATAGTTAATTTTACATTTTCATCGATAACTCGAGAAATATCCATAATTCGGGAAATTGATCTATGTATTTGTGTTCCTTTTTTTCAAACTTATTGATATTAAAAAAAAATAGTTAATGTTACATTTTCATCGATAACTCGAGAAAAATCCATAATTCGGGAAATTGAGCTATGTATTTGTGTTCCCTTTTTTTCAAACCTATTAAAATTAAAAAAAAATAGTTAATTTTACATTTTCATCGATAACTCGGGAAATATCCATAATTCGGGAAATTGAGCTATGTATTTGTGTTCCCTTTTTTCAAACCTATTGAAATTAAAAAAAAATAGTTAATATTACATTTTCATCGATAACTCGAGAAATATCCATAATTCGGGAAATTGAGCTATGTATTTGTGTTCCCCTTTTTTTAAACCTATTGAAATTAAAAAAAAATAGTTAATTTTACATTTTCATCGATAACTCGAGAAATATCCATAATTCGGGAAATTGAGCTATGTATTTGTGTTCCTTTTTTTCAAACCTATTGAAATTAAAAAAAAAATAGTTAATTTTACATTTTCATCGATAACTCGAGAAATATCCATAATTCGGGAAATTGAGCTATGTATTTGTGTTCTCTTTTTTTCAAACCTACTAAAATTAAAAAAAAAAATAGTTAATTTTACATTGACATCGATAACTCGAGAAATATCCATAATTCGGGAAATTGAGCTAAGTATTTGTGTTCTCTTTTTTTCAAACCTATTGAAATTAAAAAAAAAGAGTTAATTTTACATTTTCATCGATAACTCGAGAAATATCCATAATTCGAGAAATTGAGCTATGTATTTGTGTTCCTTTTTTTCAAAATTATTGATATTAAAAAAAAATAGTTAATGTTACATTTTCATCGATAACTCGAGAAATATCCATAATTCGGGAAATTGAGCTATGTATTTGTGTTCCTTTTTTTCAAACCTATTAAATTAAAAAAAAAAATAGTTAATTTTACATTGACATCGATAACTCGAGAAATATCCATAATTCGGGAAATTGAGCTATGTATTTGTGTTCCCTTTTTTCAAACCAATTGAAATTAAAAAAAAATAGTTAATTTTACATTTTCATCGATTACTCGAGAAATATCCATAATTCGGGAAATTGAGCTATGTATTTGTGTTCCTTATTTTTCAAACCTATTAAAATTAAAAAAAAAATAGTTAATTTTACATTTTCATCGATAACTCGAGAAATATCCATAATTCGGGAAATTGAGCTATGTGTTTGTGTTCCCTTTTTTCAAACCTATTAAAATTAAAAAAATAGTTAATTTTACATTTTCATCGATAACTCGAGTAATATCCATAATTCGGGAAATTGAGCTATGTATTTGTGTTCCCTTTTTTCAAACCTATTTAAATTAAAAAAAAATAATTAATATTACATTTTCATCGATAAATCGAGATATATCCATAATTCGGGAAATTGAGCTATGTATTTGTGTTCTCTTTTTTCAAACCTACTAAAATTAAAAAAAAAAATAGTTAATTTTACATTTTTATCGATAACTCGAGAAATATCCATAATTCGGGAAATTGAGCTATGTATTTGTGTTCTCTTTTTTTCAAACCTATTGAAATTAAAAAAAAAAGAGTTAATTTTACATTTTCATCGATAACTCGAGAAATATCCATAATTCGGGAAATTGAGCTATGTATTTGTGTTCCCTTTTTTCAAACCTATTGAAATTAAAAAAAAATAGTTAATTTTACATTTTCATCGATAACTCGAGAAATATCCATAATTCGGGAAATTGAGCTATGTATTTGTGTTCCCTTTTTTTCAAACCTATTAAAATTAAAAAAAAAATAGTCAATTTTACATTTTCATCGATAACTCGAGAAATATCCATAATTCGGGAAATTGAGCTATGTATTTGTGTTCCCTTTTTTTCAAACCTATTAAAATTAAAAAAAAATAGTTAATTTTACATTTTCATCGATAACTCGAGAAATATCCATAATTCGGGAAATTGAGCTATGTATTTGTGTTCTCCTTTTTTCAAACCTACTAAAATTAAAAAAAAAATTTGTTAATTTTACATTTTCATCGATAACTCGAGAAATATCCATAATTCGGGAAATTGAGCTATGTATTTGTGTTCCTTTTTTTTCAAACCTATTGAAATTAAAAAACAAATAGTTAATTTTACATTTTCATCGATAACTCGACAAATATCCATAATTCGGGAAATTGAGCTATGTATTTGTGTTCCCTATTTTTCAAACCTATTAAAATTAAAAAAAAAATAGTTAATTTTACATTTACATCGATAGCTCGAGAAATATCCAAAATTCGGGAAATTGATTTATGTATTTGTGTTCCCTTCTTTTCAAACTTACTAAAATAAAAAAAAAATAGTAAATTTTACATTTTCATCGATAACTCGAGAAATATCCATAATTCGGGAAATTGAGCTATGTATTTGTGTTCCCTATTTTTCAATACTACTAAAATTAAAAAAAAATTTGTTAATTTTACATTTTCATCGATAACTCGAGAAATATCCATAATTCGGGAAATTGAGCTATGTATTTGTGTTCCCTTTTTTTCAAACCTATTAAAATTAAAAAAAAAATAGTTAATTTTACATTGTCATCGATAACTCGAGAAATATCCATAATTCGGGAAATTGAGCTATGTATTTGTGTTCCCTATTTTTTAAACCAATTAAAATTAAAAAAAATAGTTAATTTTACATTTTCATCGATAACTCGAGAAATATCCATAATTCGGGAAATTGAGCTCTGTATTTGTGTTCCCTATTTTTCAAACCTATTGAAATTAAAAAAAAAATAGTTAATTTTTACATTTTCATCGATAACTCGAGAAATATCCATAATTCGGGAAATTGAGCTATGAATTTGTGTTCCCTTTTTTCAAACCTATTAAAATTAAAAAAAAATAGTTAATTTTACATTTTCATCGATAACTCGAGAAATATCCAAATTTCGGGAAATTGAGCTATGTATTTGTGTTCCCTTTTTTTCAAACCTATTGAAATTAAAAAAAAAATAGTTAATTTTACATTTTCATCGATAACTCGAGAAATATGCATAATTCGGGAAATTGAGCTATGTATTTGTGTTCCATTTTTTTCAAACCTATGAAAATAAAAAAAAATAGTTAATTTTATATTTTCATCGAAATCTCGAGAAATATCCATAATTCTTGAAATTGAGCTATGTATTTGTGTTCCCATTTTTTCAAACCTATTAAAATTAAAAAAAATTAAATAGTTAATATTACATTTTCATCGATAACTCGAGAAATATCCATAATTCGGGAAATTGAGCTATGTATTTGTGTTCCCTATTTTTCAAACCTATTGAAATCAAAAAAAAATATATTTAATTTTACATTTTCATCGATAACTCGAGAAATATGCATAATTCGGGAAATTGAGCTATGTATTTGTGTTCATTTTTTTCAAACCTATGAAAATAAAAAAAAATAGTTAATTTTACATTTTCATCGAAATCTCGAGAAATATCCATAATTCTTGAAATTGAGCTATGTATTTGTGTTCCTTTTTTTCAAACCTATTAAAATTAAAAAAAAAAATAGTTAATTTTACATTTTCATCGATAACTCGAGAAATATCCATAATTCGGGAAATTGAGCTATGTATTTGTGTTCCCTTTTTTTCAATTCTATTGAAATTAAAAAAAAAATAGTTAATTTTACATTTTCATCGATAACTCGAGAAATATGCATAATTCGGGAAATTGAGCTATGTATTTGTGCTCCCTATTTTTCAAACCTATTGAAATTAAAAAAAATATATATAAAATTTTACATTTTCATCAATAACTCGAGAAATATCCATAATTCGGGAAATTGAGCTATGTATTTGTGTTCCCATTCTTTCAAACCTATTAAAATTAAAAATAAATAGTGAATGTTACATTTTCATTAATAACTCGAGAAATATCCATAATTCGGGAAATTGAGCTATGTGTTTGTGTTCCCTTTTTTCAAACCTATTAAAATTAAAAAAAAAATAGTTAATTTTACATTTTCATCGATAACTCGAGTAATATCCATAATTCGGGAAATTGAGCTATGTATTTGTGTTCCCTTTTTTCAAACCTATTTAAATTAAAAAAAAATAGTTAATATTACATTTTCATCGATAACTCGAGATATATCCATAATTCGGGAAATTGAGCTATGTATTTGTGTTCTCTTTTTTCAAACCTACTAAAATTAAAAAAAAAAATAGTTAATTTTACATTTTTATCGATAACTCGAGAAATATCCATAATTCGGGAAATTGAGCTATGTATTTGTGTTCTCCTTTTTTCAAACCTATTGAAATTAAAAAAAAAGAGTTAATTTTACATTTTCATCGATAACTCGAGAAATATCCATAATTCGGGAAATTGAGCTATGTATTTGTGTTCCCTTTTTTTCAAACCTATTGAAATTAAAAAAAAAATAGTTAATTTTACATTTTCATCGATAACTCGAGAAATATCCATAATTCGGGAAATTGAGCTATGTATTTGTGTTCCTTTTTTTCAAACCTATTAAAATTAAAAAAAAATTAGTCAATTTTACATTTTCATCGATAACTCGAGAAATATCCATAATTCGGGAAATTGAGCTATGTATTTGTGTTCCCTTTTTTTCAAACCTATTAAAATTAAAAAAAAAATAGTTAATTTTACATTTTCATCGATAACTCGAGAAATATCCATAATTCGGGAAATTGAGCTATGTATTTGTGTTCTCTTTTTTTCAAACCTACTAAAATTAAAAAAAAATTTGTTAATTTTACATTTTCATCGATAACTCGAGAAATATCCATAATTCGGGAAATTGAGCTATGTATTTGTGTTCCTTTTTTTCAAACCTATTGAAATTAAAAAACAAATAGTTAATTTTACATTTTCATCGATAACTCGAGAAATATCCATAATTCGGGAAATTGAGCTATGTATTTGTGTTCCCTATTTTTCAAACCTATTAAAAAAAAAAAAAAATAGTTAATTTTACATTTACATCGATAGCTCGAGAAATATCCAAAATTCGGGAAATTGATTTATGTATTTGTGTTCCCTTCTTTTCAAACTTACTAAAATTAAAAAAAAATAGTAAATTTTACATTTTCATCGATAACTCGAGAAATATCCATAATTCGGGAAATTGAGCTATGTATTTGTGTTCCCTATTTTTCAATACCTACTAAAATTAAAAAAAAATTTGTTAATTTTACATTTTCATCGATAACTCGAGAAATATCCATAATTCGGGAAATTGAGCTATGTATTTGTGTTCCCTTTTTTCAAACCTATTAAAATTAAAAAAAAAATAGTTAATTTTACATTGTCATCGATAACTCGAGAAATATCCATAATTCGGGAAATTGAGCTATGTATTTGTGTTCCCTATTTTTTTAAACCAATTAAAATTAAAAAAAAATAGTTAATTTTACATTTTCATCGATAACTCGAGAAATATCCATAATTCGGGAAATTGAGCTCTGTATTTGTGTTCCCTATTTTTCAAACCTATTGAAATTAAAAAAAAAAATAGTTAATTTTTACATTTTCATCGATAACTCGAGAAATATCCATAATTCGGGAAATTGAGCTATGAATTTGTGTTCCCTTTTTTTCAAACCTATTAAAATTTAAAAAAAATAGTTAATTTTACATTTTCATCGATAACTCGAGAAATATCCAAATTTCGGGAAATTGAGCTATGTATTTGTGTTCCCTTTTTTTCAAACCTATTGAAATTAAAAAAAAATAGTTAATTTTACATTTTCATCGATAACTCGAGAAATATGCATAATTCGGGAAATTGAGCTATGTATTTGTGTTCATTTTTTTTCAAACCTATGAAAAAAAAAAAAATAGTTAATTTTATATTTTCATCGAAATCTCGAGAAATATCCATAATTCTTGAAATTGAGCTATGTATTTGTGTTCCCATTTTTTCAAACCTATTAAAATTAAAAAAAATTAAATAGTTAATATTACATTTTCATCGATAACTCGAGAAATATCCATAATTCGGGAAATTGAGCTATGTATTTGTGTTCCCTATTTTTCAAACCTATTGAAATCAAAAAAATATATTTAATTTTACATTTTCATCGATAACTCGAGAAATATGCATAATTCGGGAAATTGAGCTATGTATTTGTGTTCATTTTTTTCAAACCTATGAAAATAAAAAAAAATAGTTAATTTTACATTTTCATCGAAATCTCGAGAAATATCCATAATTCTTGAAATTGAGCTATGTATTTGTGTTCCTTTTTTTCAAACCTATTAAAATTAAAAAAAAAAAAATAGTTAATTTTACATTTTCATCGATAACTCGAGAAATATCCATAATTCGGGAAATTGAGCTATGTATTTGTGTTCCCTTTTTTTCAATTCTATTGAAATTAAAAAAAATAGTTAATTTTACATTTTCATCGATAACTCGAGAAATATGCATAATTCGGGAAATTGAGCTATGTATTTGTGCTCCCTATTTTTCAAACCTATTGAAATTAAAAAAAAAATATATATAAAATTTTACATTTTCATCAATAACTCGAGAAATATCCATAATTCGGGAAATTGAGCTATGTATTTGTGTTCCCATTCTTTCAAACCTATTAAAATTAAAAATAAATAGTGAATGTTACATTTTCATTAATAACTCGAGAAATATCCATAATTCGGGAAATTGAGCAATGTATTTATATTCCCTTTTTTTCAAACCTATTGAAATTAAAAAAAAAATAGTTAATTTTACATTTTCATCGATAACTCGAGAAATATCCATAATTCGGGAAATTGAGCTATGTATTTGTGTTCCCTTTTTTCAAACCTATTGAAATTAAAAAAAAATAGTGAATTTTACATTTTCATCGATAACTCGAGAAATATCCATAATTCGGGAAATTGAGCTATGTATTTGTGATCCCTTTTTTTCAAACCTATTAAAATTATAAAAAAATTTGTTAATTTTACATTTTCATCGATAACTCGAGAAATATCATTAATTCGGGAAATTGAGCTATGTATTTGTGTTCCTTTTTTTCAAACCTATTGAAATTAAAAAACAAATAGTTAATTTTACATTTTCATCGATAACTCGAGAAATATCATTAATTCGGGAAATTGAGCTATGTATTTGTGTTCATTTTTTTTCAAACCTATGAAAAAAAAAAAAAATAGTTAATTTAACATTTTCATCGAAATCTCGAGAAATATCCATAATTCTTGAAATTGAGCTATGTATTTGTGTTCCCATTTTTTCAAACCTATTAAAATTAAAAAAAAAAAATAGTTAATTTTACATTTTCATCGATAACTCGAGAAATATCCATAATTCGGGAAATTGAGCTATGTATTTGTGTTCCCTTTTTTTCAATTCTATTGAAATTAAAAAAAAAATAGTTAATTTTACATTTTCATCGATAACTCGAGAAATATGCATAATTCGGGAAATTGAGCTATGTATTTGTGCTCCCTATTTTTCAAACCTATTGAAATTAAAAAAAATATATATAAAATTTTACATTTTCATCAATAACTCGAGAAATATCCATAATTCGGGAAATTGAGCTATGTATTTGTGTTCCCATTCTTTCAAACCTATTAAAATTAAAAATAAATAGTGAATGTTACATTTTCATTAATAACTCGAGAAATATCCATAATTCGGGAAATTGAGCAATGTATTTATATTCCCTTTTTTCAAACCTATTGAAATTAAAAAAAAATAGTTAATTTTACATTTTCATCGATAACTCGAGAAATATCCATAATTCGGGAAATTGAGCTATGTATTTGTGTTCCCTTTTTTCAAACCTATTGAAATTAAAAAAAAAATAGTGAATTTTACATTTTCATCGATAACTCGAGAAATATCCATAATTCGGGAAATTGAGCTATGTATTTGTGATCCCTTTTTTTCAAACCTATTAAAATTATAAAAAAATTTGTTAATTTTACATTTTCATCGATAACTCGAGAAATATCATTAATTCGGGAAATTGAGCTATGTATTTGTGTTCCTTTTTTTTCAAACCTATTGAAATTAAAAAACAAATAGTTAATTTTACATTTTCATCGATAACTCGACAAATATCCATAATTCGGGAAATTGAGCTATGTATTTGTGTTCCCTATTTTTCAAACCTATTAAAATTAAAAAAAAAAATAGTTAATTTTACATTTACATCGATAACTCGAGAAATATCCAAAATTCGGGAAATTGATTTATGTATTTGTGTTCCCTTCTTTTCAAACCTACTAAAATTAAAAAAAAATAGTGAATTTTACATTTTCATCGATAACTCGAGAAATATCCATAATTCGGGAAATTGAGCTATGTATTTGTGTTCTCTTTTTTCAATACTACTAAAATTAAAAAAAAATTTGTTAATTTTACATTTTCATCGATAACTCGAGAAATATCCATAATTCGGGAAATTGAGCTATGTATTTGTGTTCCCTTTTTTTCAAACCTATTAAAATTAAAAAAAAAAATAGTTAATTTTACATTGTCATCGATAACTCGAGAAATATCCATAATTCGGGAAATTGAGCTATGTATTTGTGTTCCCTATTTTTTAAACCTATTAAAATTTAAAAAAAATAGTTAATTTTACATTTTCATCGATAACTCGAGAAATATCCATAATTCGGGAAATTGAGCTCTGTATTTGTGTTCCCTTTTTTTCAAACCTATTGAAATTAAAAAAAAAAATAGTTAATTCTTACATTTTCATCGATAACTCGAGAAATATCCATAATTCGGGAAATTGATCTATGTATTTGTGTTCCTATTTTTTCAAACCTATTAAAATTAAAAAAAAAAGTATTTAATTTTACATTTTCATCGATAACTCGAGTAATATCCATAATTCGGGAAATTGAGCTATGTATTTGTGTTCCCATTTTTTCAAACCTATTAAAATTAAAAAAAAAATAGTTAATATTACATTTTCATCGATAACTCGAGAAATATCCATAATTCGGGAATTGAGCTATGAATTTGTGTTCCCTTTTTTTCAAACCTATTAAAATTAAAAAAAAATAGTTAATTTTACATTTTCATCGATAACTCGAGAAATATCCAAATTTCGGGAAATTGAGCTATGTATTTGTGTTCCCTTTTTTCAAACCTATTGAAATTAAAAAAAAATAGTTAATTTTACATTTTCATCGATAACTCGAGAAATATGCATAATTCGGGAAATTGAGCTATGTATTTGTGTTCATTTGTTTTCAAACCTATGAAAATAAAAAAAAATAGTTAATGTTACATTTTCATCGAAATCTCGAGAAATATCCATAATTCTTGAAATTGAGCTATGTATTTGTGTTCCCATTTTTTCAAACCTATTAAAATTAAAAATAAAAACAGTTAATTTTACATTTACATCGATAACTCGAGAAATATCCATAATTCGGGAAATTGAGCTATGTATTTGTATTCCCTTTTTTTCAAACCAATTGAAATTAAAAAAAAAAAATAGTTAATTTTACATTTTCATCGATAACTCGAGAAATATCCATAATTCGGGAAATTGAGCTATGTATTTGTGTTCCCTATTTTTCAAACCTATTGAAATTAAAAAAAATATATTTAATTTTACATTTTCATCGATAACTCGAAAAATATGCATAATTCGGGAAATTGAGCTATGTATTTGTGTTCATTTTTTTTCAAACCTATGAAAATAAAAAAAAATAGTTAATTTTACATTTTCATCGATAACTCGAGAAATATCCATAATTCTTGAAATTGAGCTATGTATTTGTGTTCCCATTTTTTCAAACCTATTAAAATTAAAAAAAAAATAGTTAATTTTACATTTTCATCGATAACTCGAGAAATATCCATAATTCGGGAAATTGAGCTATGTATTTGTGTTCCCTTTTTTTCTAACCTATTGAAATTAAAAAAAAATAGTTAATTTTACATTTTCATCGATAACTCGAGAAATATCCATAATTCGGGAAATTGAGCTATGTATTTGTGATCCCTATTTTTTAAACCTATGAAAATAAAAAAAAATAGTTAATCTTACATTTTCATCGAAATCTCGAGAAATATCCATAATTCTTGAAATTGAGCTATGTATTTGTGTTCCCATTTTTTCAAACCTATTAAAATTAAAAAAATTAAATAGTTAATTTTACATTTTCAACGATAACTCGAAATATATCCATAATTCGGGAAATTGAGCTATGTATTTGTGTTCCCTATTTTTCAAACCTATTGAAATTAAAAAAAATATTTAATTTTACATTTTCATCAATAACTCGAGAAATATCCATAATTCGGGAAATTGAGCTATGTATTTGTGTTCCCATTCTTTCAAACCTATTAAAATTAAAACTAAATAGTGAATGTTACATTTTCATTAATAACTCGAGAAATATCCATAATTCGGGAAATTGAGCAATGTATTTATATTCCCTTTTTTTCAAACCTATTGAAATTTAAAAAAAATAGTTAATTTTACATTTTCATCGATAACTCGAGAAATATCCATAATTCGGGAAATTGAGCTATGTATTTGTGTTCCCTTTTTTCAAACCTATTGAAATTAAAAAAAAAAAATAGTGAATATTACATTTTCATCGATAACTCGAGAAATATCCATAATTCGGGAAATTGAGCTATGTATTTGTGATCCCTTTTTTTCAAACCTATTAAAGTTATAAAAAAAATTGTTAATGTTACATTTTCATCGATAACTCGAGAAATATCATAATTTGGAAAATTGAGCTATGTATTTGTGTTCCCTTTTTTTCAAACCTATTAAAATTAAAAAAAAAATTTGTTAATTTTACATTTTCATCAACAACTCGAGAAATATCCATAATTCGGGATATTGAGCTATGTATTTGTGTTCTCTTTTTTTCAAACCTATTAAAAAAAAAAAAAAAAGTTAATTTTACATTTTCATCGATAACTCGAGAAATATCCATAATTCGGGAAATTGAGCTATGTATTTGTGTTTCCTTATAATCAAACCTATTAAAATTAAAAAAAGTTTGTGTTCCCTATTTTTCAAACCAATTAAAATTAAAAAAAAAAAATGGTGAATTTTACATTTTCATCGATAACTCGAGAAATATCCATAATTCGGGAAATTGAGCTATGTATTTGTGTTCCCTATTTTTCAAACCTATTGAAATCAAAAAAATATATTTAATTTTACATTTTCATCGATAACTCGAGAAATATGCATAATTCGGGAAATTGAGCTATGTATTTGTGTTCCCATTTTTTCAAACCTATTAAAATTAAAAAAAAAATAGTTAATGTTACATTTTCATCGATAACTCGAGAAATATCCATAATTCGGGAAATTGAGCTATGTATTTGTGTTCCCTTTTTTTCAATTCTATTGAAATTAAAAAAAAATAGTTAATTTTACATTTTCATCGATAACTCGAGAAATATGCATAATTCGGGAAATTGAGCTATGTATTTGTGCTCCCTATTTTTCAAACCTATTGAAATTAAAAAAATATATATAAAATTTTACATTTTCATCAATAACTCGAGAAATATCCATAATTCGGGAAATTGAGCTATGTATTTGTGTTCCCATTCTTTCAAACCCATTAAAATTAAAAATAAATAGTGAATGTTACATTTTCATTAATAACTCGAGAAATATCCATAATTCGGGAAATTGAGCAATGTATTTATATTCCCTTTTTTCAAACCTATTGAAATTAAAAAAAAATAGTTAATTTTACATTTTCATCGATAACTCGAGAAATATCCATAATTCGGGAAATTGAGCTATGTATTTGTGTTCCCTTTTTTCAAACCTATTGAAATTAAAAAAAAAAATAGTGAATTTTACATTTTCATCGATAACTCGAGAAATATCCATAATTCGGGAAATTGAGCTATGTATTTGTGATCCCTTTTTTCAAACCTATTAAAATTATAAAAAAATTTGTTAATTTTACATTTTCATCGATAACTCGAGAAATATCATTAATTCGGGAAATTGAGCTATGTATTTGTGTTCCTTTTTTTCAAACCTATTGAAATTAAAAAACAAATAGTTAATTTTACATTTTCATCGATAACTCGACAAATATCCATAATTCGGGAAATTGAGCTATGTATTTGTGTTCCCTATTTTTCAAACCTATTAAAATTAAAAAAAAATAGTTAATTTTACATTTACATCGATAACTCGAGAAATATCCAAAATTCGGGAAATTGATTTATGTATTTGTGTTCCCTTCTTTTCAAACCTACTAAAATTAAAAAAAAAATAGTGAATTTTACATTTTCATCGATAACTCGAGAAATATCCATAATTCGGGAAATTGAGCTATGTATTTGTGTTCTCTTTTTTTCAATACTACTAAAATTAAAAAAAAATTTGTTAATTTTACATTTTCATCGATAACTCGAGAAATATCCATAATTCGGGAAATTGAGCTATGTATTTGTGTTCCCTTTTTTTCAAACCTATTAAAATTAAAAAAAAAATAGTTAATTTTACATTGTCATCGATAACTCGAGAAATATCCATAATTCGGGAAATTGAGCTATGTATTTGTGTTCCCTATTTTTTAAACCAATTAAAATTAAAAAAAAATAGTTAATTTTACATTTTCATCGATAACTCGAGAAATATCCATAATTCGGGAAATTGAGCTCTGTATTTGTGTTCCCTTTTTTCAAACCTATTGAAATTAAAAAAAAATAGTTAATTCTTACATTTTCATCGATAACTCGAGAAATATCCATAATTCGGGAAATTGATCTATGTATTTGTGTTCCTATTTTTTCAAACCTATTAAAATTAAAAAAAAAAGTATTTAATTTTACATTTTCATCGATAACTCGAGTAATATCCATAATTCGGGAAATTGAGCTATGTATTTGTGTTCCCATTTTTTCAAACCTATTTAAATTAAAAAAAAAATAGTTAATATTACATTTTCATCGATAACTCGAGAAATATCCATAATTCGGGAATTGAGCTATGAATTTGTGTTCCCTTTTTTCAAACCTATTAAAATTAAAAAAAAAATAGTTAATTTTACATTTTCATCGATAACTCGAGAAATATCCAAATTTCGGGAAATTGAGCTATGTATTTGTGTTCCCTTTTTTCAAACCTATTGAAATTAAAAAAAATAGTTAATTTTACATTTTCATCGATAACTCGAGAAATATGCATAATTCGGGAAATTGAGCTATGTATTTGTGTTCATTTGTTTTCAAACCTATGAAAAATAAAAAAATAGTTAATGTTACATTTTCATCGAAATCTAGAGAAATATCCATAATTCTTGAAATTGAGCTATGTATTTGTGTTCCCATTTTTTCAAACCTATTAAAATTAAAAATAAAAACAGTTAATTTTACATTTACATCGATAACTCGAGAAATATCCATAATTCGGGAAATTGAGCTATGTATTTGTATTCCCTTTTTTCAAACCAATTGAAATTTAAAAAAAAAATAGTTAATTTTACATTTTCATCGATAACTCGAGAAATATCCATAATTCGGGAAATTGAGCTATGTATTTGTGTTCCCTATTTTTCAAACCTATTGAAATTAAAAAAATATATTTAATTTTACATTTTCATCGATAACTCGAAAAATATGCATAATTCGGGAAATTGAGCTATGTATTTGTGTTCATTTTTTTTCAAACCTATGAAAATAAAAAAAAATAGTTAATTTTACATTTTCATCGATAACTCGAGAAATATCCATAATTCTTGAAATTGAGCTATGTATTTGTGTTCCCATTTTTTCAAACCTATTAAAATTAAAAAAAAAATAGTTAATTTTACATTTTCATCGATAACTCGAGAAATATCCATAATTCGGGAAATTGAGCTATGTATTTGTGTTCCCTTTTTTCTAACCTATTGAAATTAAAAAAAAAATAGTTAATTTTACATTTTCATCGATAACTCGAGAAATATCCATAATTCGGGAAATTGAGCTATGTATTTGTGATCCCTATTTTTTAAACCTATGAAAATAAAAAAAAATAGTTAATCTTACATTTTCATCGAAATCTCGAGAAATATCCATAATTCTTGAAATTGAGCTATGTATTTGTGTTCCCATTTTTTCAAACCTATTAAAATTAAAAAAATTAAATAGTTAATTTTACATTTTCAACGATAACTCGAAATATATCCATAATTCGGGAAATTGAGCTATGTATTTGTGTTCCCTATTTTTCAAACCTATTGAAATTAAAAAAAAATATATTTAATTTTACATTTTCATCAATAACTCGAGAAATATCCATAATTCGGGAAATTGAGCTATGTATTTGTGTTCCCATTCTTTCAAACCTATTAAAATTAAAACTAAATAGTGAATGTTACATTTTCATTAATAACTCGAGAAATATCCATAATTCGGGAAATTGAGCAATGTATTTATATTCCCTTTTTTTCAAACCTATTGAAATTTAAAAAAAAATAGTTAATTTTACATTTTCATCGATAACTCGAGAAATATCCATAATTCGGGAAATTGAGCTATGTATTTGTGTTCCCTTTTTTCAAACCTATTGAAATTAAAAAAAAAAATAGTGAATATTACATTTTCATCGATAACTCGAGAAATATCCATAATTCGGGAAATTGAGCTATGTATTTGTGATCCCTTTTTTCAAACCTATTAAAGTTATAAAAAAATTGTTAATGTTACATTTTCATCGATAACTCGAGAAATATCATAATTTGGAAAATTGAGCTATGTATTTGTGTTCCCTTTTTTTCAAACCTATTAAAATTAAAAAAAAAATTTGTTAATTTTACATTTTCATCAACAACTCGAGAAATATCCATAATTCGGGATATTGAGCTATGTATTTGTGTCTCTTTTTTTCAAACCTATTAAAATAAAAAAAAAAAAGTTAATTTTACATTTTCATCGATAACTCGAGAAATATCCATAATTCGGGAAATTGAGCTATGTATTTGTGTTTCCTTATAATCAAACCTATTAAAATTAAAAAAGTTTGTGTTCCCTATTTTTCAAACCAATTAAAATTAAAAAAAAAAATGGTGAATTTTACATTTTCATCGATAACTCGAGAAATATCCATAATTCGGGAAATTGAGCTATGTATTTGTGTTCCCTTTTAATCAAACCTATTAAAATTAAAAAAAAATAGTTAATTTTACATATTCATCAACAACTCGAGAAATATCCATAATTCGGGAAATTGAGCTATGTATTTGTGTTCCCTATTTTTCAAACCTATTAAAATTAAAAAAATTAAATAGTTAATTTTACATTTTCAACGATAACTCGAAATATATCCATAATTCGGGAAATTGAGCTATGTATTTGTGTTCCCTATTTTTCAAACCTATTGAAATTAAAAAAAATATATTTAATTTTACATTTTCATCAATAACTCGAGAAATATCCATAATTCGGGAAATTGAGCTATGTATTTGTGTTCCCATTCTTTCAAACCTATTAAAATTAAAACTAAATAGTGAATGTTACATTTTCATTAATAACTCGAGAAATATCCATAATTCGGGAAATTGAGCAATGTATTTATATTTCCTTTTTTTCAAACCTATTGAAATTTAAAAAAAAATAGTTAATTTTACATTTTCATCGATAACTCGAGAAATATCCATAATTCGGGAAATTGAGCTATGTATTTGTGTTCCTTTTTTCAAACCTATTGAAATTAAAAAAAAAAATAGTGAATTTTACATTTTCATCGATAACTCGAGAAATATCCATAATTCGGGAAATTGAGCTATGTATTTGTGATCCCTTTTTTTCAAACCTATTAAAGTTATAAAAAAAAATTTTTAATGTTACATTTTCATCGATAACTCGAGAAATATCATAATTTGGAAAATTGAGCTATGTATTTGTGTTCCCTTTTTTTCAAACCTATTAAAATTAAAAAAAAAATTTGTTAATTTTACATTTTCATCAACAACTCGAGAAATATCCATAATTCGGGAAATTGAGCTATGTATTTGTGATCCCTTTTTTCAAACCTATTAAAATTAAAAAAAAATTGTTAATTTTACATTTTCATCGATAACTCGAGAAATATCCATAATTCGGGAAATTGAGCTATGTATTTGTGTTCCCTATTTTTCAAACCTATTAAAATTAAAAATAAAAACAGTTAATTTTACATTTACATCGATAACTCGAGAAATATCCATAATTCGGGAAATTGAGCTATGTATTTGTGTTCCCTATTTTTTAAACCTATTAAAATTTAAAAAAAATAGTTAATTTTACATTTTCATCGATAACTCGAGAAATATCCATAATTCGGGAAATTGAGCTCTGTATTTGTGTTCCCTTTTTTTCAAACCTATTGAAATTAAAAAAAAAAAGTTAATTTTTACATTTTCATCGATAACTCGAGAAATATCCATAATTCGGGAAATTGATCTATGTATTTGTGTTCCTATTTTTTCAAACCTATTAAAATTAAAAAAATAAAATATTTAATTTTACATTTTCATCGATAACTCGAGTAATATCCATAATTCGGGAAATTGAGCTATGTATTTGTGTTCCCATTTTTTCAAACCTATTTAAATTAAAAAAAAATAGTTAATTTTACATTTTCATCGATAACTCGAGAAATATCCAAATTTCGGGAAATTGAGCTATGTATTTGTGTTCCCTTTTTTTCAAACCTATTGAAATTAAAAAAAACAAGTAAAAACGTTGCAGTCGGACGTTACCGACAGCGGAATACTCTGATACCAGTTGTATACATTTTTTTCTAAAATACAATAAACTATTAAATTAATCTAGAATAATGTACGTAGCTTAATATAAAATCGCCGCTCGAATTCGCTCCCGATTAATAATTTCAATCGGTAACCAGGGAACACCACGTGGAGGCCATCACAACTGTAATGGGGTTCTAATTGAGTTTTAAAACCTTCGAGTCGACTTGAAACGATTTTAAAAAGTCATTTCCTTGTTCCCCACCTAAAACTACCTTAGGTCTTACATTTAATCAAATTATAAATTTTAACAACAAAAATATTTATATTAAATATATAAAAATAAATAAATACGTAAGACGTTTAAATAAATAAACATAACAATAACCATAAATAAACAAGTAATGATATACAAATAAATAAATAAATAAATAAAATAAAGCACATAAATATTTACAAAATCAAAATCGGCTATCCTTCGGTCAAAATGTTTTTAAGGTTTATACATATCCCGCTATGATGACTATATATTGTTTCATAGGTCTGCGCGCTGACCCTCCCCTCAGATATATTGGAAAATGCCCAGTCAATATGGGTATCGGACTTGGTGGTTGGTGTATTTAAATTAAGAAGTGAGTCATAATTATTTGAAAGTAAAAAGTTATAAGCCCCACTGCTAGTACCTGAAACTGTTCGCAAGCATAAATTAAAGTCCCCCAAAACTATGGAATCGTTATTTAAAAAGCTAAATTGACTAAATAAATTCTCAAATTCTGTTTTAAATTTGCGCAATGGATAAGACGGACTTTTTATATAAAATAAGAACACCCAAGGACTTGTATTTAAACAAAGCGTACTCAAATACATGTGACCCAGAAAAATATTGACCAGTTGAACAAAGACTAACGTGACGATATAGTTCATTTTTAATAAAAACAATTATGCCTCTTTTTGGTCGATTTCTTCCATTAGGTGTGCAATCTAGTCGCACGACTGTTGAAAAGTCATTAAGTTCATATGTTTCGTGTGAGTATGTTGAGGCCTCAACGAAACATAGAATTGAAGATTTTAACATTAAATGATCGGACGAAATGTCACTAAAATGGCAATGCAGACTTTGTGTATTATGAAAAATTAAATTGAATTCAGAAGAGTTAAGTAAATTATCGAAATGCGTCTTAAGAAGTTTTTGGGAGCGTAAAATTTGAAGCTCCTGATTTACAGCCGAGCCTGCATCAGGTTTTGGTGGACAAAATTCACCGACTATGTATAAACCAGACGCGTTGGTTGCTCTACTACAGGCTACATATAATGCTTCTCGGCGCATTCTGCTGAAAGTGTGGACAACCACTTTGTTATATGTAGCACCCTGACTTTTATAAATTGTAATAGCTTCTGCAGGTACTAAAGGAAATTGTTCGCGGTCAATAGTTACTTGCTCGTTAGAATGGTACTGAAAACTTTTAACAGTCTTTTGAATTGGAGTCCAAGAAGGTTCTTGACGATGTGAGCACTTAGCTCGAGCAGTAACTCCTACACTTTCTTCTAAAAACTTTATCCACAGAATTGATGGTGTGGCTGAGCTAAATCCTACTTCCATTAAAGTTCCTGTTGCTCCGTTGACTAATCCATCAGCAGTATCTATATTGGCCGTCACCATATACTTTGCTGTGGTTTTTAAAATAAGAGAATAGGGTAATCCCTGGGTTTGGGAAGTTTTGAAGTCCTTAACGGACTCAAGAATTCTACTTTTAGCAGAGGCATTTAAATGAACGGCCTTTACAAAATCTCTAGAATTGGAAATATGTTGGTCAGTTGTAATTGAGTTAAGCTTTGTTGTATTGAAACTATTAACTTCGGCGTTGGTTTCAAAAAGATGAATGACGTCATCTGGAACTTGGTCAGTGCGACAAATCCTATTTTTTAATAAATCTACGTCCTCTGTTGACATTTGACCAGATGCCATATTGTTGAGGGCTACTGCGAAAGGTTGATCATTTCGCTGTCGCATAATCTCTGTAAGTTCAAAGAACTTAAAGCAACCCCAAAGAGAACACCCAAATATAGCACTATAAGGGTTATGCGACTCGGAAGTGGATTGAAATATCCATCTATCTCCAATTGGACGTAGTTGTCTAAGATCGCCGAAAACGATCACTGAAATTCCTCCAAATGGAGCTTCTCTATTATTGAAAATTTGTTTAAGACGGGAATCTATAAACGAAAACATCTTTGATCCTACCATTGAGATCTCATCAATAATTAAGACTTTAAGATCAATTAAAGTTGATCGACGATTGTTAAGCAAATCTGCACCCAATTCTTTAAAAGCGGACCCAGACTGGTTAATGGGAAGAGAAAACATAGTGTGAAGTGTGGAACCGTTTATTCCAAAAGCAGCTTTACCAGTTGGTGCACACAAAATTACTTTAGCC
Organism: Scaptomyza hsui; assembly: GCA_018152825.1. NCBI lineage: Eukaryota > Metazoa > Arthropoda > Insecta > Diptera > Drosophilidae > Scaptomyza > Scaptomyza hsui. The sequence continues at coordinate 97,480 of JAECXO010000283.1, forward strand.
GAAGTTGGATCACATCCGGGTTTATTATTATAATATGAAGTTAAGGACTGGTAAAGTGCTGATATAAGACGACTCTTCCCAACACCAGCGCCCCCACCAACAAACTCATGGAAAACGTTCTTCATATTGGCGTTATGAAGAACATGGGAAAAAAAAGTTTTTTGCTTTAAATTTAATGATTTTACGAGATCTGCTAAATTTTCCGGCGAAATGAGTGGAGGAAGCTTAATTAGACGGACGTTATCTGTTTCTTCGGAGGTGTCATTATCATTCAAATTTAAAACATTCAATTGAGAATTTATCTCTGGGAAAGCCAGAACTCTAAACTCTTCATCAAGAACCACTTGATTTTCTAAATTATCTTCAAAATTCTCACCTACTTCAGCTTCCCTAAGCGCGTCTTCTAGCATAGCGGGTCTTTCCCTAAATACGTCGTAGTTGTCACGTTCGTTGTTTATACGGTCCTCGTTTTCCCAGTAATACTCCTCACAATTTCTGTCTATTAATTCCCGTTGCTCCTGTCGCCAATTTGAAAATAACATAACCAACTCCCTAAAGTGGTTTTGCCTATCCTTGTGAAGGCCAAAATTTCTAAACCTTATTATCCGGGACTTGGACCTTCTTTTCATAAAACCACTACCATCTATAAGCGGAAAAAAATTCGGAACCCACAACCTCATTTTGCTCGTCATCGTCGCTATCAATATTTTGGCGTGATACCCTGCTAGTTTTGCTAAAATTGTAGTTTGCGGCAAAATCAGCTAAAGAAATATTTTCAAGATCATTTGGCCGCTGTATATAATGATCTAACAGACCAACTGTAAAAATGTCTGTTGAGTTTTGAGGCAAATTTTGAAGTTGTTGCTTGGGCCGAAGCATTCTAACTCTATTCTCGGGAAGTGCTGTGTTAATGTAAATATCGCCATTACTGGTCTCGGACATATGCAATCCCATACAACAATATACGGCTTCCTGAGCGGAAATCTCAGTGCCGGAAATAAATTTATGCCCAATGTGTTGCAACTTTTGCCTAATAGAGAAATTGTGGCGCTGTTTAATTTCATCCACGGCATCGCGCATTAATTTAGAAATTCCTCTTTGTGATTTATTTATATAATTAATAACATAACTGCAGCATGCATAGGGATCTAATATAAACTGAATGTCGATATTAGCCCTTTGCATAGCAAGAATATGTTTGTTGTAAGCGTTTACTTTTATTGCGTTAAAAGATCGCTTCAGGAAAATTTGTGGTTTTTTCAAACCAGACCTAATTGCCATTACATATTCCTCGTAAGTGAGGTTGATTTGTTCGTGAGATAAGAATTCATCAAATGTGTCAAATGTTGGCCATGCCTCACGATCAAAAGCAAAATTTAAAAAGCTTTGAAATTTTTGAAAATTTTTGCGATGTGAAGTAGCGAGATCACTTTCGGACAAAGGAAACAAAATTTCTGTTTGGGGCATTGGATATGGAATACCAAAGCGACACATGCGGGCCCCCTTATTTCCCGCATACAAGAATGCCCATGATTATGCTTTTGGTATTCAATGTACTGGCTAAGATCAACATTTGTCACATCTGTAGTAACAAATTGGTTGATAAAGTCTATAACAGGTGGAATAGAACTGTCTGTACTTGCATCGTCTTTAAAGTCAATTTTAGGGGCACCTTTAAGCCAAAACATACCGTGGATGTGAGGCGAACCTCTTTGCTGAAATTCAACTCGCCAATAATATTTAATAGCTGGATGACAACCAAAAATACCACCCTCTATTTTCATTAATTTTAAAATCTGTGTATAGCGAAAGTCGAAAAACGAGCACATGTAACCGGATCCGCGCGAATCAGCCTTGGTTTTACAGCGAATTGCAAAGCCGCTGCGCTCTCTTCGGTAATGTCCTGCTTATCGACATTTCGCTTTAGCAAAACTTACAGTTCCCCCGCCGACAATGTTATAAAAAAAGGTTGGAAGATCAAATTGTCTTATCATTGCCATTACCTTTTTTTTCGCTCTTCCAATGAGCTGGAGACCCGATAGCCTTCATCATGAAGAATTCAATTATCTACTAAAGTATCATTAAGTGCATGGGCTGCAGTAGTGCAGCGAGGAGCAGTATGTTTCCGGAGGCAAATTGACGTATTACTACGAATATGGATCATTTCCAACTTTTTATAATTATAAAATATTTTGTCGGTTCTACAACCTCGCCTGTCATAATTTCTGAGCTCAGATCTAACAATGGTAGTGAAACTACCAGAACATAATCTTTTTTTGCCTGCAAATATAGTCGGAAAAGACAATTCTTCTGCATCCTCATCTCCAATCATGTCAAGGGGTCGTTGGCCTTCGCCAGGGGCCATTTGAATTCTTTGCATATTAACCTGAATTTCGTCTAACAAAGTTTCTTGCCCACCTGGGTTAAGCTGCTCTTCTTCTATGTCTTGTTGGGCCTCCTGATTCTCAATATTTAATTCAATTTGATTATACAAATTTCTGTCCTCGTTATTTGCAAAGAAGGGCATATTATTAGGAGCAGATGAAAGAGAGGACATTATTTGCTCATTGATAGAAATACTATGCTTCTGATAAAGCTCAGTTGAAACTAAAAAGCGCATGGCGTCAATAATTTTAGAGGGTCGAATTGTTTCAGCCATGAAATCATGGTTATATTCTAATCTACGTTTGAGGTGGAGCTGAACAACCTCAGCTTCGTGAAAAGCTCTTGGAGAGAGGTAACAACATTGGCGGTAGGAATGGGGACATTCACAATAGCCCCTTTTATTGCACTTTGACGCTCATGCCCTAATGACTTAATAATCATAAATGGAAGACGTGGAGAAACTAGTCTTTCCTCTAAGGAGTCAAGTCTTTTAAACATTGTGGAAGGATTGGAAAGTCTAAGCCATTAGTAATGGAATTTTTTGGCAGCCTACCTGATTTTATAGTGCGACTACACGACTTACAAAACTTGTAAGTGTTATCTTCTGAGGGGAAATCCCTCGATAAAAACAAAATTTGTGCACTATGTTCATTGTTTTCTTCAATATATTGAGATCTAATTTTGTCCACTTGATGTGGAAACCAAAGGCCCTTGCAGCAAAGGCAAAGTTGGTCAGGGCCTTGTTTAACTAATTTATTATATGCACGTATTTGGGAGTCTAATTGATTAAAGGCTAAAGGGAAGTTATTCGCTTGATCCAGCCCACTAGGCTCTTGTACGACTGCCTCTCTCGCTAATCTCCTTGCATTCTGCCTATTTACTGTATTCCTACCTTGCTCAGCTATCCTACGCAAACGGTTGCTGCGTATCCGAGCTCTTTGAGCTCTATTTCGCTCCCGCGACAGAATACTTAACTCAAGCTCCCGTCTACGTACGGATCTAGCCTGCCTTCTAAGTGTCTGTTCTAAGTGTCTGTAATGTACGTTTTGTCTTCGCGTTCGCCTGCGAGAACTGTCCACCACTTGCTCCCTCCCACGAATTTCTAAGTTCGTCCGTCTTTGCGCCCGACGCGACCTGTCCACGGCTTGTTCGGCTTGCCGAATTTGTACATTCGTTCGTCTCCGCGCCCGGTGATCTGTGTTCTGAGATTGCTCGGCTCTCCTTACATTGTCATCTAACCTCCTACCTGCCCGACGCGACCTGTCCACCGCTTGTTCGGCTTGCCGAATTTGTACATTCGTTCGTCTCCGCGCCCGTTGATCTGTGTTTTGCGTTTGCTCGGCTCTCCTGACAATTTCGTCTTGTCTTCTACTTGCCCGACGCGACCTGTCCACCGCTTGTTCGGCTTGCCGAATTTGTACATTCGTACGCCTCCGCGCCCGGTGATCTGTGTTCTGAGATTGCTCGGCTCTCCTTACATTGTCATCTAACCTCCTACCTGCCCGACGCGACCTGTCCACCGCTTGTTCGGCTTGCCGAATTTGTACATTCGTTCGTCTTCGCGCCCGTTGGTCTGTGTTTTCTGTTTGTTCGGCTCTCCTTACATTGTCATCTAACCTCCTACCTGCCCGACGCGACCTGTCCACCGCCCGTTCGGCTTGCCGAATTTGTATATTCGTTCGTCTTCGCGCCCGTTGATCTGTGTTTTGCGTTTGTTCGGCTTGCCGAATTTGTGCATTTGTTCGTCTCCGTGCGTGGTCAATCGTGTTGTGTCTCTGTTCAATTCTTCTAGCTTGTACGTGTTGCCTGCGAGCTGATCTTCGCTCAGTGTTAACTACTTGCTCGGCAACTCTATGTTCTAACTCATTTCTGCGAATTCTCTGAGTTTCCGCATTCGCACTCAGTTCTATTTCAACATACTCAGCATTTTCGCGATGAATCCTATTTCTAATTGCTTGCGCTCGCAATCTTTGCGATGCAGTCACCCTAGTCAAACGAGGCATTTTTAATCTTTAATACGGACTTTACAAAGTTGGACTTCCACTAAAAACAGTGTGTAAATATTTAAAATGTGTCTTTAAATTTTATTTATTTAAATATATGTTTTATTTATTTTATTAATAAATGTAAAAAATATAGTTATATATATGTAAATATGTATATTTATGTATATTAAACAAATTAAAACTTGAATGTAAAAATTCAAGTGCTATTTATGAACGGCAAATAATTAGATTTCATAACAATAAGTTAATATAATTTAATTATTTTGCATACAATTATCGATATATCGATGTGCTTCAAACGCCACAGCAGACTGCGACGCTGAGTTGACGCGTTTGCGTTTGTGTTCAAAATCGATAGCTATCGCTTAAACAAAACAATTGATGCAAAATTATTAAATATATAATATGTAATTTGATCAAGAACTATGTATATTATTGAAAATGATATGTAAATATGTTAGTTTATAAGACGTACTTTTACTCTATATGTTAATGTTAAGGGCAATTTGAACCGATCGATAAAATTGTTCAGTTTTTCAAATTGGGCAAAATTAAAAAAAGCAATTCCATGTAATTATGAAAAATAAATATTTAAAGGCAACAGTCTTGAAAAAGACTTCTGAAATGAATACCGGGTACAGCAGACCGCTGCGTGTAAAAATATCCACGTTCGGCTGTAATATATGTACATACATACATATGTATGTATGTATATATACACTTTGGCACTGTTCACAGTATTCACTCGCGATTATTTAATTTTATATTTTAAACGAGACAAATTATTACAATTTACGTTAGTTTAAGTAAAATACTTTATTTATTTTAAGAAAAATATTAAAATAGTAAAAATTTTGCGCAATGAGATCTTTCAATTTAAGCGTTCGCATCAAATTGACTAAAAATGTAAACATAGCGCAATATGCGCCAAAAGTAACATAGCAAAGAGCAATATGCGCCAAAAGTAACGGCACTTACTCAATTCGAGTAATGCAAGTGCATTGCATTTCTATGTATTGGTGTGGTTAACATATGTTAACAGATTAAGTAACATAGCAAAGAGCTAATTGCGCAAAAAGTCGTAATTGGCTACGCTAAAAAATAATTCCCAATACAAGTAAATTGACTAAGGCCCAATTTTTCAATGTCCGATTAGTCAAACTATTCTCAGCAAGGTCAAATTTAAGTTTCTCAGTATTCGGTTAGCAGTTTCCCTAGCGCAATCTGGTAAACACCTATACTGATATATAGTACCGATATAAATATCGATGCAATCATCTTAAATCGAACAGCTGAGTCTAGCAGACACTAGCATTGTTTATTAGGTATATTTTTAAAAACAAAACGTTTAATGCTGGTTTAAGTCTTCTAGGTCCACAAGCACATGCGGCTTAGCAACTAAAATCTAGTGCTCATGAAAATCTTTTTATATGTATGTCAACATCTATCTTCCTACCAAATTTGGTGGCTCTAGCTTGAAAACTGTAAAAGATAGCTGAATTGAATTAAAGTGGGGGGCAAGGGTGGTCGTGGCATCCATGTCACTATCTATCTTCCTACCAAATTTGGTGACTCTAGTTAAAGATACACGCATTAACGTTTTCCAAACGGCGGGGGGCTGGGGGTCGGCAGGAGTGGGCAGGGCATCCAAATTTTTGATGCAGTTTATTGGAAAACTTCACTACCTATCTTAACACAAAATTTGGTGACTCTTGACCAAAAACTGTGAATCCTATAGGCGTTTCCAATTTCATGGAGCAGTAAGGATGGGGGCGGAAGGAGTGGGCGTGGCATCCAAATTTTGATGCAGTATTTGTAATGTCTTCATTACCTATCTTGACATAAAGTTTGGTGGCTCTAGCCCAAAAACTGTGAAAGCTATAGGCGTTTCCAATTTCAAGGAGCATTAAGGATGTAGGGCGGAAGGAGTGGGCGTGGCATCCAAAATTTTGATGAAGTTTTTGGGGATCGTCATTTCCTATCTTGACACAAAATTTGGTGGCTCTAGCCCAAAAAACTGTGAAAGCAATAGGCGTTTCCAATTTCATGGAGCAGTAAGGATGGGGGCGGAAGGAGTGGGCGTGGCATCCAAATTTTTGATGCAGTATTTGTTATATCTTCATTACCTATCTTGACATAAAGTTTGGTGGCTCTAGCCCAAAAACTGTGAAAGCTATAGGCGTTTCCACTTTCAAGGAGTAGTAAGGATGGAGGCGGAAGGAGTGGGCGTGGCATTAAAAATTTTGACGCATTTTTATGGGGAACGTCATTACCTATCTTGACACAAAATTTGGTGACTCTAGCCCAAAAACTGTGAAAACTACAGTCGTTTCCAATTTCCAGGAGCATTAAGGATGTAGGGCGGAAGGAGTGGGCGTGGCATCCAAAATTTTTATGAATTTTTTGGGGAACGTCATTACCTATCTTGACACAAAATTTGGTGGCTCTGTTGTGGTGGGGTGGCTGCTGCTGTCTCGGGTGGTCGAAGTGGCTTGTAGAGTTGAGTTTGTCGCGATTTGAAGTTGTCACTTCTCCGAAATAAAAAAACCTTGTTTTCGCTTCGGCTGTCTATTTTCAATTATCATCGCTGTTACATTAAGCCTTAGTGGCTAGGCATATACATGAGCTTAACAGGAATTAACATAAGATGAGAGTTATTTCTAATGCACAGGTTGCGGAAGGTGGAGGCGGCAGCTCTTGTTTATCTGCCTACTTTTAGGCATAAACATACCGCCCCCCTTGCAGTATTGCAATAGAAAGGAAAGGGATGGAGAGTTAGTGGCTGCAGGATCCGGACAACACCCAGCCAAAAACAGTGCTTTGAGCCAATGGCGATCCGCCTTGGCTGGGAATTACTCCGGGCAGCATGATCGAACCGTAGACATCTGCTCCAAGCACGATACTTGTAGTGCCCGGCTGGAACCAGCGGTCATCAGCCAATGTGATGAGGGCCGTGTTGACGCCGGAGTGGTCGGTAATCGGCCTCGCTGGAGTGCGAATCTGTGTGGGCATCGTACGGAGCAGGATTTCCTTCTGGAAGTCGGAACATCGTGATCTTATCACCGCCGTGCATACCCCTTCCGAACCGACACGGGTGACGGACAGGCCAAAAGCCCTTGCCAACGATGTGTCGATCCTGCTGAAAGGGCAGCAGGGGTCGACCACAGCCCGGGTGTCAAACGTTTTTACTCCCGTGTCGAACTTAAGGATCACCGTTGGCATCACGGTTGTTCGCTGATGTTCCAAGATTGATGCCAGCGACAGCCCACTCAACGGGCTTGCGGAGGGTCGAGATGGGGACCGATTGGCGTGTTGCCTTGCTTGGGTAGGCACTGGCGAAGCTCGATCCGTCTCCTGCATGTGCAGAAGGGTGTGGTGGTCGCCTTGACATTTCCGGCACCGGTCTTCACGCCGGCAAGTGGCCCCAGAGTGCTGGTGAGCTAGGCACTTAGGACAGTACTTATTGACCAAGACTGCCCTAAGCCTCTTCTCCGCCGTCAACCGCATGAAGCGGTGGCACTTCTTGAGTGCGTGAATCCCGCGACACACTCGGCAACGGAACGAGTTGAGTCCTCTGGTCCGCCTCTCTTCTGCAGTACGAGGATTCCTTGGTCGTGGAGCCATTCTTATGCTGTGGATGATCGAATTTTGAGGATTTGGAATTAATATATATATCGAATTTTGTACACTGGGACGAGCACAAATGGATGTAACGGAATTGTTAGTGAGTAGAAGGACTTAGACCTTGTGTCTGGATAGTTGCCTCACTAGGAAGCAGGACAAGTTTGGCGACGGGCCTTTTAATTATGCCACGTGTAGTCAAAACGTCTACGACCCGGACATTAGAATCAGAGCCAGAGTAGGTCTGTTGGACACGCCCTAGACGCCATTCATTGGCTGGAAGGTTATCTTCCTTGATGATAACCATATCTCCTGCCTGCAGATTCCTGGTCTGTGATTGCCACTTGATTCTTTTATGCAGCTCTTTCAAATACTCTTCTTTCCAACGGAAACAAAGTTGTTGGTTGAGAGCTTTGAGGCGCTGCCACCGGTTTAAAATGGACATGGCACACTCTTTAATCTCAGGCTCGCACACGGACAAAAGCGGCGCACCTATCAGAAAGTGCCCAGGAGTGAGCGCCAATAAGTCAGTTGGGTCTTCTGACATAGGAGAGATTGGTCTCGAGTTGAGACACGCTTCAACTTTTGAAAGCAGAGTGGATAGTTCTTCAAATGTGAACTTGAAAGAAGAAGTGGATTTATAAAAAAGGGACTTGAAACTTTTCACACCAGCTTCCCACAAGCCACCCATGTGAGGTGCACTTGGTGGGTTGAAATGCCAGGACAACTTCTGATGGCTAAACTTAGCGAGGATGCGTTGCCGTGTAGCTTCTAGGAAATCACGATCAAGAACTTTGGAGGCTCCTACAAACGTTTTACCGTTGTCAGAGAACATGTGCTGGGGACATCCTCGTCGCGCAGCAAACCGAGAGAAAGCTTCGAGGAACCTTTCGGTGGTGAGATCGGATGTGGCTTCCAAATGAATAGCCTTGGTGCTGAAGCAGACAAAAACGCAAACATAGCCCTTCGAAATTCGACAAGCTCGGCCAGTAAAACTTTTGATTTCAAATGGTCCGGCGAAGTCGACACCAGTGTTGGTGAATGGTCTGGAGTATGTGGCTCTTTCAACTGGTAAATCGCCCATGAGTTGGGTTTGGAGTCGTTTTTTATATATAACGCAGATCTTGCACGAATTAATTGTTGACTTAATGAGGACCTTGACCTTTGGAATCCAATACCTGGATCGGATAAGACGCAGCATTAGTTGATTACCCCCATGGAGCGAAATGCGGTGGGTAAATTGCACAAGAAGGCGGGAAAAAGAGCAGGAGTAGGGAACTAACAGTGGATGCCTTTCATCGTATGTTAGGCTCTGGGATGCTCTCACCCGGCCGCATGCTCTCAAAAGACCATTTCGGTCCAGGAAAGGGTTGAGGTTGATAATATTGCTGGCCTTAGGGAGTGTTTGCTTTTTAAGCAAGGACTTATACTCCTGTGGGTAGTGGATCTGCTGAGTGCACTTTACCAGCTTATCTTGCACTTCAGATAGCTCTTTACTGCTAAGCTCTTCAGGTACGTGTTTTGACTCTCTTCGGCAGCGGATAATAAACCGATATACATGAGCCATCACACGTAACGCCCTATGGAAATCGGAAAAACGCTCAAGAACATCCATGCTGGAGGGAGTGCTAGCTACATTAGCTTTGATGGAACGCTGTTCCAAGTTGGTATCTAGCGTGGAAATAGTAGAGGAAGGCCATGCTTCCTGGGAGAGTTTCAGCCATTCTGGCCCTTGCCACCACAACTTACTATCCATAAGTTCTTGTGGTGAAACTCCCCTACTGGCCAAATCAGCGGGATTATGCTCTGAGCGTACGTGGGACCAAGTCCCCGTATCTGAAGCTTGCAGTATTTTTGCGACTCGATTTCCCACAAAGGTGGTCCAAGTACAGGGGGGCTTGTTTAGCCATGCCAGGACGATGGTGGAATCCGTCCAATAGTAAGATTCGATCTTATTAGTCGTCAGTTGTGGAAGGAGTGTGCTGGCCAGTTCTGCGAGAAGAACTGCACCGCACAGCTCAAGCCTCGGCAAAGAGACTGTCTTAATGGGAGCAACACGAGTTTTTGAAGTGAGGAGATGCGTATGGACCTGGCCATTGTCTTCAACACGAACGTAAAGCGTTGCGCCGTACGCCCGCTGTGACGCATCACAAAACCCGTGATACTGGATCTTTGCGGACGGTTGGAAATTTAGCCACCTTGGAATGCGGATCTTTCCCAACGTAGGGTAGCAAGTCAAGAAAACTCGCCATCGACCGTCGAGCTCTTCTGGAAGCACATCATCCCAGTCTAACTTGTGTAGCCAAATCTCTTGCATGAAGATTTTTGCCCGCACTATAACTGGTGCCAACCATCCAGCAGGGTCGAAGAGCTTTGCAATCTGCGAAAGTACGTCGCGCTTGGAGAAGGCTTTCTTGACGATTAAGGCGGAAGGGGCGAAGAAAAACTCATCAGAGTCGGCTTGCCATCTGATTCCCAACGTCTTTGCAACACTGGCTTCTTCGATTTCCAAAAAATCGTCTCGAAGCAAATGGTCTTTGGGAATGTCGGTTAAGACGGATTTTTCGTTTGATGTCCACTTTCGTAATGGAAACCCAGCACTCGTTAGTGCCTTACGAAGTTCTCGTATCTTGAGAATTGCGTGTTCCTTGGAATGGGCCCCTGCTAGGACATCATCTACATACATATGCTTAGAAATAATGTCACTAGCGAGAGGCAGTTCTTCTTTTACATCCTGTGCAAGCTGCTGCAACACGCGGATGGCCAAAAAGGGAGCGCAATTGACACCAAAGGTAACTGTATTGAGCTCATAATCGCACAATTCATTACCCTTATTTCGGAATAGAATCCGTTGATATGGAGTGTGGTCGGAATGCACCATGATCTGCCGATACATTTTGGTGATGTCCGAATTGAAAACGTAGCGGAAATAACGCCACTTGAGGATCTGTACGGTCAGATCGGATTGTAGGACTGGTCCTGGATACAGGATATCATTCAGACTTTTGCCATTCGTTGACATGCTGGATGCGTTAAAGACCACGCGAACCTTTGTAGTGGTGCTGTCTGGCTTGAAAACAGCATGATGAGGGAGATAAAAGTGGTGACAGTCAACACTCGGAGAGACTTGTCTCATATGACCTAAGTCTATATATTCCTGAATCACGGAATCGTACTGCTCTTTTTGAGGAACGTTTCTATTCAAACGGCTTTCGTTCTTCAGAAACTGAGCTAACGCAATGGACCTTGAATGTCCCAACTGGATGTGTTCAGGATTTCGAAAGGGTAGTGTGACTACGTATCTTCCACTTTCATTTCTTGTAGTGGTGCGGATAAAATTGCTTTCACACTTGGAATCCGAGTCCCTTATCGGACTAAGAGGAAGATCCTCCACCTCCCAAAACTTTGTGAGAAGTTTTTCTAAGTGGAGTCCAGGATCGACGGAAACCTTGGTTGTGAACGAGGAAATGGATGAGCCAGTATTCTTGGCTATTGGGCCTGTAAGAATCCAGCCAAAGATAGATTCTTGCCCCAAAAGAGTTCCGCAAATGTTGGATTGGGAGCCGCCTAATAGAATGGATGGGAGGATATCTGCGCCTAAAAGCACATCTATCTGCGAGCTCCTATAAAACATGGGGTCAGCTAATTGGATTTCTGGCAAGTCCTTCAGTATCGTCTGGGGTACTGGGTAGGAGGGAAGGTTACCTGCCAGATGTGGAATAACATATGCCGAAGTTTCAATTTGAATCCTCGGCTTCACTGGAGAGCCTATGAAAAAGTTACACAACTTTTGAGGCTTGGCTGCTAGAGTTTGATTTAAACCACTAATTTGGGCTTGGACGGGCTGGAATGGAAGCTTAATCAGGTTGAAGAGTCGAGATGTGATAAACGTCGCTTCCGATCCTGAATCAATTAGTGCACGTGCCTTGTATGTGGTACCTGCATAGCAGATATTTATTAAGGCCGTGCCAAGCAAAACACCTTGTGTGTTTGCCGAAAAATAGGTCTTGACGTTAGATGCTATGTTTGACGAAGTGGATGGGTTGGAGGCTGTCACGAGAGCCGATTGAGACTGAGAGTCGCTTCGATGAAGAAGAGTATGATGGCGACCCTTGCACGTGAAGCAACTATGTGCACTTGTGCAATCTTTCAGGATATGGCCTCTCGCGAAGCAGTTCAAACATAGTTTCTGTTGCTTAATCTGCAAAGCTCTATCCTTGGGAGACATTTGCAGAAATCGCGGACATAAGCGAATAGGATGATTTTCCTTTGAGCATAGTCGACAAGACTGAGGGTTCGTGGTTATTCTATTTTCGAAAGCATTGACCCTCTTTGGAGCCGCCTCATTGCGGTTGGATCTTGGATGGACTTGGCTTGTGGTTGGCTTTACATCATCTATCGCTTCGAGAGTGCGATAGCGTTCGCTAAGGAAAGAGTTTAGCTCTTGCCACGTCGGAATAGCTGATTTATCGGACAAGGATTGTTCCCACAGTGACAAAGTGAGCTTGGGTAGCTTGGATGAGCACAAGAAGACAAGCAAGCAATCCCAATTCACAGTTGAGATTTGAGAATGCTCGAGTCCTGTTAAGCAGCCTTGAATGGTGCTTTGGATTTCCTTCAAAGCTGCACCTGATTCATTAGTGACGGCTTGCAAATTAAATAGGATTTTTAACTGGCTATTAACCAGGAGCCGTTTGTTCTGGAAACGCTCGTAAAGAGCTTCCCATGCGGAGGCAAAACCCTCATGTGTGAGCGGGGATTTGCTAACTATTGCTTTTGCTTCACCACCAGTTTTGGAGTTAAGGTGGAATAATTTTTCCACAGGGGTTAAATTGGAATTGTTTATATAGATGGCTGTAAATAAATCTCGGAACGTTGGCCACTTTAGATAATCTCCATAGAAAACTTCAGTGTCAACGGATGGAAGTCTACAACCTCTTGAAACTGTGGGAGCTTGTGCAATGGATTGCGTCATTAAGGAGGATGCAAGGTCCAATTGTTCACTCAACTGAGCCGCGCATGTCTCATACACCGAATAGCAATAGTCATATTTGGACTGCAAAACGACGGCATCGTCGTTACCGTCAAGTCTATTTATGGATCTAGAGCAAGTCTCATATTCCGCCTCGACTTTCTCCCACAAAGATCGAATTTGGTCGAGGCGAATTTTTAGTGTTTGAATTGACGGAATAGAGTCGGAGGGTGTAGAAATTTTGGCCTGGAAATGGCTGACTCTGTCAGTGACAGCAATAAAGTCGTTCAACGCCATGTCGACTGTATTAATTTGGGTCACGGGCTTAGGATTTGCGCCTTGGATAGCCCCCTTGCTGTCAGCTGTAGTAGCTTCTTTTTGGGTTTAGAGGAGGAAGCTTCTGGAGTTCGGCTTCTCAAACCGTGTAAAGACGGACTGGTAACTTGCTTCGGCACGGACAATGATTTGCCAATTGAGGTTCTTGTTGGTTTCATAAACAGACAGAATAGTCAACCTGAACAAAAATTATTAAGAACGGATACGAGTGTTGAGCGGAGTTCAAGAAATGTTTTTCTTTTTTAATGCAGCCAAAAAATAAATAAATATTTATTTTTGCGGACGATACACATATACCAGTAGGAAAGGTACAGTATGGAACAGAGGAACGTAATTACCCGATACTAAATAATTATTAGCAATTATTTAGTAGAAGCGCGACAGTGCACACAAAAAAGACGAATTTTTGAATTTCAATATAACCGCGAAGCAGTGCACACAAAAATACCAATGTCTGAATTATTTAATAATCGTGAGATCGGTCAAAATGTATTACAGACAACACAATGATTTTATATGTGACCGTCAGATACGGAACGCAGAAGTAATGTCAAACGATGAGATCGTTTAATATTTTCCACTCTGTAATTTTTGTGTTCTTTGGTGCAGAAATATCAATTCGATAGTTTGGTGTTAATGCGGAAATATCGATATGGATTTCGATAGATTGGACATACATATATTGGAAAACAAAAAAACTTATTATGCTTGTGTTGTGTTATGAGTAAATAGAACAAATAATGTTTAATTAGAAAATATGTGATCGTGTTTATTTTGTTATGCCGCTAAATTGAAAATATGTACGTTTATTTATCTCTTTGTGTGTGGTAGCGGCCGAAAATTATTTGGTTATAAATGTGTATATTCTTTTATGTGCATATATAAGTGTTTGTTTAAAATCGTGTTACAATTTATATGTATTAATATGTTAGTATATATGCGTAGTAATTATTAATTAATTATGTATATTTGTGGCGTGAATTGTATTTAATTCTTGTTATTATAGTGTAAATGTTTAACACATGAATTGCATATGTCGGCAGCTATGTATGTATGTATGTAAAACTTGAGCTTCGCTCAAGTGCCGGCATATGCTCGTAGATATGTATGTAAATATGTATGTGGATTCAACATATGTTTATGGATTAAACGTTTCTTTATTTTATTCACAGGTGGATTGTTTGATAATTGTATATATAATATATAATTATAATAATTATAATATAATATATAATGTGTTTGCGGATGTGCAAATAGTATGTGATGTTAGTGAAATCGGAATTTAAATAAAATAAAAAACGTAAATAAAAAGACGTGCTCTCTTTATTTATTAATAATCTTTGGAAAGTAATTGCATTTGTCGGAGAAGTGTATGGCCGCCTTGAGGATGTGCTTTTGATTAATATGTACGTACATCAATGCGTACATACAAATATGGAGGACAGCCACTGCACTTAGCAATTTATTTTTTTTTTTATATGTAGATGGATATATCGGACTATTCGGATATATATATTGGATAAATATATATGTTTGCGTAAGCGGACTGTATGGCTTTTGCTCTTTTCTTTTCCTTTCAAAAAAAAGCAGAAAAATGTACTTAACTTTTTTTTCAAGTGGACTTTGGTCACGCAGCGATCACCGATGCAAGCTGGGGCGAGCGGAGTTGGGGGGATGAAATCCTGATTTCCTTGAAATCCTTGTAAAAATATCCGGCTCGAAGGACCAAATGTTGTGGTGGGGTGGCTGCTGCTGTCTCGGGTGGTCGAAGTGGCTTGTAGAGTTGAGTTTGTCGCGATTTGAAGTTGTCACTTCTCCGAAATAAAAAAACCTTGTTTTCGCTTCGGCTGTCTATTTTCAATTATCATCGCTGTTACATTAAGCCTTAGTGGCTAGGCATATACATGAGCTTAACAGGAATTAACATAAGATGAGAGTTATTTCTAATGCACAGGTTGCGGAAGGTGGAGGCGGCAGCTCTTGTTTATCTGCCTACTTTTATAAATAAACAAATAAAATAAAGCACATAAATATTTACAAAATCAAAATCGGCTATCCTTCGGTCAAAATGTTTTTAAGGTTTATACATATCCCGCTATGATGACTATATATTGTTTCATAGGTCTGCGCGCTGACCCTCCCTCAGATATATTGGAAAATGCCCAGTCAATATGGGTATCGGACTTGGTGGTTGGTGTATTTAAATTAAGAAGTCAGTCCTAATTATTTGAAAGTAAAAAGTTATAAGCCCCACTGCTAGTACCTGAAACTGTTCGCAAGCATAAATTAAAGTCCCCCAAAACTATGGAATCGTTATTTAAAAAGCTAAATTGACTAAATAAATTCTCAAATTCTGTTTTAAATTTGCGCAATGGATAAGACGGACTTTTATATAAAATAAGAACACCCAAGGACTTGTATTTAAACAAAGCGTACTCAAATACATGTGACCCAGAAAAATATTGACCAGTTGAACAAAGACTAACGTGACGATATAGTTCATTTTTAATAAAAACAATTATGCCTCTTTTTGGTCGATTTCTTCCATTAGGTGTGCAATCTAGTCGCACGACTGTTGAAAAGTCATTAAGTTCATATGTTTCGTGTGAGTATGTTGAGGCCTCAACGAAACATAGAATTGAAGATTTTAACATTAAATGATCGGACGAAATGTCACTAAAATGGCAATGCAGACTTTGTGTATTATGAAAAATTAAATTGAATTCAGAAGAGTTAAGTAAATTATCGAAATGCGTCTTAAGAAGTTTTTGGGAGCGTAAAATTTGAAGCTCCTGATTTACAGCCGAGCCTGCATCAGGTTTTGGTGGACAAAATTCACCGACTATGTATAAACCAGACGCGTTGGTTGCTCTACTACAGGCTACATATAATGCTTCTCGGCGCATTCTGCTGAAAGTGTGGACAACCACTTTGTTATATGTAGCACCCTGACTTTTATAAATTGTAATAGCTTCTGCAGGTACTAAAGGAAATTGTTCGCGGTCAATAGTTACTTGCTCGTTAGAATGGTACTGAAAACTTTTAACAGTCTTTTGAATTGGAGTCCAAGAAGGTTCTTGACGATGTGAGCACTTAGCTCGAGCAGTAACTCCTACACTTTCTTCTAAAAACTTTATCCACAGAATTGATGGTGTGGCTGAGCTAAATCCTACTTCCATTAAAGTTCCTGTTGCTCCGTTGACTAATCCATCAGCAGTATCTATATTGGCCGTCACCATATACTTTGCTGTGGTTTTTAAAATAAGAGAGTAGGGTAATCCCTGGGTTTGGGAAGTTTTGAAGTCCTTAACGGACTCAAGAATTCTACTTTTAGCAGAGGCATTTAAATGAACGGCCTTTACAAAATCTCTAGAATTGGAAATATGTTGGTCAGTTGTAATTGAGTTCAGTTTTGTTGTATTGAAACTATTAACTTCGGCGTTGGTTTCAAAAAGATGAATGACGTCATCTGGAACTTGGTCATTGCGACAAATCCTATTTTTTGATAAATCTACGTCCTCTGTTGACATTTGATCAGATGAGGGCTACTGCGAAAGGTTGATCATTTCACTGTCGCATAATCTCTGTAAATTCAAAGAACTTAAAGCAACCCCAAAGAGAGACCCATTTACAGCACTATAAGGGTTACGCGACTCGGAAGTGGATTGAAATATCCATCTATCTCCTATTGGACGTAGTTGTCTAAGATCGCTGAAAACGATCACTGAAATTCCTCCAAATGGAGCTTCCCTATTATTGAAAATTTGTTTAAGACAGGAATCTATAAACGAAAACATCTTTAATCCTTCCATTGAGATCTCATCAATAATTAAGACTTTAAGATCAATTAAAGTTGATCGACGATTGTTAAGCAAATCTGCACCCAATTCTTTAAAAGCGGACCCAGACTGGTTAATGGGAAGAGAAAACATAGTGTGAAGTGTGGAACCGTTTATTCCAAAAGCAGCTTTACCAGTTGGTGCACACAAAATTACTTTAGCCGAAGTTGGATCACATCCGGGTTTATTATTATAATATGAAGTTAAGGACTGGTAAAGTGCTGATATAAGACGACTCTTCCCAACACCAGCGCCCCCACCAACAAACTCATGGAAAACGTTCTTCATATTGGCGTTATGAAGAACATGGGAAAAAAAGTTTTTTGCTTTAAATTTAATGATTTTACGAGATCTGCTAAATTTTCCGGCGAAATGAGTGGAGGAAGCTTAATTAGACGGACGTTATCTGTTTCTTCGGAGGTGTCATTATCATTCAAATTTAAAACATTCAATTGAGAATTTATCTCTGGGAAAGCCAGAACTCTAAACTCTTCATCAAGAACCACTTGATTTTCTAAATTATCTTCAAAATTCTCACCTACTTCAGCTTCCCTAAGCGCGTCTTCTAGCATAGCGGGTCTTTCCCTAAATACGTCGTAGTTGTCACGTTCGTTGTTTATACGGTCCTCGTTTTCCCAGTAATACTCCTCACAATTTCTGTCTATTAATTCCCGTTGCTCCTGTCGCCAATTTGAAAATAACATAACCAACTCCCTAAAGTGGTTTTGCCTATCCTTGTGAAGGCCAAAATTTCTAAACCTTATTATCCGGGACTTGGACCTTCTTTTCATAAAACCACTACCATCTATAAGCGGAAAAAATTCGGAACCCACAACCTCATTTTGCTCGTCATCGTCGCTATCAATATTTTGGCGTGATACCCTGCTAGTTTTGCTAAAATTGTAGTTTGCGGCAAAATCAGCTAAAGAAATATTTTCAAGATCATTTGGCCGCTGTATATAATGATCTAACAGACCAACTGTAAAAATGTCTGTTGAGTTTTGAGGCAAATTTTGAAGCTGTTGCTTGGGCCGAAGCATTCTAACTCTATTCTCGGGAAGTGCTGTGTTTATGTAAATATCACCATTACTGGTCTCGGACATATGCAATCCCATGCAACAATATACGGCTTCCTGAGCGGAGATCTCAGTGCCGGAAATAAATGTATGCCCAATGTGTTGCAACATTTGCTTAATAGTGAAATTGTCGCGCTGTTTTACTTCATCCACGGCATTGCGCATTAATTTTGAAATCCTTCTTTGTGATTTAATTATATAATTAATAACATAACTACAGCATGCAAATGGATTTAATATAAACTGAATGTCGATATTAGCCCTTTGGATAGCAAGAATATGTTTATTGTAATCGTTTACTTTTATTGCGTTAAAAGATCGCATCAGGAAAATTTGTGGTTTTTTTCAAACCAGACCTAATTGCCATTACATATTCCTCGTAAGTGAGGTTGATTTGTTCGTGAGATAAGAGTTCATGAAATGAGTCAAATGTTGGCAATGCCTCACGATCAAAAGGAAAATTTAAAAAGTTTTGAATTTTTTGAAAATTTTTGCGATGTGAAGTAGCGAGATCAATTTCGGCCAAAGGAAACAAAATTACTATTTGGGGCATTGGCGGATATGGAATACCAAAGCGACACATGCGGGCCCCCCTCATTTCCCGCATACAAGAATGCCCATGATTATGCTTTTGGTATTCAATGTACTGGCTAAGATCAACATTTGTCACATCTGTAGTAACAAATTGGTTGATAAAGTCTATAACAGGTGGAATAGACCTGTCTCTACTTACATCGTCTTTTAAGTCAATTTTAGGGGCACCTTTAAGCCAAAACATACCGTGGATGTGAGGCGAACCTCTTTGTTGAAATTCAACTCGCCAATAATATTTGATAACTGGATGACAACCAAAAATACCACCCTCTTTTTTCATTAATTTTAAAATCTGTCTATAGCGAAAGTCGAAATAACGAGCACATGTAACCGGATCCGCGCGAATCAGCCTTGCTTTTTCAGCGAATTGCAAAGCCGCTGCGCTCTCTTCGGTAATGTGCTCCTTATCGACATTTCGCTTTAGCAGAACTAACAGTTCCCCCCACCGAGTCTCAGCAGCCGACAATGTTATAAAAAAGGTTGGCAAATCAAATTGTCTTATCATTGCCATTACCTTTTTTTTTTCGCTCTCCCAATGAGCTGGAGACGAGCGAATACCCTTTAAAACCCGATAGCCTTCATCATGAAGAATTAAATTATCTACTAAAGAATCATTAAGTGCATGGGCTGCAGTAGTGCAGCGAGGAGCAGTATGTTTCCGGAGGCAAATTGACGTATTACTACGAATATGGATCATTTCCAACTTTTATAATTATAAAATATTTTGTCGGTTCTACAACCTCGCCTGTCATAATTTCTGAGCTCAGATCTAACAATGGTAGTGAAACTACCAGAACATAATCTTTTTGCCTGCAAATATAGTCGGAAAAGACAATTCTTCTGCATCCTCATCTCCAATCATGTCAAGGGGTCGTTGGCCTTCGCCAGGGGCCATTTGAATTCTTTGCATATTAACCTGAATTTCGTCTAACAAAGTTTCTTGCCCACCTGGGTTAAGCTGCTCTTCTTCTATGTCTTGTTGGGCCTCCTGATTCTCAATATTTAATTCAATTTGATTATACAAATTTCTGTCCTCGTTATTTGCAAAGAAGGGCATATTATTAGGAGCAGATGAAAGAGAGGACATTATTTGCTCATTGATAGAAATACTATGCTTCTGATAAAGCTCAGTTGAAACTAAAAAGCGCATGGCGTCAATAATTTTAGAGGGTCGAATTGTTTCAGCCATGAAATCATGGTTATATTCTAATCTACGTTTGAGGTGGAGCTGAACAACCTCAGCTTCGTGAAAAGCTCTTGGGAGAGAGGTAACAACATTGGCGGTAGGAATGGGGACATTCACAATAGCCCCTTTTATTGCACTTTGACGCTCATGCCCTAATGACTTAATAATCATAAATGGAAGACGTGGAGAAACTAGTCTTTCCTCTAAGGGAGTCAAGTCTTTTAAACATTGTGGAAGGATTGGAAAGTCTAAGCCATTAGTAATGGAATTTTTGGCAGCCTACCTGATTTTATAGTGCGACTACACGACTTACAAAACTTGTAAGTGTTATCTTCTGAGGGGAAATCCCTCGATAAAAACAAAATTTGTGCACTATGTTCATTGTTTTCTTCAATATATTGAGATCTAATTTTGTCCACTTGATGTGGAAACCAAAGGCCCTTGCAGCAAAGGCAAAGTTGGTCAGGGCCTTGTTTAACTAATTTATTATATGCACGTATTTGGGAGTCTAATTGATTAAAGGCTAAAGGGAAGTTATTCGCTTGATCCAGCCCACTAGGCTCTTGTACGACTGCCTCTCTCGCTAATCTCCTTGCATTCTGCCTATTTACTGTATTCCTACCTTGCTCAGCTATCCTACGCAAACGGTTGCTGCGTATCCGAGCTCTTTGAGCTCTATTTCGCTCCCGCGACAGAATACTTAACTCAAGCTCCCGTCTACGTACGGATCTAGCCTGCCTTCTAAGTGTCTGTTCTAAGTGTCTGTAATGTACGTTTTGTCTTCGCGTTCGCCTGCGAGAACTGTCCACCACTTGCTCCCTCCCACGAATTTCTAAGTTCGTCCGTCTTTGCGCCCGACGCGACCTGTCCACGGCTTGTTCGGCTTGCCGAATTTGTACATTCGTTCGTCTCCGCGCCCGGTGATCTGTGTTCTGAGATTGCTCGGCTCTCCTTACATTGTCATCTAACCTCCTACCTGCCCGACGCGACCTGTCCACCGCTTGTTCGGCTTGCCGAATTTGTACATTCGTTCGTCTCCGCGCCCGTTGATCTGTGTTTTGCGTTTGCTCGGCTCTCCTGACAATTTCGTCTTGTCTTCTACTTGCCCGACGCGACCTGTCCACCGCTTGTTCGGCTTGCCGAATTTGTACATTCGTACGCCTCCGCGCCCGGTGATCTGTGTTCTGAGATTGCTCGGCTCTCCTTACATTGTCATCTAACCTCCTACCTGCCCGACGCGACCTGTCCACCGCTTGTTCGGCTTGCCGAATTTGTACATTCGTTCGTCTTCGCGCCCGTTGGTCTGTGTTTTCTGTTTGTTCGGCTCTCCTTACATTGTCATCTAACCTCCTACCTGCCCGACGCGACCTGTCCACCGCCCGTTCGGCTTGCCGAATTTGTATATTCGTTCGTCTTCGCGCCCGTTGATCTGTGTTTTGCGTTTGTTCGGCTTGCCGAATTTGTGCATTGTTCGTCTCCGTGCGTGGTCAATCGTGTTGTGTCTCTGTTCAATTCTTCTAGCTTGTACGTGTTGCCTGCGAGCTGATCTTCGCTCAGTGTTAACTACTTGCTCGGCAACTCTATGTTCTAACTCATTTCTGCGAATTCTCTGAGTTTCCGCATTCGCACTCAGTTCTATTTCAACATACTCAGCATTTTCGCGATGAATCCTATTTCTAATTGCTTGCGCTCGCAATCTTTGCGATGCAGTCACCCTAGTCAAACGAGGCATTTTTAATCTTTAATACGGACTTTACAAAGTTGGACTTCCACTAAAAACAGTGTGTAAATATTTAAAATGTGTCTTTAAATTTTATTTATTTAAATATATGTTTTATTTATTTTATTAATAAATGTAAAAATATAGTTATATATATGTAAATATGTATATTTATGTATATTAAACAAATTAAAACTTGAATGTAAAAATTCAAGTGCTATTTATGAACGGCAAATAATTAGATTTCATAACAATAAGTTAATATAATTTAATTATTTTGCATACAATTATCGATATATCGATGTGCTTCAAACGCCACAGCAGACTGCGACGCTGAGTTGACGCGTTTGCGTTTGTGTTCAAAATCGATAGCTATCGCTTAAACAAAACAATTGATGCAAAATTATTAAATATATAATATGTAATTTGATCAAGAACTATGTATATTATTGAAAATGATATGTAAATATGTTAGTTAATAAGACGTACTTTTACTCTATATGTTAATGTTAAGGGCAATTTGAACCGATCGATAAAATTGTTCAGTTTTTCAAATTGGGCAAAATTAAAAAAAGCAATTCCATGTAATTATGAAAATAAATATTTAAAGGCAACAGTCTTGAAAAGACTTCTGAAATGAATACCGGGTACAGCAGACCGCTGCGTGTAAAAATATCCACGTTCGGCTGTAATATATGTACATACATACATATGTATGTATGTAAATATACACTTTGGCACTGTTCACAGTATTCACTCGCGATTATTTAATTTTATATTTTAAACGAGACAAATTATTACAATTTACGTTAGTTTAAGTAAAATACTTTATTTATTTTGAGAAAAATAATAAAATAGTAAAAATTTTGCGCAATGAGATTCTTTCAATTTAAGCGTTCGCATCAAATTGACTAAAAATGTAAACATAGCGCAATATGCGCCAAAAATAGCATAGCAAAGAGCAATATGCGCCAAAAGTAACGGCACTTACTCAATTCGAGTAATGCAAGTGCATTGCATTTCTATGTATTAGTGTGGTTAACATATGTTAACAGATTGAGTAACATAGCAAAGAGCTAATTGCGCAAAAAGTCGTAATTGGCTACGCTAAAAAATAATTCCCAATACAAGTAAATTGACTAAGGCCCAATTTTTTCAATGTCCGATTAGTCAAACTATTCTCAGCAAGGTCAAATTTAAGTTTCTCAGTATTCGGTTAGCAGTTTCCCTAGCGCAATCTGGTAAACACCTATACTGATATATAGTACCGATATAAATATCGATGCAATCATCTTAAATCGAACAGCTGATTCTAGCAGACACTAGCATTGTTTATTAGGTATATTTTTAAAAACAAAACGTTTAATGCTGGTTTAAGTCTTCTAGGTCCACAAGCACATGCGGCTTAGCAACTAAAAACTAGTGCTCATGAAAATCTTTTTTATATGTATGTCAACATCTATCTTCCTACCAAATTTGGTGGCTCTAGCTTGAAAACTGTAAAAGATAGCTGAATTGAATTAAAGTGGGGGCAAGGGTGGTCGTGGCATCCATGTCACTATCTATCTTCCTACCAAATTTGGTGACTCTAGTTAAAGATACACGCATTAACGTTTTCCAAACGGCGGGGGCTGGGGGTCGGCAGGAGTGGGCAGGGCATCCAAATTTTGATGCAGTTTATTGGAAAACTTCACTACCTATCTTAACACAAAATTTGGTGACTCTTGACCAAAAACTGTGAATCCTATAGGCGTTTCCAATTTCATGGAGCAGTAAGGATGGGGGCGGAAGGAGTGGGCGTGGCATCCAAATTTTTGATGCAGTATTTGTAATGTCTTCATTACCTATCTTGACATAAAGTTTGGTGGCTCTAGCCCAAAAACTGTGAAAGCTATAGGCGTTTCCAATTTCAAGGAGCATTAAGGATGTAGGGCGGAAGGAGTGGGCGTGGCATCCAAAATTTTGATGAAGTTTTTTGGGGATCGTCATTTCCTATCTTGACACAAAATTTGGTGGCTCTAGCCCAAAAACTGTGAAAGCAATAGGCGTTTCCAATTTCATGGAGCAGTAAGGATGGGGGCGGAAGGAGTGGGCGTGGCATCCAAATTTTTGATGCAGTATTTGTTATATCTTCATTACCTATCTTGACATAAAGTTTGGTGGCTCTAGCCCAAAAACTGTGAAAGCTATAGGCGTTTCCACTTTCAAGGAGTAGTAAGGATGGAGGCGGAAGGAGTGGGCGTGGCATTAAAAATTTTGACGCATTTTTATGGGGAACGTCATTACCTATCTTGACACAAAATTTGGTGACTCTAGCCCAAAAACTGTGAAAACTACAGTCGTTTCCAATTTCCAGGAGCATTAAGGATGTAGGGCGGAAGGAGTGGGCGTGGCATCCAAAATTTTTATGAATTTTTTTGGGGAACGTCATTACCTATCTTGACACAAAATTTGGTGGCTCTAGCCCAAAAACTGTGAAAGCTATAGGCGTTTCCAATTTCATGGAGCAGTAAGGATGGGGGCGGAAGGAGTGGGCGTGGCATCCAAAATTTTGATGCAGGTTTTTCAGGGACGTGACTAGCTATCTTAGTGCAAAATTCGGTAGCTCTAGCATTTGAAATGTGAGAAATATATAATTTTATCGGTTTTCAGTTATCGAATTTATCGATTTCCTAGCCTCCTAGTGGGCGTGGCAACCAGATCTTGACACTTTATCTGTACCGGCTATAGATAAACATAATTGCAAAGTTTCAAGTCTCTAGCTTTACGGGTGTCGAAAAAAGTTGCGTTCATACGGACGGACGGACAGACGGACAGACGGACAGACGGACAGACAGACACCATGACGGACATTGCACAAAACCAATATACTATGAGACCTTCGGTATCAGAGTATAAAAATAGTTAATTTTACATTTTCATCGATAACTCGAGAAATATGCATAATTCGGGAAATTGAGCTATGTATTTGTGTTCATTTTTTTTCAAACCTATGAAAATAAAAAAAAATAGTTAATTTTACATTTTCATCGAAATCTCGAGAAATATCCATAATTCTTGAAATTGAGCTATGTATTTGTGTTCCCATTTTTTCAAACCTATTAAAATTAAAAAAATTAAATAGTTAATTTTACATTTTCATCGATAACTCGAGATATATCCATAATTCGGGAAATTGAGCTATGTATTTGTGTTCCCATTCTTTCAAACCTATTAAAATTAAAACTAAATAGTGAATGTTACATTTTCATTAATAACTCGAGAAATATCCATAATTCGGGAAATTGAGCAATGTATTTATATTCCCTTTTTTTCAAACCTATTGAAATTTAAAAAAAATAGTTAATTTTACATTTTCATCGATAACTCGAGAAATATCCATAATTCGGGAAATTGAGCTATGTATTTGTGTTCCCTTTTTTCAAACCTATTGAAATTAAAAAAAAAAATTGAATTTTACATTTTCATCGATAACTCGAGAAATATCCATAATTCGGGAAATTGAGCTATGAATTTGTGTTCCCTTTTTTTCAAACCTATTAAAATTAAAAAAAAATTTGTTAATTTTACATTTTCAACAACAACTCGAGAAATATCCATAATTCGGGAAATTGAGCTATGTATTTGTGATCCCTTTTTTTCAAACCTATTAAAATTATAAAAAAATTGTTAATTTTACATTTTCATCGATAACTCGAGAAATATCATTAATTCGGGAAATTGAGCTATGTATTTGAGTTCCCTATTTTTCAAACCTATTGAAATTAAAAAAATATATTTAATTTTACATTTTCATCAATAACTCGAGAAATATCCATAATTCGGGAAATTGAGCTATGTATTTGTGTTCCCATTCTTTCAAACCTATTAAAATTAAAACTAAATAGTGAATGTTACATTTTCATTAATAACTCGAGAAATATCCATAATTCGGGAAATTGAGCAATGTATTTATATTCCCTTTTTTTCAAACCTATTGAAATTTAAAAAAAAATAGTTAATATTACATTTTCATCGATAACTCGAGAAATATCCATAATTCGGGAAATTGAGCTATGTATTTGTGTTCCCTTTTTTCAAACCTATTGAAATTAAAAAAAAAAAATTGAATTTTACATTTTCATCGATAACTCGAGAAATATCCATAATTCGGGAAATTGAGCTATGAATTTGTGTTCCCTTTTTTTCAAACCTATTAAAATTAAAAAAAAAAATTTGTTTATTTTACATTTTCAACAACAACTCGAGAAATATCCATAATTCGGGAAATTGAGCTATGTATTTGTGATCCCTTTTTTTCAAACCTATTAAAATTATAAAAAAAATTGTTAATTTTACATTTTCATCGATAACTCGAGAAATATCATTAATTCGGGAAATTGAGCTATGTATTTGTGTTCCCTATTTTTCAAACCTATTGAAATTAAAAAAAATATATTTAATTTTACATTTTCATCGATAACTCGAGAAATATCCATAATTCGGGAAATTGAGCTATGTATTTGTGTTCCCTTTTTTTCAAACCTATTGAAATAAAAAAAAAAATAGTGAATTTTACATTTTCATCGATAACTCGAGAAATATCCATAATTCGGGAAATTGAGCTATGTATTTGTGATCCCTTTTTTTCAAACCTATTAAAGTTATAAAAAAAATTGTTAATGTTACATTTTCATCGATAACTCGAGAAATATCCATAATTTGGAAAATTGAGCTATGTATTTGTGTTCCCTTTTTTTCAAACCTATTAAAATTAAAAAAAAAAATTTGTTAATTTTACATTTGCATCAACAACTCGAGAAATATCCATAATTCGGGAAATTGAGCTATGTATTTGTGATCCCTTTTTTTCAAACCTATTAAAATTATAAAAAAAATTGTTAATTTTACATTTTCATCGATAACTCGAGAAATATCATTAATTCGGGAAATTGAGCTATGTATTTGTGTTCCTTTTTTTTCAAACCTATTGAAATAAAAAAAACAAATAGTTAATTTTACATTTTCATCGATAACTCGACAAATATCCATAATTCGGGAAATTGAGCAATGTATTTATATTCCCTTTTTTCAAACCTATTGAAATTAAAAAAAAAATAGTGAATTTTACATTTTCATCGATAACTCGAGAAATATCCATAATTCGGGAAATTGAGCTATGTATTTGTGATCCCTTTTTTCAAACCTATTAAAATTATAAAAAAAATTGTTAATTTTACATTTTCATCGATAACTCGAGAAATATCATTAATTCGGGAAATTGAGCTATGTATTTGTGTTCCTTTTTTTTCAAACCTATTGAAATTAAAAAACAAATAGTTAATTTTACATTTTCATCGATAACTCGACAAATATCCATAATTCGGGAAATTGAGCTATGTATTTGTGTTCCCTATTTTTCAAACCTATTAAAATTAAAAAAACAAGTAAAAACGTTGCAGTCGGACGCAACCGACTGCGGAATACTTTGATACCAGTAAATGAACGGTTGATAAGGGGAGTGCAGGGGAGGGGAGTGGGCCATGTGGTAAACATCGTCAGCTATCATGTTACCAAATTTGGTGACTTTAGCTCAAAAGCTGTGGAAGATAACTTAACTCCCAAATTTAAAAGGTGGGCGGCAGAGGTAGGCGTGGCATCCAAATTTTTGAATCAAATGTTTCTAACTGTCACTAACTATCTGCCTACCAAGTTTGGTGGCTCTAGCTCAAAAACTGTTAGAGATATAGCCGATTCCGATTTTATAAGGCGGGTGGCTTAGGTGGGCGTGGCATTCAAAATTTTGATGCACATCTTTGGTAGATGCTGCCTTCTATCTTTCTACCCTATTTACGGGCTCTAGCTTAAAAACTATAAGAGATATCGAAATTTCCGATTTTAAATAGTGGGCGGCAGAGGTGGGCGTGGCAATCTAATTTTTGATGCAGACCTTTTGTAGATGTCACCATATATCTTCCTACCAAATTTGGTGACTCTAGCTCGAAAAATGTGAAAACTATAGGCGTTTCCAATTTCAAGTAGAAGTGTGGGATGGGGGCGGAATCAGGGAACGTGGTATCCAAAATTTTGATGCATTTTTTTGGGGAACTTCAATATCTATCTTGACACAAAATTTGATGGCTCTAGCACAAAAAATGTGAAAACTATAGGCGTTTCAAATATCATGGAGAAGGGGGGATGCTGGCGGAATCAGGGAGCGTGGCATCCAAGTTTTGATGGGGAACGTCAGTACCTATCTTGACACAAAATTTGGTGGCTCTAGCCCAAAAAATGTGAAAACTATTCGCGCTTCCAATTTCTTGGTGAAAAGGGGATGGGGGCGGAATCTGGGGGCGTGGCATCCAAGTTTTGATGGGGAACGTCAGTACCTATCTTGACACAAAATTTGGTGGCTCTAGCCCAAAAAATGTGAAAACTATAGTCGTTTCCAATTTCATGGAGAAGGGGGGATGGGGGCGGAATTAGGGGCGTGGCATCCAAAAATTTGATCCATTTTTTTGGGGTACGTCAATATCTATCTTGACACAAAAATTTATGGCTCTAGCACAAAAATGTGAAAACTATTGGGGTTTCCAATTTCTTGGCGAAGGGGGATGGGGGCGGAATCAGGGGGCGTGGCATCCAAGTTTTGATGGGGAACGTCAGTACCTATCTTGACACAAGATTTGGTGGCTCTAGCCCAAAAAATGTGAAAACTATAGGCGTTTCCAATTTCATGGAGAAGGGGGATGGGGGGCGGAATTAGGGGCGTGGCATCCAAAAATTTGATCCATTTTTTTGGGGTACGTCAATATCTATCTTGACACAAAATTTGATGGCTCTAGCCCAAAAAATGTGAAAACTATTGGGGTTTCCAATTTCTTGGTGAAGGGGGGATGGGGGCGGAATCAGGGGGCGTGGCATCCAAGTTTTGATGGGGAACGTCAGTACCTATCTTGACACAAAATTTGGTGGCTCTAGCCCAAAAAATGTGAAAACTATAGGCGTTTCCAATTTCATGGAGAAGGGGGATGGGGGCGGAATTAGGGGCGTGGCATCCAAAATTTTGATGCATTTTTTTGGGGTACTTCAATATCTATCTTGACACAAAATTTGGTGGCTCTAGCCCAAAAAATGTAAAAACTATAGGCGTTTCCAATTTCAATGAGCAGGGATGATGGGGGCGGAAGGAGTGGGCGTGGCATCCAAAATTTTGAAACAGTTTTTTCAGGGATATGACTAGCTATCTGCGTGCAAAATTTAGTAACTCTAGCTGTAAGAATGTGAGAAATATTTGGTTTTATCGGTTTTCTGTTATCGAATTTATCGATTTCCCAGCCTCCTAGTAGGCGTGGCAACCCAATCTTGACACTTTATCTGTACCGTCTATAGATTAACATAATTGCAATGTTTCAAGTCTCTAGCTTTACGGGTGTCGAAAAAAGTTGCGTTCATACGGACGGACGGACAGACGGACAGACGGACAGACGGACAGACGGACAGACAGACACCATGACGGACATTGCACAAAACCAATATACTATGAGACCTTCGGTATCAAAGTATAAAAATTGTTAATTTTACATTTACATCGATAACTCGAGAAATATCCAAAATTCGGGAAATTGATTTATGTATTTGTGTTCCCTTCTTTTCAAACCTACTAAAATTAAAAAAACAAATAGTTAATTTTACATTTTCATCGATAACTCGAGAAATATCCATAATTCGGGAAATTGAGCTATGTATTTGTGTTCCCTATTTTTCAATACTACTAAAATAAAAAAAAATTTGTTAATTGTACATTTTCATCGATAACTCGAGAAATATCCATAATTCGGGAAATTGAGCTATGTATTTGTGTTCCCTTTTTTTCAAACCTATTAAAATTAAAAAAAAAATAGTTAATTTTACATTGTCATCGATAACTCGAGAAATATCCATAATTCGGGAAATTGAGCTATGTATTTGTGTTCCCTATTTTTTAAACCTATTAAAATTAAAAAAAATATAGTTAATTTTACATTTTCATCGATAACTCGAGAAATATCCATAATTCGGGAAATTGAGCTCTGTATTTGTGTTCCCTTTTTTTCAAACCTATTGAAATTAAAAAAAAAAATAGTTAATTCTTACATTTTCATCGATAACTCGAGAAATATCCATAATTCGGGAAATTGATCTATGTATTTGTGTTCCTTTTTTTCAAACCTATTAAAATTAAAAAAAAAGTATTTAATTTTACATTTTCATCGATAACTCGAGTAATATCCATAATTCGGGAAATTGAGCTATGTATTTGTGTTCCCATTTTTTCAAACCTATTTAAATTAAAAAAAAATAGTTAATATTACATTTTCATCGATAACTCGAGAAATATCCAAATTTCGGGAAATTGAGCTATGTATTTGTGTTCCCTTTTTTTCAAACCTATTGAAAATAAAAAAAATAGTTAATTTTACATTTTCATCGATAACTCGAGAAATATGCATAATTCGGGAAATTGAGCTATGTATTTGTGTTCATTTTTTTTCAAACCTATGAAAATAAAAAAAATAGTTAATTTTACATTTTCATCGAAATCTCGAGAAATATCCATAATTCTTGAAATTGAGCTATGTATTTGTGTTCCCATTTTTTCAAACCTATTAAAATTAAAAAAAAAAAAGTTTATTTTACATTTTCATCGATAACTCGAGAAATATCCATAATTCGGGAAATTGAGCTATGTATTTGTGTTCCCTTTTTTTCAAACCTATTGAAATTAAAAAAAAATAGTTAATTTTACATTTTCATCGATAACTCGAGAAATATCCATAATTCGGGAAATTGAGCTATGTATTTGTGTTCCCTATTTTTCAAACCTATTGAAATTAAAAAAATATATTTAATTTTACATTTTCATCGATAACTCGAAAAATATGCATAATTCGGGAAATTGAGCTATGTATTTGTGTTCACTTTTTTTCAAACCTATGAAAATAAAAAAAAATAGTTAATTTTACATTTTCATCGAAATCTCGAGAAATATCCATAATTCT
Organism: Scaptomyza hsui; assembly: GCA_018152825.1. NCBI lineage: Eukaryota > Metazoa > Arthropoda > Insecta > Diptera > Drosophilidae > Scaptomyza > Scaptomyza hsui. The sequence goes on from JAECXO010000283.1 coordinate 128,235, forward strand.
TGAAATTGAGCTATGTATTTGTGTTCCCATTTTTTCAAACCTATTAAAATTAAAAAAAAAATAGTTAATTTTACATTTTCATCGATAACTCGAGAAATATCCATAATTCGGGAAATTGAGCTATGTATTTGTGTTCCCTTTTTTTCAAACCTATTGAAATTAAAAAAAAAATAGTTAATTTTACATTTTCATCGATAACTCGAGAAATATCCATAATTCGGGAAATTGAGCTATGTATTTGTGATCCCTATTTTTCAAACCTATGAAAATAAAAAAAAATAGTTAATCTTACATTTTCATCGAAATCTCGAGAAATATCCATAATTCTTGAAATTGAGCTATGTATTTGTGTTCCCATTTTTTCAAACCTATTAAAATTAAAAAAAATTAAATAGTTAATTTTACATTTTCAACGATAACTCGAAATATATCCATAATTCGGGAAATTGAGCTATGTATTTGTGTTCCCTATTTTTCAAACCTATTGAAATTAAAAAAAATATATTTAATTTTACATTTTCATCAATAACTCGAGAAATATCCATAATTCGGGAAATTGAGCTATGTATTTGTGTTCCCATTCTTTCAAACCTATTAAAATTAAAACTAAATAGTGAATGTTACATTTTCATTAATAACTCGAGAAATATCCATAATTCGGGAAATTGAGCAATGTATTTATATTCCCTTTTTTTCAAACCTATTGAAATTTAAAAAAAATAGTTAATTTTACATTTTCATCGATAACTCGAGAAATATCCATAATTCGGGAAATTGAGCTATGTATTTGTGTTCCCTTTTTTCAAACCTATTGAAATTAAAAAAAAAAATAGTGAATTTTACATTTTCATCGATAACTCGAGAAATATCCATAATTCGGGAAATTGAGCTATGTATTTGTGATCCCATTTTTTCGAACCTATTAAAGTTATAAGAAAAATTGTTAATGTTACATTTTCATCGATAACTCGAGATATATCCATAATTTGGAAAATTGAGCTATGTATTTGTGTTCCCTTTTTTCAAACCTATTAAAATTAAAAAAAAATTTGTTAATTTTACATTTTCATCAACAACTCGAGAAATATCCATAATTCGGGATATTGAGCTATGTATTTGTCTTCTCTTTTTTCAAAACTATTAAAATAAAAAAAAAATAGTTAATTTTACATTTTCATCGATAACTCGAGAAATATCCATAATTCGGGAAATTGAGCTATGTATTTGTGTTTCCTTATAATCAAACCTATTAAAATTAAAAAGTTTGTGTTCCCTATTTTTCAAACCAATTAAAATTAAAAAAAAATGGTGAATTTTACATTTTCATCGATAACTCGAGAAATATCCATAATTCGGGAAATTGAGCTATGTATTTGTGTTCCCTATTTTTTAAACCTATTAAAATTAAAAAAAAAAATAATAGGTAATTTTACATTTTCATCGATAACTCGAGAAATATCCATAATTCGGGAAATTGAGCTATGTATTTGTGTTCCCTATTTTTCAAACCTATTAAAATTAAAAAAAAAATAGTTAATTTTACATTTTCATCGAAAACTCGAGAAATATCCATAATTCGGGAAATTGAGCTTTGTATTTGTGTTCCCATTTTTTCAAACCTATTAAAATTAAAAAAAAAAATAGTTAATTTTACATTTTTATCAATAACTCGAGAAAAATCCATAATTCAGGAAATTAATCTATGTATTTGTGTTCCCATTTTTTCAAACCTATTAAAATTAAAAAAAAAAAATAGTTAATTTTACATTTTCATCAATAACTCGAGAAAAATCCATAATTCAGGAAATTGAGCTATGTATTTGTGTTCCCTATTTTTCAAACCTATTAAAATTAAAAAAAAAATTGTTAATTTTACATTTTCATCAATAACTCGAGAAATATCCATAATTCGGGAAATTGAGCTATGTATTTGTGTTCCCTTTTAATCAAACCTACTAAAATTAAAAAAAATAGTTAATTTTACATTTTCATCAACAACTCGAGAAATATCCATAATTCGGGAAATTGAGCTATGTATTTGTGTTCCCTATTTTTCAAACCTATTAAAATTAAAAAAAAAAAAGTTAATTTTACATTCATCGATAACTCGAGAAATATCCATAATTCGGGAAATTGAGCTATGTATTTGTGTTCCCTTTTTTTCAAACCTATTAAAATCAAAAAAAAAAATATTTAATTTTACATTTTCATCGATAACTCGAGAAATATCCATAATTCGGGAAATTGAGCTATGTATTTGTGTTCCCTATTTTTCAAACCGATTAAAATCAAAAAAAAATAATTAATATTACATTTTCATCGATAACTCGAGAAATATCCATAATTTTGTGTTCCTTTTTTTTCAAACCTATTGATATTAAAAAAAAATAGTTAATTTTACATTTTCATCGATAACTCGAGAAATATCCATAATTCGGGAAATTGAGCGATGGATTTGTGTTCCCATTTTTTCAAACCTAATAAAATTAAAAAAAAAATAATAGTTAATTTTACATTTTCATCGATAACTCGAGATATATCCATTATTCGGGAAATTGAGCTATGTATTTGTGTTCCCTATTTTTCAAACCAATTGAAATTAAAAAAAAAATAGTAATTTTACATTTTCATCGATAACTCGAGAAATATCCATAATTCGGGAAATTGAGCTATGTATTTGTGTTCCCTATTTTTTAAACCTATTGAAATTAAAAAAAAAAATATATTTAATTTTACATTTTCATCAATAACTCGAGAAATATCCATAATTCGGGAAATTGAGCTATGTATTTGTGTTCCCATTTTTTCAAACCTATTAAAATTAAAAAAATATAGTGAATGTTACATTTTCATCAATAACTCGAGAAATATACATAATTCGGGAAATTGAGCTATGTATTTGTGTTCCCATTTTTTCAAACCTAAATAGTTACTTTTACATTTTCATCGATAACTCGAGAAATATCCATAATTCGGGAAATTGAGCTATGTATTTGTGTTCCCATATTTTCAAACCGATTAAAATTAAATAAAATTAGTGAGTTTTACATTTTCATCGATAACTCGAGAAATATCCATAATTCGGGAAATTGAGCTATGTATTTGTGTTCCCTTTTTTTCAAACCAATTGAAATTAAAAAAAAAATAGTTAATTTTACATTTTCATCGATAACTCGGGAAATATCCATAATTCGGGAAATTGAGCTATGTATTTGTGATCCCTTTTTTTCAAACCTATTAAAATTAAAAAAAAAATGGTTAGTTTTACATTTTCATCGATAACTCGAGAAATATCCAAAATTCGGGAAATTGAGCTATGTATTTGTGTTCCCTATTTTTCAAACCTATTAAAATTAAAAAAAAAAATAGTTAATTTTACATTTTCATCGAAAACTCGAGAAATATCCATAATTCGGGAAATTGAGCTATGTATTTGTGTTTACATTTTTTCAAACCTATTAAAATTAAAAAAAAAAAAAATAGTTAATTTTACATTTTCATCAATAACTCGAGAAAAATCCATAATTGAGGAAATTGATCTATGTATTTGTGTTCCCTTTTTTTCAAACCTATAAAAATTAAAAAAATAAAATAGTTAATTTTACATTTTCATCGATAACTCGAGAAATATCCATAATTCAGGAAATTGATCTATGTATTTGTGTTCCCCTTTTTTCAAACCTATTAAAATTAAAAAAAAATAGTTAATATTACATTTTCATCGATAACTCGAGAAATATCCATAATTCGGGAAATTGAGCTATGTATTTGTGTTCCCATTTTTTTCAAACCTATTAAAATTTAAAAAAATAAAATAGTTAATTTTACATTTTCATCGATAACTCGAGAAATATCCATAATTCGGGAAATTGAGCTATGTATTTGTGTTCCCTATTTTTCAAACCTATTAAAATTAAAAAAAAATAGTTAATTTTACATTTTCATCGAAAACTCGAGAAATATCCATAATTCGGGAAATTGAGCTATGTATTTGTGTTCCCATTTTTTCAAACCTATTAAAATTAAAAAAAAAAAATAGTTAATTTTACATTTTCATCAATAACTCGAGAAAAATCCATAATTCAGGAAATTGATCTATGTATTTGTGTTCCCTTTTTTCAAACCTATTAAAATTAAAAAAATAAAATAGTTTATTTTACATTTTCATCGATAACTCGAGAAATATCCATAATTCGGGAAATTGAGCTATGTATTTGTGTTCCCTATTTTTAAAACCGATTAAAATCAAAAAAAAAAATTCATATTACATTTTCATCGATAACTCGAGAAATATCCATAATTCGGGAAATTGAGCTATGTATTTGTGTTCCCTCTTTTTCAAACCTATTGAAATTAAAAAAAAAAAGTTAATTTTACATATTCATCGATAACTCGAGAAATATCCATAATTCGGGAAATTGAGCTATGTATTTGTGATCCCTTTTTTTCAAACCTATTAAAATTATAAAAAAAATTGTTAATTTTACATTTTCATCGATAACTCTAGAAATATCATAATTTGGAAAATTGAGCTATGTAATTGTGTTCCCTTTTTTTCAAACCTATTAAAATTTAAAAAAAAATTTGTTAATTTTACATTTTCATCAACAACTCGAGAAATATCCATAATTCGGGATATTGAGCTATGTATTTGTGTTCTCTTTTTTCAAACCTATTGAAATTAAAAAAAAAAGTTAATTTTACATTTTCATCGATAACTCGAGAAATATCCATAATTCGGGAAATTGAGCTATGTATTTGTGTTTCCTTATAATCAAACCTATTAAAATTAAAAAAGTTTGTGTTCCCTATTTTTCAAACCAATTAAAATTAAAAAAATCAAGTAAAAACGTTGCAGTCGGACGCAACCGACTGCGGAATACGTTGATACCAGTAAAAGAACGGTTGATAAGGGGGAATGCAGTGGCCCATGTGGTAAACATCGCCAGCTATCATGTTACCAAATTTGGTGACTTTAGCTCAAAAACTGTGGAAGATAACTTAACTCCCAAATTTAAAAGGTGGGCGGCAGAGGTAGGCGTGGCATCCAAATTTTTGAATCAAATGTTTTTAGCTGTCACTATCTATCTGCCTACCAAGTTTGGTGGCTCTAGCTCAAAAACTGTTAAAGATATAGCCGATTCCGATTTTATAAGGCGGGTGGCTTAGGTGGGCGTGGCATTCAAAATTTTGATGCAGGTCTTTGGTAGATGCTGCCTTCTATCTTTCTACCCAATTTACGGGCTCTTGCTTAAAAACTATAAGAGATATCGAAATTTCCGATTTTGAATGGTGGGCGGCAGAGGTGGGCGTGGTATCCTAATTTTTGATGCAGATCTTTTGTAGATGTCACCATATATCTTCCTACCAAATTCGGTGACACTAGCTTGAAAAATGTGAAAACTATAGGCGTTTCCAATTTCAAGTATAAGGGGGGTTGGGGGCGGAATCAGGGGGCGTGGCATCAAAATTTTTATGCATTTTTTGGGGAACGTCAATATCTATCTTCACACAAAATTTGGTGGCTCTAGCCCAAAAAATGTAAAAACTATAGGCGTTTCCAATTTCTTGGTGAAGGGGGATGGGGGCGGAATCAGGGGCGTGGCACCCAAGTTTTGATGGGGAACGCCAGTACCTATCTTGACACAAAATTTGGTGGCTCTTGCCCAAAAAATGTGAAAACTATAGGCGTTTCCAATTTCAGGGAGAAGGGGGAATGGAGGCGGAATCAAGGGGCGTGGCATCCAAATTTTGATGCATTTTTTTGGGGAACGTCAATATCTATCTTGACACAAAATTTGGTGGCTCTAGCCCAAAAAATGTGAAAACTATGGGCGTTTCCAATTTCACGGAGAAGGGGGGACGGGGGCGGAATCAGGGGGCGTGGCATCCAAAATTTTGATGCATTTTTCGGGGAACGTTAATATCTATGTTGACACAAAATTTGGTGGCTCTTGCCCAGAAAATGTGAAAACTATAGGCGTTTCCAATTTCAGGGAGAAGGGGGGATGGGGGCGGAATCAGTGGGCGTGGCATCCAAATTTTTGATGCATTTTTTGGGGAACGTCAATATCTATCTTGACACAAAATTTGGTGGCTATAGCCCAAAAAATGTGAAAACTATGGGCGTTTCCAATTTCACGGAGAAGGGGGGGATGGGGGCGGAATCAGGGGGCGTGGGTTCCAAAATTTGGATGCATTTTTTTGGGGAACGTTAATATCTATCTTGACACAAAATTTGGTGGCTCTAGCCCAAAAAATGTGAAAACTATGGGCGTTTCCAATTTCAAGGAGCAGGGATGAGGGGGGCGGAAGGAGTGGGCGTGGCATCCAAAATTTTGATGCAGTTTTTTCAGGGACATGACTACCTATCTGCGTGCAAAATTTGGTAACTCTAGCTGTAAGAATGTGACAAATATTAGGTTTTATCGGTTTTCTGTTATCGAATTTATCGATTTCCCAGCCTCCTAGTAGGCGTGGCACCCCAATCTTGACACTTTATCTGTCTCGCCTATAGACAAACATATTTGCAAAGTTTCAAGTCTCTAGCTTTACGGGTGTCGAAAAAAGTTGCGTTCATACGGACAGACGGACAGACGGACAGACACCATGACGGACATTGCACAAAACCAATATACTATGAGACCTTCGGTATCAAAGTATAAAAATAGTTAATTTTACATTTTCATCGATAACTCGAGAAATATCCATAATTCGGGAAATTGAGCTATGTATTTGTGTTCCCAATTTTTTAAACCTATTAAAATTAAAAAAAAAAAAAAAATAGTTAATTTTACATTTTCATCGATAACTCGAGAAATATCCATAATTCGGGAAATTGAGCTATGTATTTGTGTTCCCATTTTTTCAAACCTATTAAAATTAAAAACAAAAAAATAGTTAATTTTACATTTTCATCAATAACTCGAGAAAAATCCATAATTCAGGAAATTGATCTATGTATTTGTGTTCCCTTTTTTCAAACCTATTAAAATTAAAAAAATAAAATAGTTTATTTTACATTTTCATCGATAACTCGAGAAATATCCATAATTCGGGAAATTGAGCTATGTATTTGTGATCCCTTTTTTCAAACCTATTAAAATTAAAAAAAAATAGTTAATTTTACATTTTCATCGAAAACTCGAGAAATATCCATAATTCGGAAAATTGAGCTATGTATTTGTGTTCCCTTTTTTTCAAACCTATTAAAATAAAAAAAAATAGTTAATTTTACATCTTCATCGATAACTCGAGAAATATCCATAATTCGGGAAATTGAGCTATGTATTTGTGTTCCCTTTTTTTCAAACCTATTAAAATTAAAAAAAAAATAGTCAATTTTACATTTTCATCGATAACTCGAGAAATATCCATAATTCGGGAAATTGAGCTTTGTATTTGTGTTTCCTTTTTTTCAAACCTATTAAAATTTAAAAAAAAATAGTTAATTTTACATTTTCATCGATAACTCGAGACATATCTATAATTCGGGAAATTGAGCTATGTATTTGTGTTCCCTATTTTTCAAACCTATTAAAATTAAAAAAAAAAAAATAGTTAATTTTACATTTTCATCAATAACTCGAGAAATATCCATAATTCGGGAAATTGAGCTATGTATTTGTGTTCCCTTTTAATCAAACCTATTAAAATTAAAAAAAATAGTTAATTTTACATTTTCATCAATAACTCGAGAAATATCCATAATTCGGGAAATTGAGCTATGTATTTGTGTTCCCTATTTTTCAAACCTATTAAAATTAAAAAAAAAATAGTTAATTTTACATTTTCATCGATAACTCGAGAAATATCCATAATTCGGGAAATTGAGCTATGTATTTGTGTTCCTTTTTTCAAACCTATTAAAATTAAAAAAAAAATAGTTAATTTTACATTTTCATCGATAACTCGAGAAATATCCATAATTCGGGAAATTGAGCTATGTATTTGTGTTCCCTATTTTTTCAAACCTATTAAAATTAAAAAAAATAGTTAATTTTACATTTTCATCGAAAACTCGAGAAATATCCATAATTCGGGAAATTGAGCTATGTATTTGTGTTCCCTATTTTTCAAACCTATTAAAATTAAAAAAAAAATAGTTAATTTTACATTTTCATCAATAACTCGAGAAAAATCCATAATTCAGGAAATTGATCTATGTATTTGTGTTCCCTTTTTTTCAAACCTATTAAAATTAAAAAAAAAATAGTTAATTTTACATTTTCATCGATAACTCGAGAAATATCCATAATTCGGGAAATTGAGCTATGTATTTGTGTTCCCCTTTTTTTCAAACCTATTAAAATTAAAAAATAAATGGTTAATTTTACATTTTCATCGATAACTCGAGAAATATCCATAATTCGGGAAATTGAGCTATGTATTTGTGTTCCCTTTTTTTCAAACCTATTAAAATTAAAAAAAAAATAGTTAATTTTACATTTTCATCGATAACTCGAGAAATATCCATAATTCGGGAAATTGAGCTATGTATTTGTGTTCCTTTTTTTCAAACCTATTAAAATTAAAAAAAAAATTAGTTAATTTTACATTTTCATCGATAACTCGAGAAATATCCATAATTCGGGAAATTGAGCTATGTATTTGTGTTCCCTTTTTTTCAAACCTATTAAAATTAAAAAAAAAAATAGTTAATTTTACATTTTCATCGATAACTCGAGAAATATCCATAATTCGGGAAATTGAGCTATGTATTTGTGTTCCCTATTTTTCAAACCTATTAAAATTAAAAAAAAATAGTTAATATTACATTTTCATCGATAACTCGAGAAATATCCATAATTCGGGAAATTGAGCTATGTATTTGTGTTCCCATTTTTCAAACCTATTAAAATTAAAAAAAAAAAATAGTTAATTTTACATTTTCATCAATAACTCGAGAAAAATCCATAATTCAGGAAATTGATCTATGTATTTGTGTTCCCTTTTTTTCAAACCTATTAAAATTAAAAAAAAAAAATAGTTAATTTTACATTTTCATCGATAACTCGAGAAATATCCATAATTCGGGAAATTGAGCTATGTATTTGTGTTCCCTATTTTTAAAACCGATTAAAATCAAAAAAAAAAAAAATTAATATTACTTTTTCATCGATAACTCGAGAAATATCCATAATTCGGGAAATTGAGCTATGTATTTGTGATCCCTTTTTTCAAACCTATTAAAATTAAAAAAAAATAGTTAATTTTACATTTTCATCGATAACTCGAGAAATATCCATAATTCGGGAAATTGAGCTATGTATTTGTGTTCCCTTTTTTTCAAACCTATTAAAATTAAAAAAAAAAATTTGTTAATTTTACATTTTCATCGATAACTCGAGAAATATCCATAATTCGGGAAATTGAGCTATGTATTTGTGTTCCCTATTTTTCAAACCTATTAAAATTAAAAAAAAATAGTTAATTTTACATTTTCATCAATAACTCGAGAAATATCCATAATTCGGGAAATTGAGCAATGTATTTATATTCCCTTTTTTTCAAACCTATTGAAATTAAAAAAAAAATAGTTAATTTTACATTTTCATCGATAACTCGAGAAATATCCATAATTCGGGAAATTGAGCTATGTATTTGTGTTCCCATATTTTCAAACCGATTAAAATTAAATAAAATTAGTTAGTTTTACATTTTCATCGATAACTCGAGAAATATCCATAATTCGGGAAATTGAGCTATGTATTTGTGTTCCCTTTTTTTCAAACGTATTGAAATGAAAAAAAAAATAGTTAATTTTACATTTTCATCGATAACTCGAGAAATATCCATAATTCGGGAAATTGAGCTATGTATTTGTGATCCCTTTTTTTCAAACCTATTAAAATTAAAAAAAAAATAATTAGTTTTACATTTTCATCGATAGCTCGAGAAATATCCAAAATTCGGGAAATTGAGCTATGTATTTGTGTTCCCTTTTTTTCAAACCTATTAAAATTAAAAAAAAAAAATTGTTAATTTTACATTTTCATCGATAACTCGAGAAATATCCATAATTCGGGAAATTGAGCTATGTATTTGTGTTCCCTTTTTTTCAAACGTATTGAAATGAAAAAAAAAAATAGTTAATTTTACATTTTCATCGATAACTCGAGAAATATCCATAATTCGGGAAATTGAGCTATGTATTTGTGATCCCTTTTTTTCAAACCTATTAAAATTAAAAAAAAATAATTAGTTTTACATTTTCATCGATAGCTCGAGAAATATCCAAAATTCGGGAAATTGAGCTATGTATTTGTGTTCCCTTTTTTTCAAACCTATTAAAATTAAAAAAAAAAATAGTTAATTTTACATTTTCATCGATAACTCGAGAAATATCCATAATTCGGGAAATTGAGCTATGTATTTGTATTCCCTATTTTTCAAACCTATTAAAATTAAATAAAAAATAGTTAATTTTACATTGACATCGATAACTCGAGAAATATCCATAATTCGGGAAATTTAGCTATGGATTTGTGTTCCCATTTTTAAAACCTATTGAAATTAAAAAAAAAATAGTTAATTTTACATTGACATCGATATTTCGAGATATATCCAAAATTCGGGAAATTGAGCTATGTATTTGTGTTCCCTTTTTTTCAAACCTATTAAAATTAAAAAAAAAATTTGTTAATTTTACATTTTCATCGATAACTCGAGAAATATCCATAATTCGGGAAATTGAGCTATGTATTTGTGTTCCCTATTTTTCAAACCTATTAAAATTAAAAAAAAAATAGTTAATTTTAACATTTACATCGATAACTCGAGAAATATCCAAAATTCGGGAAATTGAGCTATGTATTTGTGCTCCCTTCTTTTCAAACCTATTAAAATTAAAAAAAAAAATAGTGAATTTAACATTTTCATCGATAACTCGAGAAATATCCATAATTCGGGAAATTGAGCTATGTATTTGTGTTCCCTTTTTTTCAAACCTATTAAAATTAAAAAAAAAATAGTTAATTTTACATTTTCATCGATAACTCGAGAAATATCCATAATTCGGGAAATTGAGCTATGTATTTGTGTTCCCTTTTTTCAAACCTATTAAAATTAAAAAAAATAGTTAATATTACATTTTCATCGATAACTCGAGAAATATCCATAATTCGGGAAATTGAGCTTTGTATTTGTGTTCCCTTTTTTTCAAACCTATTAAAATTTAAAAAAAAAATAGTTAATTTTACATTTTCATCGATAACTCGAGAAATATCCATAATTCGGGAAATTGAGCTTTGGACTTGTGTTCCCATTTTTTCAAACCTATTAAAATTAAAAAAAAAAAATAGTGAATTTTACATTTTCATCAACAACTCGAGAAATATCCATAATTCGGGAAATTGAGCTATGTATTTGTGTTCCCTTTTTTTCAAACCTATTAAAATTAAAAAAAAAGGTTGATTTTACATTTTCATCGATAACTCGAGAAATATCCATAATTCGGGAAATTGAGCTATGTATTTGTGTTCCTTTTTTTTCAAACCTATTGAAATTAAAAAAAACTTAGTTAATTTTACATTTTCATCGATAACTCGAGAAATATCCATAATTCGGGAAATTGAGCTATGTATTTGTGTTCCCCTTTTTTCAAACCTATTAAAATTAAAAAAAAAAATAGTTAATTTTACATTTTCATCGATAACTCGAGAAATATCCATAATTCGGGAAATTGAGCTATGTATTTGTGTTTACATTTTTTCAAACCTATTAAAATTAAAAAAAAAAAATAGTTAATTTTACATTTTCATCAATAACTCGAGAAAAATCCATAATTCAGGAAATTGATCTATGTATTTGTGTTCCTTTTTTTTCAAACCTATTAAAATTAAAAAAATAAAATAGTTAATTTTACATTTTCATCGATAACTCGAGAAATATCCATAATTCGGGAAATTGAGCTATGTATTTGTGTTCCCTATTTTTAAAACCGATTAAAATCAAAAAAAAAATTATTAATATTACTTTTTCATCGATAACTCGAGAAATATCCATAATTCGGGAAATTGAGCTATGTATTTGTGATCCCTTTTTTTCAAACCTATTAAAATTAAAAAAAAAATAGATAATTTTACATTTTCATCGATAACTCGAGAAATATCATAATTCGGAAAATTGAGCTATGTATTTGTGTTCCCTTTTTTTCAAACCTATTAAAATTAAAAAAAAAATAGTTAATTTTACATTTTCATCGATAACTCGAGAAATATCCATAATTCGGGAAATTGAGCTATGTATTTGTGTTCTCTTTTTTTCAAACCTACTAAAATTAAAAAAAAAAAATAGTTAATTTTACATTTTCATCGATAACTCGAGAAATATCCATAATTCGGGAAATTGAGCTATGTATTTGTGTTCTCATTTTTTCAAACATACTAAAATTAAAAAAAAAAAATAGTTAATATTACATTTTCATCGATAACTTGAGAAATATCCATAATTCGGGAAATTGAGCTATTTATTTGTGTTCTCATTTTTTCAAACCTACTAAAATTAAAAAAAAAATAGTTAATTTTACATTTTCATCGATAACTCGAGAAATATCCATAATTCGGGAAATTGAGCTATGTATTTGTGTTCCTTTTTTTCAAACCTATTAAAATTAAAAAAAATTTGTTAATTTTACATTTTCATCGATAACTCGAGAAATATCCATAATTCGGGAAATTGAGCTATGTATTTGTGTTCCCTATTTTTCAAACCTATTAAAATTAAAAAAAAAATAGTTAATTTTACATTTTCATCGAAAACTCGAGAAATATCCATAATTCGGGAACTTGATCTATGGATTTGTGTTCCCATTTTTTCAAACCTATTAAAATTAAAAAAAAAATAGTTAATGTTACATTTTCATCAATAACTCGAGAAAAATCCATAATTCAGGAAATTGATCTATGTATTTGTGTTCCCTTTTTTTCAAACCTATTAAAATTAAAAAAATAAAATAGTTAATTTAACATTTTCATCGATAACTCGAGAAATATCCATAATTCGGGAAATTGAGCTATGTATTTGTGTTCCCTATTTTTAAAACCGATTAAAATCAAAAAAAAAATAATTAATATTACTTTTTCATCGATAACTCGAGAAATATCCATAATTCGGGAAATTGAGCTATGTACTTGTGATCCCTTTTTTTCAAACCTATTAAAATTAAAAAAAAATAGTTAATTTTACATTTTCATCGATAACTCGAGAAATATCCATAATTCGGGAAATTGAGCTATGGATTTGTGTTCCCATTTTTCAAACCTATTGAAATTAAAAAAAAAATAGTTATTTTTACATTGACATCGATATTTCGAGATATATCCAAAATTCGGGAAATTGAGCTATGTATTTGTGTTCCCTTTTTTTCAAACCTATTAAAATTAAAAAAAAAAATTTGTTAATTTTACATTTTCACCGATAACTCGAGAAATATCCATAATTCGGGAAATTGAGCTATGTATTTGTGTTCCCTATTTTTCAAACCTATTAAAATTAAAAAAAAAAAGAGTTAATTTTAACATTTACATCGATAACTCGAGAAATATCCAAAATTCGGGAAATTGAGCTATGTATTTGTGCTCCCTTCTTGTCAAACCTATTAAAATTAAAAAAAAAAATAGTGAATTTAACATTTTCATCGATAACTCGAGAAATATCCATAATTCGGGAAATTGAGCTATGTATTTGTGTTCCCTTTTTTTCAAACCTATTAAAATTAAAAAAAAAATAGTTAATTTTACATTTTCATCGATAACTCGAGAAATATCCATAATTCGGGAAATTGAGCTATGTATTTGTGTTCCCTTTTTTCAAACCTATTAAAATTAAAAAAAAATAGTTAATATTACATTTTCATCGATAACTCGAGAAATATCCATAATTCGGGAAATTGAGCTTTGTATTTGTGTTCCCATTTTTTCAAACCTATTAAAATTTAAAAAAAAAATAGTTAATTTTACATTTTCATCGATAACTCGAGAAATATCCATAATTCGGGAAATTGAGCTTTGGACTTGTGTTCCCATTTTTTCAAACCTATTAAAATTAAAAAAACAAAATAGTGAATTTTACATTTTCATCAACAACTCGAGAAATATCCATAATTCGGGAAATTGAGCTATGTATTTGTGTTCCCTTTTTTTCAAACCTATTAAAATTAAAAAAAAAGTTAATATTACATTTTCATCGATAACTCGAGAAATATCCATAATTCGGGAAATTGAGCTATGGGTTTGTGTTCCCTTTTTTTCAAACCTATTAAAATTAAAAAAAAAAATTTGTTAATTTTACATTTTCATCGATAACTCGAGATATATCCAAAATTCGGGAAATTGAGCTATGTATTTGTGTTCCCTTTTTTTCAAACCTATTAAAATTAAAAAAAAAATTTGTTAATTTTACATTTTCATCGATAACTCGAGAAATATCCATAATTCGGGAAATTGAGCTATGTATTTGTGTTCCCTTTTTTTCAAACCTATTAAAATTAAAAAAAAAATAGTTAATTTTACATTTTCATCGAAAACTCGAGAAATATCCATAATTCGGGAAATTGAGCTATGTATTTGTGTTTACATTTTTTCAAACCTATTAAAATTAAAAAAAAAAATAGTTAATTTTACATTTTCATCAATAACTCGAGAAAAATCCATAATTCAGGAAATTGATCTATGTATTTGTGTCTCCCCTTTTTTCAAACCTATTAAAATTAAAAAAATTAAATAGTTAATTTTACTTTTTCATCGATAACTCGAGAAATATCCATAATTCGGGAAATTGAGCTATGTATTTGTTGTTCCCCCTTTTTTTCAAACCTATTAAAATTAAAAAAAACAAGTAAAAACGTTGCAGTCGGACGCAACCGACTGCGGAATACTTTGATACCAGTAAATGAACGGTTGATAAGGGGAGTGCAGGGGCGAAGGGAGTGGGCCATGTGGTAAACATCGTCAGCTATCATGTTACCAAATTTGGTGACTTTAGCTCAAAAGCTGTGGAAGATAACTTAACTCCCAAATTTAAAAAGGTGGGCGGCAGAGGTAGGCGTGGCATCCAAATTTTTGAATCAAATGTTTCTAACTGTCACTAACTATCTGCCTACCAAGTTTGGTGGCTCTAGCTCAAAAACTGTTAGAGATATAGCCGATTCCGATTTTATAAGGCGGGTGGCTTAGGTGGGCGTGGCATTCAAAATTTTGATGCACATCTTTGGTAGATGCTGCCTTCTATCTTTCTACCCAATTTACGGGCTCTAGCTTAAAAACTATAAGAGATATCGAAATTTCCGATTTTAAATAGTGGGCGGCAGAGGTGGGCGTGGCAATCTAATTTTTGATGCAGACCTTTTGTAGATGTCACCATATATCTTCCTACCAAATTTGGTGACTCTAGCTCGAAAAATGTGAAAACTATAGGCGTTTCCAATTTCAAGTAGAAGTGTGGGGTGGGGGCGGAATCAGGGAACGTGGTATCCAAAATTTTGATGCATTTTTTTGGGGAACTTCAATATCTATCTTGACACAAAATTTGATGGCTCTAGCACAAAAAATGTGAAAACTATAGGCGTTTCAAATATCATGGAGAAGGGGGGATGGGGGCGGAATCAGGGAGCGTGGCATCCAAGTTTTGATGGGGAACGTCAGTACCTATCTTGACACAAAATTTGGTGGCTCTAGCCCAAAAAATGTGAAAACTATTCGCGCTTCCAATTTCTTGGTGAAAAGGGGATGGGGGCGGAATCTGGGGGCGTGGCATCCAAGTTTTGATGGGGAACGTCAGTACCTATCTTGACACAAAATTTGGTGGCTCTAGCCCAAAAAATGTGAAAACTATAGTCGTTTCCAATTTCATGGAGAAGGGGGGATGGGGGCGGAATTAGGGGCGTGGCATCCAAAAATTTGATCCATTTTTTTGGGGTACGTCAATATCTATCTTGACACAAAAATTTATGGCTCTAGCACAAAAATGTGAAAACTATTGGGGTTTCCAATTTCTTGGCGAAGGGGGATGGGGGCGGAATCAGGGGCGTGGCATCCAAGTTTTGATGGGGAACGTCAGTACCTATCTTGACACAAAATTTGGTGGCTCTAGCCCAAAAAATGTGAAAACTATAGGCGTTTCCAATTTCATGGAGAAGGGGGGATGGGGGCGGAATTAGGGGCGTGGCATCCAAAAATTTGATCCATTTTTTTGGGGTACGTCAATATCTATCTTGACACAAAATTTGATGGCTCTAGCCCAAAAAATGTGAAAACTATTGGGGTTTCCAATTTCTTGGTGAAGGGGGGGATGGGGGCGGAATCAGGGGCGTGGCATCCAAGTTTTGATGGGGAACGTCAGTACCTATCTTGACACAAAATTTGGTGGCTCTAGCCCAAAAAATGTGAAAACTATAGGCGTTTCCAATTTCATGGAGAAGGGGGGATGGGGGCGGAATTAGGGGCGTGGCATCCAAAATTTTGATGCATTTTTTTGGGGTACTTCAATATCTATCTTGACACAAAATTTGGTGGCTCTAGCCCAAAAAATGTAAAAACTATAGGCGTTTCCAATTTCAATGAGCAGGGATGATGGGGGCGGAAGGAGTGGGCGTGGCATCCAAAATTTTGAAGCAGTTTTTTCAGGGATATGACTAGCTATCTGCGTGCAAAATTTAGTAACTCTAGCTGTAAGAATGTGAGAAATATTTGGTTTTATCGGTTTTCTGTTATCGAATTTATCGATTTCCCAGCCTCCTAGTAGGCGTGGCAACCCAATCTTGACACTTTATCTGTACCGTCTATAGATTAACATAATTGCAATGTTTCAAGTCTCTAGCTTTACGGGTGTCGAAAAAAGTTGCGTTCATACGGACGGACGGACAGACGGACAGACGGACAGACGGACAGACAGACACCATGACGGACATTGCACAAAACCAATATACTATGAGACCTTCGGTATCAAAGTATAAAAATAGTGAATTTTACATTTTCATCGATAACTCGAGAAATATCATAATTCGGAAAATTGAGCTATGTATTTGTGTTCCCTTTTTTTCAAAGCTATTAAAATTAAAAAAAAATTAGTTAATTTTACATTTTCATCGATAACTCGAGAAATATCCATAATTCGGGAAATTGAGCTATGTATTTGTGTTCCTTTTTTTTCAAACCTATTGAAATTAAAAAAAAACTTAGTTAATTTTACATTTTCATCGATAACTCGAGAAATATCCATAATTCGGGAAATTGAGCTATGTATTTGTGTTCCCTTTTTTCAAACCTATTAAAATTAAAAAAAAAAAAATAGTTAATTTTACATTTTCATCGAAAACTCGAGAAATATCCATAATTCGGGAAATTGAGCTATGTATTTGTGTTTACATTTTTTCAAACCTATTAAAATACAAAAAAAAAAAAAATAGTTAATTTTACATTTTCATCAATAACTCGAGAAAAATCCATAATTCAGGAAATTGATCTATGTATTTGTGTTCCCCTTTTTTCAAACCTATTAAAATTAAAAAAATTAAATAGTTAATTTTACATTTTCATCGATAACTCGAGAAATATCATAATTCGGAAAATTGAGCTATGTATTTGTGTTCCCTTTTTTTCAAACCTATTAAAATTAAAAAAAAAATAGTTAATTTTACATTTTCATCGATAACTCGAGAAATATCCATAATTCGGCAAATTGAGCTTTGTATTTGTGTTCTCTTTTTTTCAAACCTACTAAAATTAAAAAAAAAAAATAGATAATTTTACATTTTCATCGATAACTCGAGAAATATCCATAATTCGGGAAATTGAGCTATGTATTTGTGTTCACTTTTTTCAAACCTATTAAAATTTAAAAAAAAAAATAGTTAATTTTACATTTTCATCGATAACTCGAGAAATATCCATAATTCGGGAAATTGAGCTATGTATTTGTGTTCCCTATTTTTCAAACCTATTAAAATTAAAAAAAAAGAAGTTAATTTTACATTTTCATCGAAAACTCGAGAAATATCCATAATTCGGGAAATTGAGCTATGTATTTGTGTTTACATTTTTTCAAACCTATTAAAATTAAAAAAAAAAATAGTTAATTTACATTTTCATCAATAACTCGAGAAAAATCCATAATTCAGGAAATTGATCTATGTATTTGTGTTCCCTTTTTTTCAAACCTATTAAATTTAAAAAAATAAAATAGTTAATTTTACATTTTCATCGATAACTCGAGAAATATCCATAATTCGGGAAATTGAGCTATGTATTTGTGTTCCCTATTTTTAAAACCGATTAAAATCAAAAAAAAAAATTATTAATAATACTTTTTCATCGATAACTCGAGAAATATCCATAATTCGGGAAATTGAGCTATGTATTTGTGATCCCTTTTTTTCAAACCTATTAAAATTAAAAAAAAAATAGTTAATTTTACATTTTCATCGATAACTCGAGAAATATCATAATTCGGAAAATTGAGCTATGTATTTGTGTTCCCTTTTTTTCAAAGCTATTAAAATTAAAAAAAAACAAGTAAAAACGTTGCAGTCGGACGCAACCGACTGCGGAATACTTTGATACCAGTAAAAGAACGGTTGATAAGGGAGAATGCTGGGGCGAAGGGAGTGGGCCATGTGGTAAACATCGCCAGCTATCATGTTACCAAATTTGGTGACTTTAGCTCAAAAGCTGTGGAAGATAGCTTGACTCCCAAATTTAAAAGGTGGGCGGCAGAGGTAGGCATGGCATCTTAATTTTTGAATCAAATGTTTTTAACTGTCACCATCTATATTCATAAAAAGTTTGGTGGCTCAAGCTCAAAAACTGTTAGAGATATAGCCGATTCCGA
Organism: Scaptomyza hsui; assembly: GCA_018152825.1. Classification (NCBI taxonomy): domain Eukaryota; kingdom Metazoa; phylum Arthropoda; class Insecta; order Diptera; family Drosophilidae; genus Scaptomyza; species Scaptomyza hsui. The sequence continues at coordinate 147,063 of JAECXO010000283.1, forward strand.
TTTTATAAGGCGGGTGGGTTAGGTGGGCGTGGCATTCAAAATTTTGATGCAGATCTTTGGTAGATGCTGCCTTCTATTTTTCTACCCAATTTACGGGCTCTAGCTTAAAAACTATAAGAGATATCGAAATTTCCGATTTTAAATAGTGGGCGGCAGAGGTGGGCGTGGCATCCAAATTTTTCATGCAGATCTTTTGTAGATGTCACCATATATCTTCCTACCAAATTTGGTGACTCTAGTTCAAAAAATGGTGGAAGATACACGCATAACCGTTTTAACATCGGCGGGGGGTGGGGGCGGAAGGTGTGGGCGTGGCATCCAAAATGTTGATCCATTTTTATGGGGAACTTCAATATCTATCTTGACACAAAATTTGGTGGCTCTAGCCCAAAAAATGTGAAAACTATAGGCGTTTCCAATTTCTTGGTGAAGGGGGGATGGGGGCGGAATCAGGGGGCGTGGCATCCAAGTTTTGATGGGGAACGTCAGTACCTATCTTGACACAAAATTTGGTGGCTCTAGCCCAAAAAATGTGAAAGCTATAGTCGTTTCCAATTTCTTGATGAAGGGGGGATGGGGGCGGAATCAGGGGCGTGGCATCCAAGTTTTGATGGGGAACGTCAGTACCTATCTTGACACAAAATTTGGTGGCTCTAGCCCAAAAAATGTGAAAGCTATAGGTGTTTCCAATTTCATGGAGAAGGGGGGATGTGTGCGGAATTTGGGGCGTGGCATCCAAAATTTTGATGCATTTTTTTGGGGAACGTCAATATCTATCTTGACACAAAATTTGGTGGCTCTAGCCCAAAAAATGTGAAAACTATAGGCGTTTCCAATTTCATGGAGAAGGGGGGATGGGGGCGGCATTAGGGGCGTGGCATCCAAAATTTTGATGCATTTTTTTGGGGAACGTCAATATCTAGCTTGACACAAAATTTGATGGCTCTAGCCCAAAAAATGTGAAAACTATAGGCGTTTCCAATTTCATGGAGAAGGGGGGATGGGGGCGGAATCAGGGGGCGTGACATCCAAAATTTTGATGCATTTTTTTGGGGAACGTCAATATCTATCTTGACACAAAATTTGGTGCCTCTAGCCCAAAAAATGTGAAAACTATAGGCGTTTCCAATTTCATGGAGAAGGGGGGGGATGGGTGCGAAATCAGGGGGCGTGGCATCCAAAATTTTGATGCATAATTTTGGGGAACGTCAATATCTATCTTGCCACAAAATTTGGTGGCTCTAGCCCAAAAAATGTGAAAACTATAGTCGTTTCCAATTTCAAGGAGCAGGGATGATGGGGGCGGAAGGAGTGGGCGTGGCATCCAAAATTTTGATGCAGTTTTTTCAGGGACATGACTAGCTGTCTGCGTGCAAAATTTGGTAACTCTAGCTGTAAGAATGTGAGAAATATTTGGTTTTATCGGTTTTCAGTTATCGAATTTATCGATTTCCCAGCCTCCTAGTAGGCGTGGCAACCCAATCTTGACACTTTATCTGTACCTTCTATGGATAAACATAATTGCAAAGTTTCAAGTCTCTAGCTTTACGGGTGTCGAAAAAGTTGCGTTCATACGGACGGGACGGACAGACGGACAGACGGACAGACAGACACCATGACGGACATTGCACAAAACCAATATACTATGAGACCTTCGGTATCAAAGTATAAATAGTTAATTTTACATTTTCATCGATAACTCGAGAAATATCCATAATTCGGGAAATTGAGCTATGTATTTGTGTTCTCTTTTTTTCAAACCTACTAAAATTAAAAAAAAAATAGTTAATTTTACATTTTCATCGATAACTCGAGAAATATCCATAATTCGGGAAATTGAGCTATGTATTTGTGTTCCCTTTTTTTCAAACCTATTGAAATTAAAAAAAAACTTAGTTAATTTAACATTTTCATCGATAACTCGAGAAATATCCATAATTCGGGAAATTGAGCTATGTATTTGTGTTCCCTTTTTTCAAACCTATTAAAATTAAAAAAAAAAATAGTTAATTTTACATTTTCATCGATAACTCGAGAAATATCCATAATTCGGGAAATTGAGCTATGTATTTGTGTTCCCTTTTTTTCAAACCTATTAAAATTAAAAAAAAATTTGTTAATTTTACATTTTCATCGATAACTCGAGAAATATCCATAATTCGGGAAATTGAGCTATGTATTTGTGTTCCCTTTTTTTCAAACCTATTGAAATTAAAAAAAAACTTAGTTAATTTAACATTTTCATCGATAACTCGAGAAATATCCATAATTCGGGAAATTGAGCTATGTATTTGTGTTCCCTTTTTTCAAACCTATTAAAATTAAAAAAAAAAAGGTAATTTTACATTTTCATCGATAACTCGAGAAATATCCATAATTCGGGAAATTGAGCTATGTATTTGTGTTCCCCTTTTTTCAAACCTATTAAAATTAAAAAAAAACAAGTAAAAACGTTGCAGTCGGACGCAACCGACTGCGGAATACTTTGATACCAGTAAATGAACGGTTGATAAGGGGAGTGCAGGGGCGAAGGGAGTGGGCCATGTGGTAAACATCGTCAGCTATCATGTTACCAAATTTGGTGACTTTAGCTCAAAAGCTGTGGAAGATAACTTAACTCCCAAATTTAAAAGGTGGGCGGCAGAGGTAGGCGTGGCATCCAAATTTTTGAATCAAATGTTTCTAACTGTCACTAACTATCTGCCTACCAAGTTTGGTGGCTCTAGCTCAAAAACTGTTAGAGATATAGCCGATTCCGATTTTATAAGGCGGGTGGCTTAGGTGGGCGTGGCATTCAAAATTTTGATGCACATCTTTGGTAGATGCTGCCTTCTATCTTTCTACCCAATTTACGGGCTCTAGCTTAAAAACTATAAGAGATATCGAAATTTCCGATTTTAAATAGTGGGCGGCAGAGGTGGGCGTGGCAATCTAATTTTTGATGCAGACCTTTTGTAGATGTCACCATATATCTTCCTACCAAATTTGGTGACTCTAGCTCGAAAAATGTGAAAACTATAGGCGTTTCCAATTTCAAGTAGAAGTGTGGGATGGGGGCGGAATCAGGGAACGTGGTATCCAAAATTTTGATGCATTTTTTTGGGGAACTTCAATATCTATCTTGACACAAAATTTGATGGCTCTAGCACAAAAAATGTGAAAACTATAGGCGTTTCAAATATCATGGAGAAGGGGGGATGGGGGCGGAATCAGGGAGCGTGGCATCCAAGTTTTGATGGGGAACGTCAGTACCTATCTTGACACAAAATTTGGTGGCTCTAGCCCAAAAAATGTGAAAACTATTCGCGCTTCCAATTTCTTGGTGAAAAGGGGATGGGGGCGGAATCTGGGGGCGTGGCATCCAAGTTTTGATGGGGAACGTCAGTACCTATCTTGACACAAAATTTGGTGGCTCTAGCCCAAAAAATGTGAAAACTATAGTCGTTTCCAATTTCATGGAGAAGGGGGGATGGGGGCGGAATTAGGGGCGTGGCATCCAAAAATTTGATCCATTTTTTTGGGGTACGTCAATATCTATCTTGACACAAAAATTTATGGCTCTAGCACAAAAAATGTGAAAACTATTGGGGTTTCCAATTTCTTGGCGAAGGGGGGATGGGGGCGGAATCAGGGGGCGTGGCATCCAAGTTTTGATGGGGAACGTCAGTACCTATCTTGACACAAGATTTGGTGGCTCTAGCCCAAAAAATGTGAAAACTATAGGCGTTTCCAATTTCATGGAGAAGGGGGGATGGGGGCGGAATTAGGGGCGTGGCATCCAAAAATTTGATCCATTTTTTTGGGGTACGTCAATATCTATCTTGACACAAAATTTGATGGCTCTAGCCCAAAAAATGTGAAAACTATTGGGGTTTCCAATTTCTTGGTGAAGGGGGGATGGGGGCGGAATCAGGGGGCGTGGCATCCAAGTTTTGATGGGGAACGTCAGTACCTATCTTGACACAAAATTTGGTGGCTCTAGCCCAAAAATGTGAAAACTATAGGCGTTTCCAATTTCATGGAGAAGGGGGATGGGGGCGGAATTAGGGGCGTGGCATCCAAAATTTTGATGCATTTTTTGGGGTACTTCAATATCTATCTTGACACAAAATTTGGTGGCTCTAGCCCAAAAAATGTAAAAACTATAGGCGTTTCCAATTTCAATGAGCAGGGATGATGGGGGCGGAAGGAGTGGGCGTGGCATCCAAAATTTTGAAACAGTTTTTTCAGGGATATGACTAGCTATCTGCGTGCAAAATTTAGTAACTCTAGCTGTAAGAATGTGAGAAATATTTGGTTTTATCGGTTTTCTGTTATCGAATTTATCGATTTCCCAGCCTCCTAGTAGGCGTGGCAACCCAATCTTGACACTTTATCTGTACCGTCTATAGATTAACATAATTGCAATGTTTCAAGTCTCTAGCTTTACGGGTGTCGAAAAAAGTTGCGTTCATACGGACGGACGGACAGACGGACAGACGGACAGACGGACAGACAGACACCATGACGGACATTGCACAAAACCAATATACTATGAGACCTTCGGTATCAAAGTATAAAAATAGTTAATTTTACATTTTCATCGATAACTCGAGAAATATCCATAATTCGGGAAATTGAGCTATGTATTTGTGTTCCCTTTTTTTCAAACCTATTAAAATTAAAAAAAAAATAGTTAATTTTACATTTTCATCGATAACTCGAGAAATATCCATAATTCGGGAAATTGAGCTATGTATTTGTGTTCCTTTTTTTCAAACCTATTAAAATTAAAAAAAAAAATAGTTAATTTTACATTTTCATCGATAACTCGAGAAATATCCATAATTCGGGAAATTGAGCTATGTATTTGTGTTCCCTTTTTTTCAAACCTATTAAAATCAAAAAAAAAATAGTTAATTTTACATTTTCATCGATAACTCGAGAAATATCCATAATTCGGGAAATTGAGCTATGTATTTGTGTTCCCTTTTTTTCAAACCTATTAAAATTAAAAAAAAAAATAGTTAATTTTACATTTTCATCGATAACTCGAGAAATATCCATAATTCGGGAAATTGAGCTATGTATTTGTGTTCCCTTTTTTTCAAACCTATTAAAATTAAAAAAAAAATAGTTAATTTTACATTTTCATCGATAACTCGAGAAATATCCATAATTCGGGAAATTGAGCTATGTATTTGTGTTCCCTTTTTTTCAAACCTATTAAAATTAAAAAAAAAATAGTTAATTTTACATTTTCATCGATAACTCGAGAAATATCCATAATTCGGGAAATTGAGCTATGTATTTGTGTTCCCTTTTTTCAAACCTATTAAAATTAAAAAAAAAATAGTTAATTTTACATTTTCATCGATAACTCGAGAAATATCCATAATTCGGGAAATTGAGCTATGTATTTGTGTTCCCTTTTTTTCAAACCTATTAAAATTAAAAAAAAAAATAGTTAATTTTACATTTTCATCGATAACTCGAGAAATATCCATAATTCGGGAAATTGAGCTATGTATTTGTGTTCCCTTTTTTTCAAACCTATTAAAATTAAAAAAAAATAGTTAATTTTACATTTTCATCGATAACTCGAGAAATATCCATAATTCGGGAAATTGAGCTATGTATTTGTGTTCCCTTTTTTTCAAACCTATTAAAATTAAAAAAAATAGTTAATTTTACATTTTCATCGATAACTCGAGAAATATCCATAATTCGGGAAATTGAGCTATGTATTTGTGTTCCCTTTTTTTCAAACCTATTAAAATTAAAAAAAAAATAGTTAATTTTACATTTTCATCGATAACTCGAGAAATATCCATAATTCGGGAAATTGAGCTATGTATTTGTGTTCCCTTTTTTTCAAACCTATTAAAATTAAAAAAAAAATAGTTAATTTTACATTTTCATCGATAACTCGAGAAATATCCATAATTCGGGAAATTGAGCTATGTATTTGTGTTCCTTTTTTTCAAACCTATTAAAATTAAAAAAAATTAGTTAATTTTACATTTTCATCGATAACTCGAGAAATATCCATAATTCGGGAAATTGAGCTATGTATTTGTGTTCCCTTTTTTCAAACCTATTAAAATTAAAAAAAAATAGTTAATTTTACATTTTCATCGATAACTCGAGAAATATCCATAATTCGGGAAATTGAGCTATGTATTTGTGTTCCCTTTTTTTCAAACCTATTAAAATTAAAAAAAAAAATAGTTAATTTTACATTTTCATCGATAACTCGAGAAATATCCATAATTCGGGAAATTGAGCTATGTATTTGTGTTCCCTTTTTTCAAACCTATTAAAATTAAAAAAAAATTAGTTAATTTTACATTTTCATCGATAACTCGAGAAATATCCATAATTCGGGAAATTGAGCTATGTATTTGTGTTCCCTTTTTTCAAACCTATTAAAAAAAAAAAAAAATAGTTAATTTTACATTTTCATCGATAACTCGAGAAATATCCATAATTCGGGAAATTGAGCTATGTATTTGTGTTCCCTTTTTTTCAAACCTATTAAAATTAAAAAAAAAAATAGTTAATTTTACATTTTCATCGATAACTCGAGAAATATCCATAATTCGGGAAATTGAGCTATGTATTTGTGTTCCCTTTTTTCAAACCTATTAAAATTAAACAAAAAATAGTTAATTTTACATTGTCATCGATAACTCGAGAAATATCCATAATTCGGGAAATTGAGCTATGTATTTGTGTTCCCTTTTTTTCAAACCTATTGAAATTAAAAAAAAAAATAGTTGATTTTTACATTTTTATCGATAACTCGAGAAATATCCATAATTCGGGAAATTGAGCTATGTATTTGTGTTCCCTATTTTTCAAACCTATTAAAATTAAAAAAAAAATAGTTAATTTTACATTTTCATCGATAACTCGAGAAATATCCATAATTCGGGAAATTGAGCTATGTATTTGTGTTCTCTTTTTTCAAACCTATTAAAATTAAAAAAAAAATAGTTAATTTTACATTTTCATCGATAACTCGAGAAATATCCATAATTCGGGAAATTGAGCTATGTATTTGTGTTCTCCTTTTTTCAAACCTATTAAAATTAAAAAAAAATAGTTAATTTTACATTTTCATCGATAACTCGAGAAATATCCATAATTCGGGAAATTGAGCTATGTATTTGTGTTCCCTTTTTTCCAACCTATTAAAATTAAAAAAAAAATTAGTTAATTTTACATTTTCATCGATAACTCGAGAAATATCCATAATTCGGGAAATTGAGCTATGTATTTGTGTTCCTTTTTTTCAAACCTATTAAAATTAAAAAAAAAATAGTTAATTTTACATTTTCATCGATAACTCGAGAAGTATCCATAATTCGGGAAATTGAGCTATGTATTTGTGTTCCCTTTTTTCCAACCTATTAAAACTAAAAAAAAAATTAGTTAATTTTACATTTTCATCGATAACTCGAGAAATATCCATAATTCGGGAAATTGAGCTATGTATTTGTGTTCCCTTTTTTCAAACCTATTAAAATTAAAAAAAATTAGTTAATTTTACATTTTCATCGATAACTCGAGAAATATCCATAATTCGGGAAATTGAGCTATGTATTTGTGTTCCCTTTTTTCAAACCTATTAAAATTAAAAAAAAAATAGTTAATTTTACATTTTCATCGATAACTCGAGAAATATCCATAATTCGGGAAATTGAGCTATGTATTTGTGTTCCCCTTTTTTTTCAAACCAATAAATAAAAAAAATAGTTAATTTTCTTTTCATCTATAACTCGAGAAATATCCATAATTCGGGAAATTGAGCTATGTATTTGTGTTCCTTTTTTTCAACCTTTACCTATTAAATTAAAAAAAATATTTGTTAATTTTACATTTTCATCGATAACTCGAGAAATATCCATAATTCGGGAAATTGAGCTATGTATTTGTGTTCCCTTTTTTCAAACCTATTAAAATTAAAAAAAAAATAGTTAATTTTACATTTTTATCGATAACTCGAGAAATATCCATAATTCGGGAAATTGAGCTATGTATTTGTGTTCCCTTTTTTTCAAACCTATTGAAATTAAAAAAAAAATAGTTAATTTTACATTTTCATCGATAACTCGAGAAATATCCATAATTCGGGAAATTGAGCTATGTATTTGTGTTCCCTTTTTTTCAAACCTATTAAAATTAAAAAAAAAATAGTTAATTTTACATTTTCATCGATAACTCGAGAAATATCCATAATTCGGGAAATTGAGCTATGTATTTGTGTTCCCTTTTTTTCAAACCTATTGAAATTAAAAAAAAATAGTTAATTTTACATTTTCATCGATAACTCGAGAAATATCCATAATTCGGGAAATTGAGCTATGTATTTGTGTTCCTAGTTTTTCAAACCTATTAAAATTTAAAAAAAATTAGTTAATTTTACATTTTCATCGATAACTCGAGAAATATCCATAATTCGGGAAATTGAGCTATGTATTTGTGTTCCCTTTTTTTCAAACCTATTAAAATTAAAAAAAAATAGTTAATTTTACATTTTCATCGATAACTCGAGAAATATCCATAATTCGGGAAATTGAGCTATGTATTTGTGTTCCCTTTTTTTCAAACCTATTAAAATTAAAAAAAAATATGTTAATTTTACATTTTCATCGATAACTCGAGAAATATCCATAATTCGGGAAATTGAGCTATGTATTTGTGTTCCCTATTTTTCAAACCTATTAAAATTAAAAAAAACTTAGTTAATTTTACATTTTCATCGATAACTCGAGAAATATCCATAATTCGGGAAATTGAGCTATGTATTTGTGTTCCCTTTTTTTCAAACCTATTAAAATTAAAAAAAAAATAGTTAATTTTACATTTTCATCGATAACTCGAGAAATATCCATAATTCGGGAAATTGAGCTATGTATTTGTGTTCCCTTTTTTTCAAACCTATTAAAATTAAAAAAAAAAATAATATAGTTAATTTTACAATATTTTTAGCATCGATAACTCGAGAAATATCCATAATTCGGGAAATTGAGCTATGTATTTGTGTTCCCTTTTTTCAAACCTATTAAAATTAAAAAAAAAATAGTTAATTTTACATTTTCATCGATAACTCGAGAAATATCCATAATTCGGGAAATTGAGCTATGTATTTGTGTTCCTTTTTTCAAACCTATTAAAATTAAAAAAAAATAGTTAATTTTACATTTTCATCGATAACTCGAGAAATATCCATAATTCGGGAAATTGAGCTATGTATTTGTGTTCCCTTTTTTCAAACCTATTAAAATTAAAAAAAAAATAGTTAATTTTACATTTTCATCGATAACTCGAGAAATATCCATAATTCGGGAAATTGAGCTATGTATTTGTGTTCCCTTTTTTCAAACCTATTGAAATTAAAAAAAAAATAGTTAATTTTACATTTTCATCGATAACTCGAGAAATATCCATAATTCGGGAAATTGAGCTATGTATTTGTGTTCCCTTTTTTCAAACCTATTAAATAAAAAAAAAAAAATAGTTAATTTTACATTTTCATCGATAACTCGAGAAATATCCATAATTCGGGAAATTGAGCTATGTATTTGTGTTCCCCTTTTTTCAAACCTATTAAAATTAAAAAAAATAGTTAGTTTTACATTTTCATCGATAACTCGAGAAATATCCATAATTCGGGAAATTGAGCTATGTATTTGTGTTCCCTTTTTTTCAAACCTATTAAAATTAAAAAAAATAGTTAATTTTACATTTTCATCGATAACTCGAGAAATATCCATAATTCGGGAAATTGAGCTATGTATTTGTGCCCCTTTTTTCAAACCTATTAAAATTAAAAAAAAATAGTTAATTTTACATTTTCATCGATAACTCGAGAAATATCCATAATTCAGGGAAATTGAGCTATGTATTTGTGTTCCCTTTTTTCAAACCTATTAAAATTAAAAAAAAATAGTTAATTTTACATTTTCATCGATAACTCGAGAAATATCCATAATTCGGGAAATTGAGCTATGTATTTGTGTTCCCTTTTTTCAAACCTATTAAAATTAAAAAAAAATAGTTAATTTTACATTTTCATCGATAACTCGAGAAATATCCATAATTCGGGAAATTGAGCTATGTATTTGTGTTCCCTTTTTTTCAAACCTATTAAAATTAAAAAAAAAATAGTTAATTTTACATTTTCATCGATAACTCGAGAAATATCCATAATTCGGGAAATTGAGCTATGTATTTGTGTTCCCTTTTTTCAAACCTATTAAAATTAAAAAAAAAATAGTTAATTTTACATTTTCATCGATAACTCGAGAAATATCCATAATTCGGGAAATTGAGCTATGTATTTGTGTTCCCTTTTTTCAAACCTATTAAAATTAAAAAAAAAATAGTTAATTTTACATTTTCATCGATAACTCGAGAAATATCCATAATTCGGGAAATTGAGCTATGTATTTGTGTTCCCTTTTTTTCAAACCTATTAAAATTAAAAAAAAAATAGTTAATTTTACATTTTCATCGATAACTCGAGAAATATCCATAATTCGGGAAATTGAGCTATGTATTTGTGTTCCCTTTTTTTCAAACCTATTAAAATTAAAAAAAAAATAGTTAATTTTACATTTTCATCGATAACTCGAGAAATATCCATAATTCGGGAAATTGAGCTATGTATTTGTGTTCCCTTTTTTCAAACCTATTGAAATTAAAAAAAAATAGTTAATTTTACATTTTCATCGATAACTCGAGAAATATCCATAATTCGGGAAATTGAGCTATGTATTTGTGTTCCCTTTTTTTCAAACCTATTGAAATTAAAAAAAAAATAGTTAATTTTACATTTTCATCGATAACTCGAGAAATATCCATAATTCGGGAAATTGAGCTATGTATTTGTGTTCCCATTTTTCAAACCTATTAAAATTAAAAAAAAATAGTTAATTTTACATTTTCATCGATAACTCGAGAAATATCCATAATTCGGGAAATTGAGCTATGTATTTGTGTTCCCTTTTTTCAAACCTATTAAAATTAAAAAAAAAATAGTTAATTTTACATTTTCATCGATAACTCGAGAAATATCCATAATTCGGGAAATTGAGCTATGTATTTGTGTTCCCTTTTTTCAAACCTATTAAAATTAAAAAAAAAATAGTTAATTTTACATTTTCATCGATAACTCGAGAAATATCCATAATTCGGGAAATTGAGCTATGTATTTGTGTTCCCTTTTTTCAAACCTATTAAAATTAAAAAAAAATTAGTTAATTTTACATTTTCATCGATAACTCGAGAAATATCCATAATTCGGGAAATTGAGCTATGTATTTGTGTTCCCATTTTTTTCAAACCTATTAAAATTAAAAAAAAAAATAGTTAATTTTACATTTTCATCGATAACTCGAGAAATATCCATAATTCGGGAAATTGAGCTATGTATTTGTGTTCCCTTTTTTTCAAACCTATTAAAATTAAAAAAAAAAATAGTTAATTTTACATTTTCATCGATAACTCGAGAAATATCCATAATTCGGGAAATTGAGCTATGTATTTGTGTTCCCTTTTTTTCAAACCTATTAAAATTAAAAAAAAAAAATAGTTAATATTACATTTTCATCGATAACTCGAGAAATATCCATAATTCGGGAAATTGAGCTATGTATTTGTGTTCCCTTTTTTTCAAACCTATTAAAATTAAAAAAAAATAGTTAATTTTACATTTTCATCGATAACTCGAGAAATATCCATAATTCGGGAAATTGAGCTATGTATTTGTGTTCCCTTTTTTTCAAACCTATTAAAATTAAAAAAAAAAATAGTTAATTTTACATTTTCATCGATAACTCGAGAAATATCCATAATTCGGGAAATTGAGCTATGTATTTGTGTTCCCTATTTTTCAAACCTATTAAAATTAAAAAAAAATAGTTAATTTTACATTTTCATCGATAACTCGAGAAATATCCATAATTCGGGAAATTGAGCTATGTATTTGTGTTCCCATTTTTTCAAACCTATTAAAATTAAAAAAAAAATAGTTAATTTTACATTTTCATCGATAACTCGAGAAAAATCCATAATTCAGGAAATTGAGCTATGTATTTGTGTTCCCTTTTTCAAACCTATTAAAATTAAAAAAAAAAAATAGTTAATTTTACATTTTCATCGATAACTCGAGAAATATCCATAATTCGGGAAATTGAGCTATGTATTTGTGTTCCCATTTTTCAAACCTATTAAAATTAAAAAAAAAATAGTTAATTTTACATTTTCATCAATAACTCGAGAAATATCCATAATTCGGGAAATTGAGCTATGTATTTGTGTTCCCTTTTTTCAAACCTATTAAAATTAAAAAAAAAAATAGTTAATTTTACATTTTCATCGATAACTCGAGAAATATCCATAATTCGGGAAATTGAGCTATGTATTTGTGTTCCCTTTTTTTCAAACCTATTAAAATTAAAAAAAAATAGTTAATTTTACATTTTCATCGATAACTCGAGAAATATCCATAATTCGGGAAATTGAGCTATGTATTTGTGTTCCCTTTTTTCAAACCTATTAAAATTAAAAAAAAAATAGTTAATTTTACATTTTCATCGATAACTCGAGAAATATCCATAATTCGGGAAATTGAGCTATGTATTTGTGTTCCCTTTTTTCAAACCTATTAAAATTAAAAAAAAATAGTTAATTTTACATTTTCATCGATAACTCGAGAAATATCCATAATTCGGGAAATTGAGCTATGTATTTGTGTTCCCTTTTTTCAAACCTATTAAAATTAAAAAAAAATAGTTAATTTTACATTTTCATCGATAACTCGAGAAATATCCATAATTCGGGAAATTGAGCTATGTATTTGTGTTCCCATTTTTCAAACCTATTAAAATTAAAAAAAAAATAGTTAATTTTACATTTTCATCGATAACTCGAGAAATATCCATAATTCGGGAAATTGAGCTATGTATTTGTGTTCCCTTTTTTCAAACCTATTAAAATTAAAAAAAATAGTTAATTTTACATTTTCATCGATAACTCGAGAAATATCCATAATTCGGGAAATTGAGCTATGTATTTGTGTTCCCTTTTTTCAAACCTATTAAAATTTTTAAAAAAAAAATAGTTAATTTTACATTTTCATCGATAACTCGAGAAATATCCATAATTCGGGAAATTGAGCTATGTATTTGTGTTCCCTTTTTTTCAAACCTATTAAAATTAAAAAAAAAATAGTTAATTTTACATTTTCATCAATAACTCGAGAAAAATCCATAATTCAGGAAATTGAGCTATGTATTTGTGTTCCCTTTTTTCAAACCTATTAAAATTAAAAAAATTAAAATAGTTAATTTTACATTTTCATCGATAACTCGAGAAATATCCATAATTCGGGAAATTGAGCTATGTATTTGTGTTCCCTATTTTTCAAACCTATTAAAATTAAAAAAAAATAGTTAATTTTACATTTTCATCGATAACTCGAGAAATATCCATAATTCGGGAAATTGAGCTATGTATTTGTGTTCCCTATTTTTCAAACCTATTAAAATTAAAAAAAAAAATGGTTAATTTTACATTTTCATCAATAACTCGAGAAATATCCATAATTCGGGAAATTGAGCTATGTATTTGTGTTCCCTTTTTTCAAACCTATTAAAATTAAAAAAAAATAGTTAATTTTACATTTTCATCGATAACTCGAGAAATATCCATAATTCGGGAAATTGAGCTATGTATTTGTGTTCCCTTTTTTCAAACCTATTAAAATTAAAAAAAAATAGTTAATTTTACATTTTCATCGATAACTCGAGAAATATCCATAATTCGGGAAATTGAGCTATGTATTTGTGTTCCCTTTTTTTCAAACCTATTAAAATTAAAAAAAAATAGTTAATTTTACATTTTCATCGATAACTCGAGAAATATCCATAATTCGGGAAATTGAGCTATGTATTTGTGTTCCCTTTTTTCAAACCTATTAAAATTAAAAAAAAAATAGTTAATTTTACATTTTCATCGATAACTCGAGAAATATCCATAATTCGGGAAATTGAGCTATGTATTTGTGTTCCCTTTTTTTCAAACCTATTAAAATTAAAAAAAAAATAGTTAATTTTACATTTTCATCGATAACTCGAGAAATATCCATAATTCGGGAAATTGAGCTATGTATTTGTGTTCCCTTTTTTTCAAACCTATTAAAATTTAAAAAAAAAAATAGTTAATTTTACATTTTCATCGATAACTCGAGAAATATCCATAATTCGGGAAATTGAGCTATGTATTTGTGTTCCCTTTTTTTCAAACCTATTAAAATTAAAAAAAATAGTTAATTTTACATTTTCATCGATAACCTCGAGAAATATCCATAATTCGGGAAATTGAGCTATGTATTTGTGTTCCCTTTTTTCAAACCTATTAAAATTAAAAAAAAAAATAGTTAATTTTACATTTTCATCGATAACTCGAGAAATATCCATAATTCGGGAAATTGAGCTATGTATTTGTGTTCCCTTTTTTCAAACCTATTAAAATTAAAAAAAAATAGTTAATTTTACATTTTCATCGATAACTCGAGAAATATCCATAATTCGGGAAATTGAGCTATGTATTTGTGTTCCCATTTTTTTCAAACCTATTAAAAAAAATTAAAAAAAAAAAATAGTTAATTTTACATTTTCATCGATAACTCGAGAAATATCCATAATTCAGGAAATTGAGCTATGTATTTGTGTTCCCTTTTTTCAAACCTATTAAAATTAAAAAAAAAAATAGTTAATTTTACATTTTCATCGATAACTCGAGAAATATCCATAATTCGGGAAATTGAGCTATGTATTTGTGTTCCCTTTTTTTCAAACCTATTAAAATTAAAAAAAAAAATAGTTAATTTTACATTTTCATCGATAACTCGAGAAATATCCATAATTCGGGAAATTGAGCTATGTATTTGTGTTCCCTATTTTTTCAAACCTATTGAAATTAAAAAAAAAATAGTTAATTTTACATTTTCATCGATAACTCGAGAAATATCCATAATTCGGGAAATTGAGCTATGTATTTGTGTTCCCTTTTTTTCAAACCTATTGAAATTAAAAAAAAAATAGTTAATTTTACATTTTCATCGATAACTCGAGAAATATCCATAATTCGGGAAATTGAGCTATGTATTTGTGTTCCCTTTTTTTCAAACCTATTAAAATTAAAAAAAAATAGTTAATTTTACATTTTCATCGATAACTCGAGAAATATCCATAATTCGGGAAATTGAGCTATGTATTTGTGTTCCCTTTTTTTCAAACCTATTAAAATTAAAAAAAAAATAGTTAATTTTACATTTTCATCGATAACTCGAGAAATATCCATAATTCGGGAAATTGAGCTATGTATTTGTGTTCCCTATTTTTCAAACCTATTAAAATTAAAAAAAAAAATAGTTAATTTTACATTTTCATCGATAACTCGAGAAATATCCATAATTCGGGAAATTGAGCTATGTATTTGTGTTCCCTATTTTTCAAACCTATTAAAATTAAAAAAAAAATAGTTAATTTTACATTTTCATCGATAACTCGAGAAATATCCATAATTCGGGAAATTGAGCTATGTATTTGTGTTCCCTTTTTTTCAAACCTATTAAAATTAAAAAAAAAAAATAGTTAATTTTACATTTTCATCGATAACTCGAGATATATCCATAATTCGGGAAATTGAGCTATGTATTTGTGTTCCCTATTTTTCAAACCAATTGAAATTAAAAAAAAATAGTTAATTTTACATTTTCATCAATAACTCGAGAAATATCCATAATTCGGGAAATTGAGCTATGTATTTGTGTTCCCTATTTTTCAAACCTATTGAAATTAAAAAAAAAATAGTTAATTTTACATTTTCATCAATAACTCGAGAAATATCCATAATTCGGGAAATTGAGCTATGTATTTGTGTTCCCATTTTTTCAAACCTATTAAAATTAAAAAAAATAGTTAATTTTACATTTTCATCGATAACTCGAGAAATATCCATAATTCGGGAAATTGAGCTATGTATTTGTGTTCCCTTTTTTCAAACCTATTGAAATTAAAAAAAAATAGTTAATTTTACATTTTCATCGATAACTCGAGAAATATCCATAATTCGGGAAATTGAGCTATGTATTTGTGTTCCCATTTTTTCAAACCTATTAAAATTAAAAAAAAAATAGTTAATTTTACATTTTCATCGATAACTCGAGAAATATCCATAATTCGGGAAATTGAGCTATGTATTTGTGTTCCCTTTTTTCAAACCTATTAAAATTAAAAAAAAAATAGTTAATTTTACATTTTCATCGATAACTCGAGAAATATCCATAATTCGGGAAATTGAGCTATGTATTTGTGTTCCCTATTTTTCAAACCTATTAAAATTAAAAAAAAAATAGTTAATTTTACATTTTCATCGATAACTCGAGAAATATCCATAATTCGGGAAATTGAGCTATGTATTTGTGTTCCCTTTTTTTCAAACCTATTAAAATTAAAAAAAATTAGTTAATTTTACATTTTCATCGATAACTCGAGAAATATCCATAATTCGGGAAATTGAGCTATGTATTTGTGTTCCCTTTTTTCAAACCTATTAAAATTAAAAAAAAATAGTTAATTTTACATTTTCATCGATAACTCGAGAAATATCCATAATTCGGGAAATTGAGCTATGTATTTGTGTTCCCTTTTTTTCAAACCTATTAAAAAAATAAAAAAATAGTTAATTTTACATTTTCATCGATAACTCGAGAAATATCCATAATTCGGGAAATTGAGCTATGTATTTGTGTTCCCATTTTTCAAACCTATTAAAAAAAAAAAAAAAATAGTTAATTTTACATTTTCATCGATAACTCGAGAAATATCCATAATTCGGGAAATTGAGCTATGTATTTGTGTTCCCATTTTTCAAACCTATTAAAATTAAAAAAAAAAATAGTTAATTTTACATTTTCATCGATAACTCGAGAAATATCCATAATTCGGGAAATTGAGCTATGTATTTGTGTTCCCTTTTTTTCAAACCTATTAAAATTAAAAAAAAAAATAGTTAATTTTACATTTTCATCGATAACTCGAGAAATATCCATAATTCGGGAAATTGAGCTATGTATTTGTGTTCCCCTTTTTTTCAAACCTATTAAAATTAAAAAAAAAATAGTTAATTTTACATTTTCATCGATAACTCGAGAAATATCCATAATTCGGGAAATTGAGCTATGTATTTGTGTTCCCTTTTTTCAAACCTATTAAAATTAAAAAAAAAAAAATAGTTAATTTTACATTTTCATCGATAACTCGAGAAATATCCATAATTCGGGAAATTGAGCTATGTATTTGTGTTCCCTATTTTTTCAAACCTATTAAAATTAAAAAAAAATAGTTAATTTTACATTTTCATCGATAACTCGAGAAATATCCATAATTCGGGAAATTGAGCTATGTATTTGTGTTCCCAATTTTTCAAACCTATTAAAATTAAAAAAAAAAATAGTTAATTTTACATTTTCATCGATAACTCGAGAAATATCCATAATTCGGGAAATTGAGCTATGTATTTGTGTTCCCTTTTTTTCAAACCTATTAAAATTAAAAAAATTAAATAGTTAATTTTACATTTTCATCGATAACTCGAGAAATATCCATAATTCGGGAAATTGAGCTATGTATTTGTGTTCCTATTTTTCAAACCTATTAAAATTAAAAAAAAAAATAGTTAATTTTACATTTTCATCGATAACTCGAGAAATATCCATAATTCGGGAAATTGAGCTATGTATTTGTGTTCCCTATTTTTCAAACCTATTAAAATTAAAAAAAAAAATAGTTAATTTTACATTTTCATCAATAACTCGAGAAATATCCATAATTCGGGAAATTGAGCTATGTATTTGTGTTCCCTATTTTTCAAACCTATTAAAATTAAAAAAAAAATAGTTAATTTTACATTTTCATCAATAACTCGAGAAATATCCATAATTCGGGAAATTGAGCTATGTATTTGTGTTCCCTTTTTTTCAAACCTATTAAAATTAAAAAAAAAATAGTTAATTTTACATTTTCATCGATAACTCGAGAAATATCCATAATTCGGGAAATTGAGCTATGTATTTGTGTTCCCTTTTTTTCAAACCTATTGAAATTAAAAAAAAAAATAGTTAATTTTACATTTTCATCGATAACTCGAGAAATATCCATAATTCGGGAAATTGAGCTATGTATTTGTGTTCCCTTTTTTTCAAACCTATTAAAATTAAAAAAAAAAATAGTTAATTTTACATTTTCATCGATAACTCGAGAAATATCCATAATTCGGGAAATTGAGCTATGTATTTGTGTTCCCTTTTTTTCAAACCTATTGAAATTAAAAAAAAAAATAGTTAATTTTACATTTTCATCGATAACTCGAGAAATATCCATAATTCGGGAAATTGAGCTATGTATTTGTGTTCCCTTTTTTTCAAACCTATTAAAATTAAAAAAAAAATAGTTAATTTTACATTTTCATCGATAACTCGAGAAATATCCATAATTCGGGAAATTGAGCTATGTATTTGTGTTCCCTTTTTTCAAACCTATTAAAATTAAAAAAAAAAATAGTTAATTTTACATTTTCATCGATAACTCGAGAAATATCCATAATTCGGGAAATTGAGCTATGTATTTGTGTTCCCTATTTTTCAAACCTATTAAAATTAAAAAAAAATAGTTAATTTTACATTTTCATCGAAAACTCGAGAAATATCCATAATTCGGGAAATTGAGCTATGTATTTGTGTTCCCATTTTTTCAAACCTATTAAAATAAAAAAAAAAAATAGTTAATTTTACATTTTCATCAATAACTCGAGAAAAATCCATAATTCAGGAAATTGATCTATGTATTTGTGTTCCCTTTTTTCAAACCTATTAAAATTAAAAAAATAAAATAGTTAATTTTACATTTTCATCGATATCTCGAGAAATATCCATAATTCGGGAAATTGAGCTATGTATTTGTGTTCCCTATTTTTCAAACCAATTAAAATAAAAAAAAATAGTTAATATTACATTTTCATCAATAACTCGAGAAATATCCATAATTCGGGAAATTGAGCTATGTATTTGTGTTCCCTATTTTTCAAACCTATTGAAATTAAAAAAAAAATGGTTAATTTTACATTTTCATCAATAACTCGAGAAATATCCATAATTCGGGAAATTGAGCTATGTATTTGTGTTCCCATTCTTTCAAACCTATTAAAATTAAAAAATAAATAGTGAATGTTACATTTTCATCAATAACTTGAGAAATATCCATAATTCGGGAAATTGAGCTATGTATTTGTATTCCCTTTTTTCAAACCTATTGAAATTAAAAAAAATAGTTAATTTTACATTTTCATCGATAACTCGAGAAATATCCATAATTCGGGAAATTGAGCTATGTATTTGTGTTCCCTTTTTCAAACCTATTTAAATTAAAAAAAAAATAGTCAATTTTACATTTTCATCGATTACTCGAGAAATATCCATAATTCGGGAAATTGAGCTATGTATTTGTGTTCCCTTTTTTCAAACCTATTAAAATTAAAAAAAATAGTTAATTTTACATTTTCATCGATAACTCGAGAAATATCCATAATTCGGGAAATTGAGCTATGTATTTGTGTTCCCCTTTTTTCAAACCTATTAAAATTAAAAAAAAAAATAGTTAATTTTACATTTTCATCGATAACTCGAGAAATATCCAAAATTCGGGAAATTGAGCTATGTATTTGTGTTCCCTTTTTTTCAAACCTATTAAAATTAAAAAAAAAATAGTTAATTTTACATTTTCATCGATAACTCGAGAAATATCCATAATTCGGGAAATTGAGCTATGTATTTGTGTTCCCATTTTTCAAACCTATTAAAATTAAAAAAAAATAGTTAATTTTACATTTTCATCGATAACTCGAGAAATATCCATAATTCGGGAAATTGAGCTATGTATTTGTGTTCCCATTTTTCAAACCTATTGAAATAAAAAAAAAAAAATAGTTAATTTTACATTTTCATCGATAACTCGAGAAATATCCATAATTCGGGAAATTGAGCTATGTATTTGTGTTCCCTATTTTTCAAACCTATTAAAATTAAAAAAAAAATAGTTAATTTTACATTTTCATCGATAACTCGAGAAATATCCATAATTCGGGAAATTGAGCTATGTATTTGTGTTCCCTTTTTTTCAAACCTATTAAAATTAAAAAAAAAAATAGTTAATTTTACATTTTCATCAATAACTCGAGAAATATCCATAATTCGGGAAATTGAGCTATGTATTTGTGTTCCCTTTTTCAAACCTATTAAAATTAAAAATAAATAGTTAATTTTACATTTTCATCGATAACTCGAGAAATATCCATAATTCGGGAAATTGAGCTATGTATTTGTGTTCCCTTTTTTCAAACCTATTAAAATTAAAAAAAAAAATAGTTAATTTTACATTTTCATCAATAACTCGAGAAATATCCATAATTCGGGAAATTGAGCTATGTATTTGTGTTCCCTATTTTTCAAACCTATTAAAATTAAAAAAAATAGTTAATTTTACATTTTCATCGATAACTCGAGAAATATCCATAATTCGGGAAATTGAGCTATGTATTTGTGTTCCCATTTTTTCAAACCTATTAAAATTAAAAAAAAAATAGTGAATTTTACATTTTCATCAATAACTCGAGAAATATCCATAATTCGGGAAATTGAGCTATGTATTTGTGTTCCCATTTTTCAAACCTATTAAAATTAAAAAAAAAATAGTTAATTTTACATTTTCATCGATAACTCGAGAAATATCCATAATTCGGGAAATTGAGCTATGTATTTGTGTTCCCTTTTTTTCAAACCTATTAAAATTAAAAAAAAAAAATTTGTTAATTTTACATTTTCATCGATAACTCGAGAAATATCCATAATTCGGGAAATTGAGCTATGTATTTGTGTTCCCTATTTTTCAAACCTATTAAAAATAAAAAAAAAATAGTTAATTTTACATTTTCATCGATAACTCGAGAAATATCCATAATTCGGGAAATTGAGCTATGTATTTGTGTTCCCTTTTTTCAAACCTATTAAAATTAAAAAAAAAATAGTTAATTTTACATTTTCATCGATAACTCGAGAAATATCCATAATTCGGGAAATTGAGCTATGTATTTGTGTTCCCTTTTTTTCAAACCTATTGAAATTAAAAAAAATAGTTAATTTTACATTTTCATCGATAACTCGAGAAATATCCATAATTCGGGAAATTGAGCTATGTATTTGTGTTCCCTTTTTTTCAAACCTATTAAAATTAAAAAAAAAATAGTTAATTTTACATTTTCATCGATAACTCGAGAAATATCCATAATTCGGGAAATTGAGCTATGTATTTGTGTTCCCTTTTTTTCAAACCTATTAAAATTAAAAAAAAAAATAGTTAATTTTACATTTTCATCAATAACTCGAGAAATATCCATAATTCGGGAAATTGAGCTATGTATTTGTGTTCCCATTTTTTCAAACCTATTAAAATTAAAAAAAAAAATAGTTAATTTTACATTTTCATCAATAACTCGAGAAATATCCATAATTCGGGAAATTGAGCTATGTATTTGTGTTCCCTTTTTTTCAAACCTATTGAAATTAAAAAAAAATAGTTAATTTTACATTTTCATCGATAACTCGGGAAATATCCATAATTCGGGAAATTGAGCTATGTATTTGTGTTCCCTTTTTCAAACCTATTTAAATATAAAAAAAAATAGTCAATTTAACATTTTCATCGATTACTCGAGAAATATCCATAATTCGGGAAATTGATCTATGTATTTGTGTTCCCATTTTTTCAAACCTATTAAAATTAAAAAAAAAAGTTAATTTTACATTTTCATCGGTAACTCGAGAAATATCCATAATTCGGGAAATTGAGCTATGTATTTGTGTTCCCATTTTTCAAACCTATTAAAATTAAAAAAAAAGGTAAATTTTACATTGACATCGATATTTCGCGATATATCCAAAATTCGGGAAATTGAGCTATGTATTTGTGTTCCCTTATTTTCAAACCTATTAAAATTTAAAAAAAAAATTTGTTAATTTTACATTTTCATCGATAACTCGAGAAATATCCATAATTCGGGAAATTGAGCTATGTATTTGTGTTCCCTATTTTTCAAACCTATTAAAATTAAAAAAAAAAATAGTTAATTTTACATTTTCATCAATAACTCGAGAAATATCCATAATTCGGGAAATTGAGCTATGTATTTGTGTTCCCTTTTTTTCAAACCTATTAAAATTAAAAAAATAAATAGTTAATTTTACATTTTCATCAATAACTCGAGAAATATCCATAATTCGGGAAATTGAGCTATGTATTTGTGTTCCCTTTTTTTCAAACCTATTGAAATTAAAAAATAAAATAGTTAATTTTACATTTTCATCGATAACTCGAGAAATATCCATAATTCGGGAAATTGAGCTATGTATTTGTGTTCCCTTTTTTCAAACCTATTAAAATAAAAAAAAATAGTTAATTTTACATTTTCATCGATAACTCGAGAAATATCCATAATTCGGGAAATTGAGCTATGTATTTGTGTTCCCTTTTTTTCAAACCTATTAAAATTATAAAAAAAAAAATAGTGAATTTTACATTTTCATCGATAACTCGAGAAATATCCATAATTCGGGAAATTGAGCTATGTATTTGTGTTCCCATTTTTTCAAACCTATTAAAATTTAAAAAAAAAATAGTTAATTTTACATTTTCATCGATAACTCGAGAAATATCCATAATTCGGGAAATTGAGCTATGTATTTGTGTTCCCTTTTTTTTAAACCTATTAAAATTAAAAAAAAATAGTTAATTTTACATTTTCATCGATAACTCGAGAAATATCCATAATTCGGGAAATTGAGCTATGTATTTGTGTTCCCTATTTTTCAAACCTATTAAAATTAAAAAAAAATAGTTAATTTTACATTTTCATCGATAACTCGAGAAATATCCATAATTCGGGAAATTGAGCTATGTATTTGTGTTCCCATTTTTTCAAACCTATTAAAATTAAAAAAAAAAATAGTTAATTTTACATTTTCATCAATAACTCGAGAAAAATCCATAATTCAGGAAATTGATCTATGTATTTGTGTTCCCTTTTTTTTAAACCTATTAAAATTAAAAAAATTAAATAGTTAATTTTACATTTTCATCGATATCTCGAGATATATCCATAATTCGGGAAATTGAGTTATGTATTTGTGTTCCCTATTTTTCAAACCAATTGAAATTAAAAAAAAAATAGTTAATATTACATTTTCATCAATAACTCGAGAAATATCCATAATTCGGGAAATTGAGCTATGTATTTGTGTTCCCTATTTTTCAAACCTATTGAAATTAAAAAAAAATGGTTAATTTTACATTTTCATCAATAACTCGAGAAATATCCATAATTCGGGAAATTGAGCTATGTATTTGTGTTCCCATTTTTTCAAACCTATTAAAATTAAAAATAAATAGTGAATGTTACATTTTCATCAATAACTTGAGAAATATCCATAATTCGGGAAATTGAGCTATGTATTTATATTCCCTTTTTTTCAAACCTATTGAAATTAAAAAAAAATAGTTAATTTTACATTTTCATCGATAACTCGGGAAATATCCATAATTCGGGAAATTGAGCTATGTATTTGTGTTCCCTTTTTTCAAACCTATTAAAATTAAAAAAAAATAGTCAATTTTACATTTTCATCGATTACTCGAGAAATATCCATAATTCGGGAAATTGATCTATGTATTTGTGTTCCCATTTTTTCAAACCTATTAAAATTAAAAAAAAAAGTTAATTTTACATTTTCATCGGTAACTCGAGAAATATCCATAATTCGGGAAATTGAGCTATGTATTTGTGTTCCCTATTTTTCAAACCTATTAAAATTAAAAAAAAAAAGTTAATTTTACATTTTCATCGATATCTCGAGATATATCCAAAATTCGGGAAATTGAGCTATGTATTTGTGTTCCCTTTTTTCAAACCTATTAAAATTAAAAAAAATAGTTAATTTTACATTTTCATCGATAACTCGAGAAATATCCATAATTCGGGAAATTGAGCTATGTATTTGTGTTCCCATTTTTTCAAACCTATTAAAATTAAAAAAAAAAATAGTTAATTTTACATTTTCATCAATAACTCGAGAAATATCCATAATTCGGGAAATTGAGCTATGTATTTGTGTTCCCTTTTTTTCAAACCTATTAAAATTAAAAAAATAAAATAGTTAATTTTACATTTTCATCGATAACTCGAGATATATCCATAATTCGGGAAATTGAGCTATGTATTTGTGTTCCCTATTTTTCAAACCTATTAAAATTAAAAAAAAATAGTTAATTTTACATTTTCATCAATAACTCGAGAAATATCCATAATTCGGGAAATTGAGCTATGTATTTGTGTTCCCTATTTTTCAAACCTATTGAAATTAAAAAAAAAATAGTTAATTTTACATTTTCATCAATAACTCGAGAAATATCCATAATTCGGGAAATTGAGCTATGTATTTGTGTTCCCTATTTTTCAAACCTATTAAAATTAAAAAAAAAATAGTTAATTTTACATTTTCATCAATAACTCGAGAAATATCCATAATTCGGGAAATTGAGCTATGTATTTGTGTTCCCTTTTTTCAAACCTATTAAAATTAAAAAAAAATAGTTAATTTTACATTTTCATCGATAACTCGAGAAATATCCATAATTCGGGAAATTGAGCTATGTATTTGTGTTCCCTTTTTTTCAAACCTATTAAAATTAAAAAAAAAAATAGTTAATTTTACATTTTCATCGATAACTCGAGAAATATCCATAATTCGGGAAATTGAGCTATGTATTTGTGTTCCCATTTTTTCAAACCTATTAAAATTAAAAAAAAAATAGTTAATTTTACATTTTCATCGATAACTCGAGAAATATCCATAATTCGGGAAATTGAGCTATGTATTTGTGTTCCCTATTTTTCAAACCTATTAAAATTAAAAAAAAAATAGTTAATTTTACATTTTCATCGATAACTCGAGAAATATCCATAATTCGGGAAATTGAGCTATGTATTTGTGTTCCCATTTTTCAAACCTATTAAAATTAAAAAAAATAGTTAATTTTACATTTTCATCGATAACTCGAGAAATATCCATAATTCGGGAAATTGAGCTATGTATTTGTGTTCCCTTTTTTTCAAACCTATTAAAATTAAAAAAAAAAATAGTTAATTTTACATTTTCATCGATAACTCGAGAAATATCCATAATTCGGGAAATTGAGCTATGTATTTGTGTTCCCATTTTTTCAAACCTATTAAAATTAAAAAAAAAATAGTTAATTTTACATTTTCATCAATAACTCGAGAAATATCCATAATTCGGGAAATTGAGCTATGTATTTGTGTTCCCTTTTTTTCAAACCTATTGAAATTAAAAAAAAATAGTTAATTTTACATTTTCATCGATAACTCGAGAAATATCCATAATTCGGGAAATTGAGCTATGTATTTGTGTTCCCTTTTTTCAAACCTATTAAAATTAAAAAAAAAATAGTTAATTTTACATTTTCATCGATAACTCGAGAAATATCCATAATTCGGGAAATTGATCTATGTATTTGTGTTCCCATTTTTTCAAACCTATTAAAATTAAAAAAAAAATAGTTAATTTTACATTTTCATCGATAACTCGAGAAATATCCATAATTCGGGAAATTGAGCTATGTATTTGTGTTCCCTTTTTTCAAACCTATTAAAATTAAAAAAAAAATAGTTAATTTTACATTTTCATCGATATTTCGAGATATATCCATAATTCGGGAAATTGAGCTATGTATTTGTGTTCCCTTTTTTCAAACCTATTAAAATTAAAAAAAAAAAAATTTGTTAATTTTACATTTTCATCGATAACTCGAGAAATATCCATAATTCGGGAAATTGAGCTATGTATTTGTGTTCCCTTTTTTTCAAACCTATTAAAATTAAAAAAAAAATAGTTAATTTTACATTTTCATCGATAACTCGAGAAATATCCATAATTCGGGAAATTGAGCTATGTATTTGTGTTCCCTTTTTTTCAAACCTATTAAAATTAAAAAAAAATAGTTAATTTTACATTTTCATCGATAACTCGAGAAATATCCATAATTCGGGAAATTGAGCTATGTATTTGTGTTCCCTTTTTTTCAAACCTATTAAAATTAAAAAAAAAATAGTTAATTTTACATTTTCATCGATAACTCGAGAAATATCCATAATTCGGGAAATTGAGCTATGTATTTGTGTTCCCTTTTTTCAAACCTATTAAAATTAAAAAAAAATTAGTTAATTTTACATTTTCATCGATAACTCGAGAAATATCCATAATTCGGGAAATTGAGCTATGTATTTGTGTTCCCTATTTTTCAAACCTATTAAAATAAAAAAAAAAATAGTTAATTTTACATTTTCATCGATAACTCGAGAAATATCCATAATTCGGGAAATTGAGCTATGTATTTGTGTTCCCTTTTTTTCAAACCTATTAAAATTAAAAAAAAATAGTTAATTTTACATTTTCATCGATAACTCGAGAAATATCCATAATTCGGGAAATTGAGCTATGTATTTGTGTTCCCATTTTTTCAAACCTATTAAAATTAAAAAAAAAATAGTTAATTTTACATTTTCATCGATAACTCGAGAAATATCCATAATTCGGGAAATTGAGCTATGTATTTGTGTTCCCTTTTTTCAAACCTATTAAAATTAAAAAAAAATAGTTAATTTTACATTTTCATCGATAACTCGAGAAATATCCATAATTCGGGAAATTGAGCTATGTATTTGTGTTCCCTATTTTTCAAACCTATTAAAATTAAAAAAAAATAGTTAATTTTACATTTTCATCGATAACTCGAGAAATATCCATAATTCGGGAAATTGAGCTATGTATTTGTGTTCCCTTTTTTCAAACCTATTAAAATTAAAAAAAAAATAGTTAATTTTACATTTTCATCGATAACTCGAGAAATATCCATAATTCGGGAAATTGAGCTATGTATTTGTGTTCCCTTTTTTTCAAACCTATTAAAATTAAAAAAAAATAGTTAATTTTACATTTTCATCGATAACTCGAGAAATATCCATAATTCGGGAAATTGAGCTATGTATTTGTGTTCCCATTTTTCAAACCTATTAAAATTAAAAAAAAAATAGTTAATTTTACATTTTCATCGATAACTCGAGAAATATCCATAATTCGGGAAATTGAGCTATGTATTTGTGTTCCCTTTTTTCAAACCTATTGAAATTAAAAAAAAATAGTTAATTTTACATTTTCATCGATAACTCGAGAAATATCCATAATTCGGGAAATTGAGCTATGTATTTGTGTTCCCTATTTTTCAAACCTATTAAAATTAAAAAAAAATAGTTAATTTTACATTTTCATCGATAACTCGAGAAATATCCATAATTCGGGAAATTGAGCTATGTATTTGTGTTCCCATTTTTTCAAACCTATTAAAATTAAAAAAAAAAAATAGTTAATTTTACATTTTCATCAATAACTCGAGAAAAATCCATAATTCAGGAAATTGATCTATGTATTTGTGTTCCCTTTTTTTAAACCTATTAAAATTTAAAAAAATAAATAGTTAATTTTACATTTTCATCGATATCTCGAGATATATCCATAATTCGGGAAATTGAGTTATGTATTTGTGTTCCCTATTTTTCAAACCAATTAAAATAAAAAAAAAATAGTTAATATTACATTTTCATCAATAACTCGAGAAATATCCATAATTCGGGAAATTGAGCTATGTATTTGTGTTCCCTATTTTTCAAACCTATTGAAATTAAAAAAAAATGGTTAATTTTACATTTTCATCAATAACTCGAGAAATATCCATAATTCGGGAAATTGAGCTATGTATTTGTGTTCCCATTCTTTCAAACCTATTAAAATTAAAAATAAATAGTGAATGTTACATTTTCATCAATAACTTGAGAAATATCCATAATTCGGGAAATTGAGCTATGTATTTATATTCCCTTTTTTCAAACCTATTGAAATTAAAAAAAAATAGTTAATTTTACATTTTCATCGATAACTCGGGAAATATCCATAATTCGGGAAATTGAGCTATGTATTTGTGTTCCCTTTTTTCAAACCTATTTAAATTAAAAAAAATAGTCAATTTAACATTTTCATCGATTACTCGAGAAATATCCATAATTCGGGAAATTGATCTATGTATTTGTGTTCCCATTTTTTCAAACCTATTAAAATTAAAAAAAAAAAGTTAATTTTACATTTTCATCGGTAACTCGAGAAATATCCATAATTCGGGAAATTGAGCTATGTATTTGTGTTCCCATTTTTCAAACCTATTAAAATTAAAAAAAAGAAGTAAATTTTACATTGACATCGATATTTCGAGATATATCCAAAATTCGGGAAATTGAGCTATGTATTTGTGTTCCCTTTTTTTCAAACCTATTAAAATTAAAAAAAAATTTGTTAATTTTACATTTTCATCGAAAACTCGAGAAATATCCATAATTCGGGAAATTGAGCTATGTATTTGTGTTCCCATTTTTTCAAACCTATTAAAATTAAAAAAAAAAATAGTTAATTTTACATTTTCATCAATAACTCGAGAAAAATCCATAATTCGGGAAATTGATCTATGTATTTGTGTTCCCTTTTTTTCAAACCTATTAAAATTAAAAAAATAAAATAGTTAATTTTACATTTTCATCGATAACTCGAGATATATCCATAATTCGGGAAATTGAGTTATGTATTTGTGTTCCCTATTTTTCAAACCAATTGAAATTAAAAAAAAAAATAGTTAATATTACATTTTCATCAATAACTCGAGAAATATCCATAATTCGGGAAATTGAGCTATGTATTTGTGTTCCCTATTTTTCAAACCTATTGAAATTAAAAAAAAAATGGTTAATTTTACATTTTCATCAATAACTCGAGAAATATCCATAATTCGGGAAATTGAGCTATGTATTTGTGTTCCCATTTTTTCAAACCTATTAAAATTAAAAATAAATAGTGAATGTTACATTTTCATCAATAACTTGAGAAATATCCATAATTCGGGAAATTGAGCTATGTATTTATATTCCCTTTTTTTCAAACCTATTGAAATTAAAAAAAAATAGTTAATTTTACATTTTCATCGATAACTCGGGAAATATCCATAATTCGGGAAATTGAGCTATGTATTTGTGTTCCCTTTTTTCAAACCTATTTAAATTAAAAAAAAAAATAGTCAATTTAACATTTTCATCGATTACTCGAGAAATATCCATAATTCGGGAAATTGATCTATGTATTTGTGTTCCCATTTTTTCAAACCTATTAAAATTAAAAAAAAAAAGTTAATTTTACATTTTCATCGGTAACTCGAGAAATATCCATAATTCGGGAAATTGAGCTATGTATTTGTGTTCCCTATTTTTCAAACCTATTAAAATAAAAAAAAAATAGTTAATTTTACATTTTCATCGATAACTCGAGAAATATCCATAATTCGGGAAATTGAGCTATGTATTTGTGTTCCCATTTTTCAAACCTATTAAAATTAAAAAAAAAATAGTTAATTTTACATTTTCATCGATAACTCGAGAAATATCCATAATTCGGGAAATTGAGCTATGTATTTGTGTTCCCTTTTTTTCAAACCTATTAAAATTAAAAAAAAAAATAGTTAATTTTACATTTTCATCGATAACTCGAGAAATATCCATAATTCGGGAAATTGAGCTATGTATTTGTGTTCCCATTTTTTCAAACCTATTAAAATTAAAAAAAAATAGTTAATTTTACATTTTCATCAATAACTCGAGAAATATCCATAATTCGGGAAATTGAGCTATGTATTTGTGTTCCCTTTTTTCAAACCTATTGAAATTAAAATAAAATAGTTAATTTTACATTTTCATCGATAACTCGGGAAATATCCATAATTCGGGAAATTGAGCTATGTATTTGTGTTCCCTTTTTTCAAACCTATTTAAAATTAAAAAAAAAATAGTCAATTTTACATTTTCATCGATAACTCGAGAAATATCCATAATTCGGGAAATTGATCTATGTATTTGTGTTCCCATTTTTTCAAACCTATTAAAATTAAAAAAAAAAATAGTTAATTTTACATTTTCATCGATAACTCGAGAAATATCCATAATTCGGGAAATTGAGCTATGTATTTGTGTTCCCATTTTTCAAACCTATTAAAATTAAAAAAAAAAATAGTTAATTTTACATTTTCATCGATAACTCGAGAAATATCCATAATTCGGGAAATTGAGCTATGTATTTGTGTTCCCTTTTTTTCAAACCTATTAAAATTAAAAAAAATAGTTAATTTTACATTTTCATCGATAACTCGAGAAATATCCATAATTCGGGAAATTGAGCTATGTATTTGTGTTCCCTTTTTTCAAACCTATTAAAATTAAAAAAAAAAATAGTTAATTTTACATTTTCATCGATAACTCGAGAAATATCCATAATTCGGGAAATTGAGCTATGTATTTGTGTTCCCTTTTTTTCAAACCTATTAAAATTAAAAAAAAATAGTTAATTTTACATTTTCATCGATAACTCGAGAAATATCCATAATTCGGGAAATTGAGCTATGTATTTGTGTTCCCTTTTTTTAAACCTATTAAAATTAAAAAAAAAATAGTTAATTTTACATTTTCATCGATAACTCGAGAAATATCCATAATTCGGGAAATTGAGCTATGTATTTGTGTTCCCTTTTTTTCAAACCTATTAAAATTAAAAAAAAAATTTGTTAATTTTACATTTTCATCGATAACTCGAGAAATATCCATAATTCGGGAAATTGAGCTATGTATTTGTGTTCCCTATTTTTCAAACCTATTAAAATTAAAAAAAAATGGTTAATTTTACATTTTCATCAATAACTCGAGAAATATCCATAATTCGGGAAATTGAGCTATGTATTTGTGTTCCCTATTTTTCAAACCGATTAAAATTAAAAAAAATAATTAATATTACTTTTTCATCGATAACTCGAGAAATATCCATAATTCGGGAAATTGAGCTATGTATTTGTGATCCCATTTTTCAAACCTATTAAAATTAAAAAAAAAATAGTTAATTTTACATTTTCACCGATAATTCGAGAAATATCATAATTCGGAAAATTGAGCTATGTATTTGTGTTCCCTTTTTTTTAAACCTATTAAAATTAAAAAAAAAAAATAGTGAATTTTACATTTTCATCGATAACTCGAGAAATATCCATAATTCGGGAAATTGAGCTATGTATTTGTGTTCCCATTTTTTCAAACCTATTAAAATTAAAAAAAAATAGTTAATTTTACATTTTCATCGATAACTCGAGAAATATCCATAATTCGGGAAATTGAGCTATGTATTTGTGTTCCCTTTTTTTCAAACCTATTGAAATTAAAAAAAAATAGTTAATTTTACATTTTCATCGATAACTCGAGAAATATCCATAATTCGGGAAATTGAGCTATGTATTTGTGTTCCCTATTTTTCAAACCTATTAAAATTAAAAAAAATAGTTAATTTTACATTTTCATCGATAACTCGAGAAATATCCATAATTCGGGAAATTGAGCTATGTATTTGTGTTCCCATTTTTTCAAACCTATTAAAATTAAAAAAAAAATAGTTAATTTTACATTTTCATCAATAACTCGAGAAATATCCATAATTCGGGAAATTGAGCTATGTATTTGTGTTCCCTATTTTTCAAACCTATTGAAATTAAAAAAAAAA
Source organism: Scaptomyza hsui (assembly GCA_018152825.1). NCBI lineage: Eukaryota > Metazoa > Arthropoda > Insecta > Diptera > Drosophilidae > Scaptomyza > Scaptomyza hsui. The sequence goes on from JAECXO010000283.1 coordinate 178,930, forward strand.
TGGTTAATTTTACATTTTCATCAATAACTCGAGAAATATCCATAATTCGGGAAATTGAGCTATGTATTTGTGTTCCCATTCTTTCAAACCTATTAAAATTAAAAATAAATAGTGAATGTTACATTTTCATCAATAACTTGAGAAATATCCATAATTCGGGAAATTGAGCTATGTATTTATATTCCCTTTTTTCAAACCTATTGAAATTAAAAATAAAATAGTTAATTTTACATTTTCATCGATAACTCGGGAAATATCCATAATTCGGGAAATTGAGCTATGTATTTGTGTTCCCTTTTTGCAAACCTAGTTAAATTAAAAAAAAAAATAGTCAATTTAAAATTTTCATCGATTACTCGAGAAATATCCATAATTCGGGAAATTGATCTATGTATTTGTGTTCCCATTTTTTCAAACCTATTAAAATTAAAAAAAAAAAAGTTAATTTTACATTTTCATCGGTAACTCGAGAAATATCCATAATTCGGGAAATTGAGCTATGTATTTGTGTTCCCATTTTTCAAACCTATTAAAATTAAAAATAAAGAAGTAAATTTTACATTGACATCGATATTTCGAGATATATCCAAAATTCGGGAAATTGAGCTATGTATTTGTGTTCCCTTTTTTTCAAACCTATTAAAATTAAAAAAAAATTGTTAATTTTACATTTTCATCGATAACTCGAGAAATATCCATAATTCGGGAAATTGAGCTATGTATTTGTGTTCCCTTTTTTCAAACCTATTAAAATTAAAAAAAAATAGTTAATTTTACATTTTCATCGATAACTCGAGAAATATCCATAATTCGGGAAATTGAGCTATGTATTTGTGTTCCCTTTTTTTCAAACCTATTAAAATTAAAAAAAAAATAGTTAATTTTACATTTTCATCGATAACTCGAGAAATATCCATAATTTGGGAAATTGAGCTATGTATTTGTGTTCCCTTTTTTTTAAACCTATTAAAATTATAAAAAAAAAATAGTGAATATTACATTTTCATCGATAACTCGAGAAATATCCATAATGCGGGAAATTGAGCTATGTATTTGTGTTCCCATTTTTTCAAACCTATTAAAATTTAAAAAAAAAATAGTTAATTTTACATTTTCATCGATAACTCGAGAAATATCCATAATTCGGGAAATTGAGCTATGTATTTGTGTTCCCTTTTTTTAAACCTATTGAAATTAAAAAAAAAATAGTTCATTTTACATTTTCATCGATAACTCGAGAAATATCCATAATTCGGGAAATTGAGCTATGTATTTGTGTTCCTTTTTTTTCAAACCTATTAAAATTAAAAAAAAATAATGAATTTTACATTTTCATCGATAACTCGAGAAATATCCATAATTCGGGAAATTGAGCTATGTATTTGTGTTCCTTTTTTCAAACCTATTAAAATTTAAAAAAAAAATAGTTAATTTTACATTTTCATCGATAACTCGAGAAATATCCATAATTCGGGAAATTGAGCTATGTATTTGTGTTCCCTTTTTTTCAAACCTATTAAAATTAAAAAAATAGTTAATTTTACATTTTCATCGATAACTCGAGAAATATCCACAATTTGGGAAATTGAGCTATGTATTTGTGTTCCCTTTTTTTCAAACCTATTAAAATTATAAAAAAAAATAGTGAATTTTACATTTTCATCGATAACTCGAGAAATATCCATAATTCGGGAAATTGAGCTATGTATTTGTGTTCCCTTTTTTTCAAACCTATTAAAATTAAAAAAAAATAGTGAATTTTACATTTTCATCGATAACTCGAGAAATATCCATAATTCGGGAAATTGAGCTATGTATTTGTGTTCCCTTTTTTTCAAACCTATTGAAATTAAAAAAAAAAATAGTTAATTTTACATTTTCATCGATAACTCGAGAAATATCCATAATTCGGGAAATTGAGCTATGTATTTGTGTTCCTTTTTTTCAAACCTTTTCAAATTAAAAAAAATAATTAATTTTACATTTTCATCGATAACTCGAGAAATATCCATAATTCGGGAAATTGAGCTATGTATTTGTGTTCCCTATTTTTCAAACCTATTAAAATTAAAAAAAAAATAGTTAATTTTACATTTTCATCGATAACTCGAGAAATATCCATAATTCGGGAAATTGAGCTATGTATTTGTGTTCCCTTTTTTCAAACCAATTAAAATTTAAAAAAAAAAAAGTTAATTTTACATTTTCATCGATAACTCGAGAAATATCCATAATTCGGGAAATTGAGCTATGTATTTGTGTTCCCTTTTTTTCAAACCTATTAAAATAAAAAAAAAAAATAGTTAATTTTACATTTTCATCAACAACTCAAGAAATATCCATAATTCGGGAAATTGAGCTATGTATTTGTGTTCCCTTTTTTTCAAACCTATTAAAATAAAAAAATAGTTTATATTACATTTTCATCGATAACTCGAGAAATATCCATAATTCGGGAAATTGAGCTATGTATTTGTGTTCCCTTTTTTTCAAACCAATTAAAATTTAAAAAAAAATAGTTAATTTTACATTTTCATCGATAACTCGAGAAATATCCATAATTCGGGAAATTGAGCTTTATATTTGTGTTCCCTTTTTTTCAAACCTATTAAAATTTATAAAAAAAATAGTTAATTTTACATTTTCATCGATAACTCGAGACATATCCATAATTCAGGAAATTGAGCTATGTATTTGTGTTCCCTATTTTTCAAACCTATTAAAATTAAAAAAAAAATAGTTAATTTTACATTTTCATCAATAACTCGAGAAATATCCATAATTCGGGAAATTGAGCTATGTATTTGTGTTCCCTATTTTTCAAACCTATTGAAATTAAAAAAAAATAGTTAATTTTACATTTTCATCGATAACTCGAGAAATATCCATAATTCGGGAAATTGAGCTATGTATTTGTGTTCCTTTTTTTTCAAACCTTTTAAAATTAAAAAACATAATGAATTTTACATTTTCATCGATAACTCGAGAAATATCCATAATTCGGGAAATTGAGCTATGTATTTGTGTTCCCTATTTTTCAAACCTATTAAAATTAAAAAAAAAAATTAATTTTACATTTTCATCGATAACTCGAGAAATATCCATAATTCGGGAAATTGAGCTATGTATTTGTGTTCCCTTTTTTCAAACCAATTAAAATTAAAAAAAAAAGAAGTTAATTTTACATTTTCATCGATAACTCGAGAAATATCCATAATTCGGGAAATTGAGCTATGTATTTGTGTTCCCTTTTTATCAAACCTATTAAAATTAAAAAAAAAAATAGTTAATTTTACATTTTCATCAATAACTCAAGAAATATCCATAATTCGGGAAATTGAGCTATGTATTTGTGTTCCCTTTTTTTCAAACCTATTAAAATAAAAAAAAATAGTTTATATTACATTTTCATCGATAACTCGAGAAATATCCATAATTCGGGAAATTGAGCTATGTATTTGTGTTCCCTTTTTTTCAAACCAATTAAAATTTAAAAAAAAATAGTTTATTTTACATTTTCATCGATAACTCTAGAAATATCCATAATTCGGGAAATTGAGCTTTATATTTGTGTTCCCTTTTTTCAAACCTATTAAAATAAAAAAAAAATAGTTAATTTTACATTTTCATCGATAACTCGAGACATATCCATAATTCAGGAAATTGAGCTATGTATTTGTGTTCCCTATTTTTCAAACCTATTAAAATTAAAAAAAAAATAGTTAATTTTACATTTTCATCAATAACTCGAGAAATATCAATAATTCGGGAAATTGAGCTATGTATTTGTGTTCCCTATTTTTCAAACCTATTGAAATAAAAAAAAATAGTTAATTTTACATTTTCATCAACAACTCGAGAAATATCCATAATTCGGGAAATATAGCTATGTATTTGTGTCCCCTATTTTTCAAACCTTTTAAAAAAAAAAAAAAAGTTAATTTTACATTTTCATCGATAACTCGAGAAATATCCATAATTCGGGAAATTGAGCTATGGATTTGTGTTCCCATTTTTTCAAACCTATTTAAATTAAAAAAAAAATAGTGAATTTTACATTTTCATCGATAACTCGAGAAATATCCATAATTCGGGAAATTGAGCTATGTATTTGTGTTCCCTTTTTTCAAACCTATTAAAATTAAAAAAAAAATAGTTAATATTACATTTTCATCGATAACTGGAGAAATATCCATAATTCGGGAAATTGAGCTATGGATTTGTGTTCCCTATTTTTCAAACCTATTAAAATTAAAAAAAATAGTTAATTTTACATTGACATCGATATTTCGAGATATATCCAAAATTCGGGAAATTGAGCTATGTATTTGTGTTCCCTATTTTTCAAACCTATTAAAATTAAAAAAAAAAAGAAGTTAATTTTACATTTTCATCGATAACTCGAGAAATATCCATAATTCGGGAAATTGAGCAATGGATTTGTGTTCCCATTTTTCAAACCTATTGAAATTAAAAAAAAATAGTTAATTTTACATTGACATCGATAACTCGAGAAATATCCAAAATTCGGGAAATTGAGCTATGTATTTGTGTTCCCTTTTTTCAAACCTATTAAAATTAAAAATAAAAAGTTAATTTTACATTTTCATCGATAACTCGAGTAATATCCATAATTCAGGAAATTGATCTATGTATTTGTGTTCCCTTTTTTTCAAACCTATTAAAATTAAAAAATTAAATAGTTAATTTTACATTTTCATCGATAACTCGAGAAATATCCATAATTCGGGAAATTGAGCTATGTATTTGTGTCCCCTATTTTTAAAACCGATTAAAATCAAAAAAAAAATAATTAATATTACATTTTCATCGATAACTCGAGAAATATCCATAATTCGGGAAATTGAGCTATGTATTTGTATTCCCTCTTTTTCAAACCTATTGAAATTAAAAAAAAAGAAGTTAATTTTACATTTTCATCGATAACTCGAGAAATATCCATAATTCGGGAAATTGAGCTATGTATTTGTGTTCCCATTTTTTCAAACCTATTAAAATTAAAAAAATTAGTTAATTTTACATTTTCATCGATAACTTGTGAAATATCCATAATTCGGGAAATTGAGCTATGTATTTGTGTTCCCATTCTTTCAAACCTATTAAAATTAAAAATAAATAGTGAATGTTACATTTTCATCAATAACTCGAGAAATATCCATAATTCGGGAAATTGAGCTATGTATTTATATTCCCTTTTTTCAAACCTATTGAAATTAAAAAAAAATAGTTAATTTTACTTTTTCATCGATAACTCGAGAAATATCCATAATTCGGGAAATTGAGCTATGTATTTGTGTTCCCTTTTTTAAAACCTATTTAAATTAAAAAAAAAAATAGTCAATTTTACATTTTCATCGATAACTCGAGAAATATCCATAATTCGGGAAATTGATCTACGTATTTGTGTTCCCTTTTAATCAAACCTATTAAAATTAAAAAAAAATAGTTAATTTTACATTTTCATCGATAACTCGAGAAATATCCATAATTCGGGAAATTGAGCTATGTATTTGTGTTCCCTTTTTTCAAACCTATTAATATTAAAAAAAAGTTAATTTTTACATTTTCATCGATAACTCGAGAAATATCCATAATTCGGGAAATTGAGCTATGTATCTGTGTTCCCTTTTTTTCAAACCTATTAAAATTTAAAAAAAATAGTTAATTTTACATTTTCATCGATAACTCGAGAAATATCCATAATTCGGGAAATTGAGCTATGGATTTGTGTTCCCTATTTTTCAAACCTATTAAAATTAAAAAAAAAATAGTTAATTTTACATTGACATCGATATTTCGAGATATATCCAAAATTCGGGAAATTGAGCTATGTATTTGTGTTCCCTATTTTTCAAACCTATTAAAATTAAAAAAAAAGAAGTTAATTTAACATTTTCATCGATAACTCGAGAAATATCCATAATTCGGGAAATTGAGCAATGGATTTGTGTTCCCATTTTTCAAACCTATTGAAATTTAAAAAAAAATAGCTAATTTTACATTGACATCGATATTTCGAGATATATCCAAAATTCGGGAAATTGAGCTATGTATTTGTGTTCCCTTTTTTTCAAACCTATTAAAATTAAAAAAAAAAGTTAATTTTACATTTTCATCGATAACTCGAGTAATATCCATAATTCAGGAAATTGATCTATGTATTTGTGTTCCCTTTTTTTCAAACCTATTAAAATTAAAAAAATTAAATAGGATATTTTACATTTTCATCGATAACTCGAGAAATATCCATAATTCGGGAAATTGAGCTATGTATTTGTGTCCCCTATTTTTAAAACCGATTAAAATTAAAAAAAAAATAATTAATATTACATTTTCATCGATAACTCGAGAAATATCCATAATTCGGGAAATTGAGCTATGTATTTGTATTCCCTCTTTTTCAAACCTATTGAAATTAAAAAAAAGAAGTTAATTTTACATTTTCATCGATAACTCGAGAAATATCCATAATTCGGGAAATTGAGCTATGTATTTGTGTTCCCATTTTTTCAAACCTATTAAAATTAAAAAAATTAGTTAATTTTACATTTTCATCGATAACTTGTGAAATATCCATAATTCGGGAAATTGAGCTATGTATTTGTGTTCCCATTCTTTCAAACCTATTAAAATTAAAAATAAATAGTGAATGTTACATTTTCATCAATAACTCGAGAAATATCCATAATTCGGGAAATTGAGCAATGTATTTATATTCCCTTTTTTTCAAACCTATTGAAATTAAAAAAAAATAGTTAATTTTACTTTTTCATCGATAACTCGAGAAATATCCATAATTCGGGAAATTGAGCTATGTATTTGTGTTCCCTTTTTTAAAACCTATTTAAATTAAAAAAAAAAATAGTCAATTTTACATTTTCATCGATAACTCGAGAAATATCCATAATTCGGGAAATTGATCTACGTATTTGTGTTCCCTTTTAATCAAACCTATTAAAATTAAAAAAAAAATAGTTAATTTTACATTTTCATCGATAACTCGAGAAATATCCATAATTCGGGAAATTGAGCTATGGATTTGTGTTCCCATTTTTCAAACCTATTAAAATTAAAAAAAAAATAGTTAATTTTACATTGACATCGATATTTCGAGATAAATCCAAAATTCGGGAAATTGAGCTATGTATTTGTGTTCCCTATTTTTTCAAACCTATTAAAATTAAAAAAAATTTGTTAATTTTACATTTTCATCGATAACTCTAGAAATATCCATAATTCGGGAAATTGAGCTATGTATTTGTGTTCCCTATTTTTCAAACCTATTAATATTAAAAAAGAAATAGTTAATTTTACATTTTCATCGAAAACTCGAGAAATTTCCATAATTCGGGAAATTGAGCTATGTATTTGTGTTCCCTATTTTTTAAAACCGATTAAAATAAAAAAAAATAATAATTAATATTACATTTTCATCGATAACTCGAGAAATATCCATAATTCGGGAAATTGAGCTATGTATTTGTGTTCCCATTTTTTCAAACCTATTAAAATTAAAAAAAAAAACAAATAGTTAATATTACATTTTCATCAATAACTCGAGAAAAATCCATAATTCAGGAAATTGATCTATGTATTTGTGTTCCTTTTTTTCATTTTTCAAACCTATTATAATTAAAAAAATTAAATAGTTAATTTTACATTTTCATCGATAACTCGAGAAATATCCATAATTCGGGAAATTGAGCTATGTATTTGTGTTCCCTATTTTTAAAACCGATTAAAATCAAAAAAAAATAATAATTAATATTACATTTTCATCGATAACTCGAGAAATATCCATAATTCGGGAAATTGAGCTATGTATTTGTGTTCCCTCTTTGAAAATGTCGGGGGGCTTCGCACGTAGAATTTAAACGTCGTGGGTATTTGTAGATAGTTTGTTTCGTAGTATTGAAAACACTTGAGGTTTTTTATATTAAAATGCAGGAACTTTATTATCGCGTGACCTCTAGTTGACACTTGAAAATTTAGACTAATTTTAGCCGCTTAGGCTTCGTGGAGCGAAGCCGGTGTGAAAGGCTGCCGTCGGCTATGGGGCTCGGATGAGGTGAATATATATGTCCGTTATAGCGACGGCAGCAGTGCTGAGCGGCTAGCGGATTTTCCGCTGTTTGGCATAAACATACTCCCCCCTTTGCAAGGATTGCAAGATTAGGCCGGAAGGGGGGAGCGGAAATGATGCCGACCTCCTTTGGACAAGTTACGCTGGACACGATCCCGAGAGCATCCAACCGAAAATGGTATTTTGTGCCACCGGAAGGCCGTTCTGGCCGGGAACGAGTCCTGGCACCAAGAGCTCCTGAAACAGATCAGCTCCTAGCACCAGGGCAATCCGCTTTGGACGAAACCAGGTGGCGTCCGATGGCACAATGTTGGCGAAATGTGCCTGGACGCTCTCCGGGATCGTTCTGGCGGACGTCTTCACATCCACGCCCTCCTCCACCTTAAGCACCGCCTCTCTCATGAAAGTCGCCGCACGGTCGTGGAGGAACACCGTACAGGCCTCATCCGCACCGACGCTGGTGACGGATAGCCCGAAAGCCTTTGCCAAGGAAGCGCTGATGCGGCTGATTGGGCTGCACGGGTCCACGAGTGCGGACAGCTGGTACGACGTGACGCCGTTGTTGAGAAAAAGGGAGACGGTGGGAAGCAGCGTAATCCTTTTAAATTCCAGCAGCGACACCAACGAGGTTGACATCGCCGACTGGGGACCTTTGGCTGGTGACGTGGTCCGCTCCTGGCTAGCTCAAGCGACGCTGAACTGCGGAAGGGGTGCTGGAACGAGAGGCTGCTGGTCGGACCACCTCGGACAAGTGGAGCAGCGTGTGGTGGTCCTCCTTGCATTTTCGGCATTTGTCCTTGCTGCGGCAGGTATCCCCCGAATGTTGGTGTGCCAAGCAATTCGGGCAGTACTTTTGATAAGCACCGCACGCAGCCGCTTATCAACCGGCAAACGCAGAAATCTTTTGCATTTCCGCAGGGGGTGGATACCACTGCAGATACGGCAGCGGAATGACTGTTCACCGCGTGCCCGACGTGAATCCAGCGCCTGTGCCTTCTTGGGTGCCATTCTGTGTAAACAAAAACAAAAGAAAGTGTAAAGAAACATAGGTGTACTCGTATGTTACCCCCTGGACGATGCACACAGGTCGGGAGTACATAGAACAACATTAGGATTTAGGAACGGAAGTGTCCATAGGGAGTAGGAGTAGTTTGACAGCGGGTCGCTTTAACACTCCCTGGCTGGTGAAGACATCCACCACCCGGACCTTATTGTCCGAACCAGGATAGGTGACCCTGACACGGCCAAGACGCCACTCTTTGGCTGGGAGATTATCTTCCTTCACGATAACCATATCATCAATCTGAAGATCTCGTGTCGGGGACTGCCACTTGTTGCGCTTGTTTAGCTCTTTTAGATACTCTTCTTTCCAGCGTTTGCAAAATTGCTGGTTTATCGCCTTCAACCGTTGCCATCGGTTAATAATGGACGAAGCAATTTCATTAATTTCTGGCTCGGATATGGAAAGAAGGGGGCCTCCCGTGAGGAAATGACCAGGGGTAAGTGCGAGAAGATCGCTGGGATCCTCTGACATGGGGGAAATGGGCCTGGAATTGAGACACGCTTCGACCTTGGATAGAAGAGTTGAAAGTTCTTCAAACGTATATTTTGTGGCCGTCGTGGATTTGTAGAACAGGGCCTTGAAGCTTTTAACCCCTGCTTCCCAGAGCCCCCCCATGTGCGGTGCACTTGGCCGGTTGAAGTGCCAGGATAGGCCGGACTGACTGTATTTTGCCAGGATGGCGGCTTTAGAGACTTCTTCAAATTCTCGTAACAGTATCTTTGAGGCTCCCACAAAGGTTTTTCCATTATCGGAGTAGACGTGACGGGAGCCTCCCGACCGGGCTGCAAATCTCGAGAAAGCCGCAAGAAACTCTTCGGACGTTAAATCACTGGTGGCTTCAAGATGAATCGCTTTTGTACTGAAACATACAAAAACGCACACATACCCCTTAGTAATTAAGCAGGCTCTGCCTGTATAATTCTTTATTTCAAAGGGGCCCGCGAAATCCACACCCGTGTGAGTGAATGGCCTGGAGAAAGTGGCTCGATCAACGGGTAGGTCTCCCATAAGTTGCGTTTGGAGTTTCTTACGGTGAATCACACAAACCTTACAGGAGCTAATCACGGATTTGATTAGATTCTTGAGCTTTGGAATCCAGTATTTGGACCGGACGAGGCGCATCGTTAATTGGTTCCCGCCATGAAGCGATATTCGGTGAGTAAATTGCACCAGAAGGCGCGAAAATCGAACTTCGTATGGGAGGAGAATCGGATGGCGCTCGTCGTATGTCAAAGTTTCGGAATGACCTAGTCTTCCACATGCTCTCATGATTCCCTTTTGGTCGAGATACGGATTCAGGTTGTAGATGCTGCTTGACCTTTGTATCTGCTTCTTTTGGAGAAGACAGCAGTGCTCTTGGGAGTAACCTGATTGCTGCGTGAGGATTATCAACCTTTCTTGGGAGTCGAACAATTCCTTGCTGCTAAGCTCACTCGGAAAGGAAAGCGCTTTCCCCCTGCAGCGTTGAGTGAACCTTAGGATGTAGGCCAGGACTCGAAGCGCTCTATGGAGACTCGAAAAACGATCAAGGAAATCGAAATCTGAAGCCTTCTGTGTCATGTTGCATTTGATCGCACGTTGTTCGACCGTGGTATCGTGAGCGATCTCGACTGGAGTTGGCCATTGATCTCTGGGCTGAGACAGCCACTCGGGCCCATTCCACCACAAGGCGCTGTTGACCAGCTCGTTGGGTGAAACGCCTCTACTTGCCAAGTCGGCTGGATTTTGCTCGGAGCACACATGAGACCATTTTTTGATGTCAACTGACTGCGTGATTTTTGCCACTCTGTTTGCCACAAACGTGGTCCAGTTGCAAGGAGGTTTGCTCAACCATGCCAGCACGATAGTTGAGTCTGTCCAATAATATGTATCATATTTACTGACAGGTAATTGTGGAAGTAGTACTGACGCCAATTCTGACAACAAGACTGCTCCACACAGCTCTAATCGTGGAACGGAGATGGTTTTGATTGGGGCCACTCTAGTTTTGGCAGTGACAAGGAACACGGACACGCCATTGTGGTTTTCGACACGAGCGTACAAGGCAGCGCCATAGGCGCGCTGCGATGCGTCGCAAAACCCATGGAATTCAAGTGCTGATTGGGCACGAAAGGTGATCCATCATGGAATTCGAATCTTGCTGACATCGGGATACGTCGGAAGGAAATCGTGCCATTTGCGGAGAAGATCTGTAGGCAACGATTCATCCCAACCGAGATTTTGGAGCCAAATCTCTTGAATGAAGATTTTCGCACGAATAATGAAGGGTGCAAGCCACCCCGCGGGATCAAACAGTTTTGCTGTTTGAGAAAGGACTTCCCGCTTAGTGAAACTCTCTTTTGAAAGCATCGGAGCTGGAGTAAAGAAGAACTCATCTGTGGTGGCCTGCCAGCGGATACCTAAAGTTTTCGCCGTGCTTGCGTCTTCGATTTCCAGGAAATCTTCGCACAACAAGTGAGCCTTTGGGATGTCCCTCAAAACTTCTCTCGAATTTGATGTCCATTTACGGATAGGGAAGCCAGCGCTTTCGAGAGCGGATTGTAGTTCCGCAATGGCTATTACGGCTCGTTGCTTGGAATGCGCTCCGGCCAAAACATCATCGACGTACATGAAACTTGTGATTATTTCACTTGCCAGCGGATATTTGGTCTTCACATCTTCAGCGAGCTGCTGTAAGACCCGAATGGCAAGGAATGGAGCACAATTGACACCGAAAGTAACTGTATTTAATTCATAATCACAGATATTCTCGTGATTATCACGGAAAAGAATTCTTTGGAACGGAGTGTGATCTGAATGGACCAGTATCTGCCGATACATTTTTGTAATGTCAGCATTGAAGACATATCGAAAGAAGCGCCACTTTAGAATTTGGACGGTCAAGTCAGATTGCAGAATGGGCCCCGGATGAAGGATATCATTCAAACTGCGACCGTTCGATGAGGGATTGGAAGCGTTGAACACGACGCGGACCTTTGTCGTGGTGCTGTCGGGTTTGAAAACTGCATGGTGGGGCAAATAGAAATTGGTCGCTGCATCGTTCGGGCTGACTTGCCGCATGTGGCCTAAATCCAAATATTCTTGAATAACGGAGTCATATTGCTCCTTGAGAGAAAGGTCTCTCTTTAGACGGCTCTCATTCTTCAGAAATTGAGCCAGTGCCATGGATCTGGAGTGACCTACTTTGCAGTGAACTGGGTCGCGAAATGGAAGCGTCACCACATATCTCCCCTTTGCGTTTCTTGTGGTCGTTTTGACAAAGTTTTTCTCACAAAAAGAGTCAGATTCTTTAACCGGTCTTGCCGGCAAATCCTCCACCTCCCAAAATTTTGTGAGAAGCTGCTCTAGTCGCGACTCTGTCTTGACCGAAACGCGCGTTGAGAAGGACGAGATGGAATTGGGTGTGGCTTTTGAGATCGGGCCGCTGAGTATCCAGCCAAACACCGTCTCTTGACCCAAAAGAGTGCCACATACATTTGGACGCGACGCACCCAGAAGAATGGACGGAAGGATATCCGCCCTTAGTACCACATCTATTTGAGCACTTTGGAAGAAGGTCGGATCTGCCAGTTGGAAGTCTGGAAGATCCTTTAATAAGGTTGGATGAATGGAATATAACGGGAGATTTCCCGACAGTTCTGGAAGCACATATGCCGAAACTTCAATTTGAAGTCTTGGCCTTATAGGAGATCCCACATGGAAGTGGCATAGCTTTCTGGGGGTGGGCTGCAACCGCTAGATTGAGCCCCGAGACGTTGACTTCAACCCTTTGGAAGGGCATTTTGATTTTGTCGAACAATCTCTTCGAAATGAATGTGGCTTCTGAGCCTGAATCTATGAGTGCTCTCGCCGTGAACTTAGTGCCCAAATGGATAACCTTTATTAGAGCGGTACCTAAGAGCACACCACGTATGTCAGATGCAAAATAGTTTTGAACGCAGGGTTGGTTCGAAGTGGACTGTATCTGAGGTAGTCTATTATTTTGCGATTGAGGAACTGACATAGCGGGCACGGAAGGGGGGCCGTCCTTATGCAAAAGCGTGTTGTGACGGCCCTTGCACGTGAAACAATTATGCGCACTTGTGCAGTCTTTAAGTTGGTGGTTTTTTGCAAAACAATTCCAACATAAACTCCGCTGTTTCACGAGGTTGGCTCTATCGGTAACTGACATTTGAAAGAACTTCGGACATAAGCGGATTGGGTGGTTTTCTTTGGAACAAACATTGCAAGATTTTACCTTGGAATGTACCTTCGCTTCAAAGGTTTGGAGGTTCCTCGAAGACGCTTGAGGCTTGGAAGGCCTCGAATTGGATTGAACGCTGGAACTAGGCTTGACATCCTCGATAGCTTCCAGCGTCCTATAGCGTTCACCCAAAAAACTATTTAATTCCTCCCACTTCGGAATGGCCGCTTTATCTGTTAGGGACTGTTCCCACAGTGACAGTGTACCTTTTGGTAGTTTGGAAGAGCATAAGAATATAAGAAGGCAGTCCCAATTGTCTGTCGACACATCGGAATGTTCCAAAGCTGTGAGACAACTCTGGATAGTGGTCTGAATTTCTTTGAGAGCGGAACCGGTTTCTACACTGACTGTAGGCAAGTTGAAAAGTATTTTTGACTGGCTGTTAACCAGAAGTCTCTTGTTTTGGAACCGCTCATATAACGCCTGCCACGCAATGCCAAAACCGTCATGAGTGAGCGGGGATTTCGAGACGATTGCCTTTGCTTCACCTCCAGTTTTTGAATTGAGGTGAAACAATTTTTCTACTGGAGCTAGTCGGGGGTTGTCGATGTAGATAGCCGTAAATAGGTCTCGGAAAGTTGGCCATTTTAGGCAGTCTCCATAGAACACTTCTGTGTCAACAGGCGGGAGACTACAGCCTCGAGAAACAGACGCTATCGGGACTGCGGGCTGCCTATTAATGGAGTTTAGCCTTTCTATTTCTTCGCATAACTGTGCCGTACACCGCTCGTATACAGTGTAGCAATTGTCGTACGTTGCCGTTAACGCGACAGCATCGCTACTCCCACACCCTTGGCTGAGTGCCCTTGAGCTACTCTCGAACTCTTTTTCGACCTTTTCCCACAGAACCTTTACGTGGTCGCGACGGACTTGAAGCGTGTAAAGTGAGGGTTCTGTAGCTGACGGACCATTAATTCGTGTCTCGAATTGGATCAGCTTGTCGGAAGCGGAAATGAAATCAGACATCGCCATGTTTGCCTTGGAGTTGAGTTTGGTAGCGGCCCGAGTGGCTATCTGCTTCAAACTCGAAATGGGTGGTTTGGCAAGTGGCGTGAGGGCCTCGGACTTGGACTTGGGTGTAACGGCGCTGGAGGTTTTCTTCACCGGGAGATTTGGTGAAGAAAGCGAACTTCTTCTTGTGCTCTTTACGGACGGAACACTCAACTGTTTTTTCTCTCCCTGACCTGGCCCTATCGGCATTATCCGTTCACAAAACTTATTAATAAATTCTTATGGGTTGGATCAGGTAGAAAACAAGAGAACCTCTGGGTCTTTTTGGAGAGATATTTATTTAAGTCGGAAGTGACCAAAATAAAAACGGACTAGAAAAATATTTGTAAAAGACTATTCACAAATATAGCCCTGATAAGTGGGCTTAGAATGATTTATAAAAGAATATTTATAAATTATTCGGATATTCCACTCACTTGGAACGAAATGGAATCGGAACGGAGAGAAAGTTGTAAAAGAATATTTACAACCTTTCACCCGGACTTAAAATAATTCACAAAAGAATATTTATAAATTATTTGAAATCTTCCACTCGGAACGAGATGGAAACGGAACAACGAAAATAAAATTGTAAAAGAATATCTACAATTTCACACGTTAACGGACTTAAAATAATTTACAAACGAATATTTACAAATTATTTAGAATATCCCACTCGGAAACGAAATGGAAACGGAACAAGAAAACTTAAAATTGTAAAAGAATATTTACAATTTTAACCGTTAACGGGCTTAAAATAATTTATAAACGAATATTTATAAATTATTTGGAATCTTCCACTCGGAACGAGATGGAAATGGAACAACGAAAATAAAATTGTAAAGAATATCTACAATTTCACACGTTAACGGACTTAAAATAATTTACAAACGAATATTTATAAATTATTTAGAATATCCCACTCGGAACGAGATGGAAATGGAACAACGAAAAAATACGAACGGAAAAAACAGAACGGAATTGATAAATTAATTATAAATTGTAATTAATACTTTTTAAACTATGCAAATGTCGGACTGTTGACGAACACGATAAATCGCACTACACACGTTAGCGCCTCTATAAAAAGTATTCTTTGTCACACTTTACCAGTTCACAAGAGCGGAACTAGCAAAGCTTACACATGCATATGTTTGTTTATGTGGTGTTATTGTAATTTATGCCGGCAAAAAACACCCAAAAAATAAAGTTTTTATTAAATCTTAATCTCTTTGTATGCTCGGCCAGTGTTTTGTTTTATATTTTCAAGTAAATGTTATATTGCACTATGTATTTTGTTTATGTTATGGAGTGCCGGCGACTTGACAAGTGTTGGAAATAATTCACTTGCAAGTGCGGCTTTTATTGTGTAATTGTGTATGTAATTATTGTGTGTTGCATATGTAAAATGGAAAGTATATGGAATATATATGTGTGGATGTAGGAGTAATGTATTGAAAAATAGCAATTATGTAAAAGTGCTACGTGTTCTGTGTATGGATTAACATATGTACATACATACATATGTACATGTACGCTTGCGCGCTTAAAAAAGCCGATCAACTGGTGGTGGTTTGTACATATGTATGCAAGTGTGCACAAATATATAAAATATTAATAAAAACGTATTTTTATCGTCTTTTATTTATGATTTGTGCTGTTCTGGAACACTTAATAAGTGGAATTCGGATAACAGAACGGAATTTATCTGCGCGCAGGTGTGTATGTATATTTGTACATACATGGATGGAAATGTTTAAATCGCGCAGAAAAACTTGCGCATATTTATGTCCAATTGGAATATCGTTTAACAAGTAGTCTAATTGGAATATAGACAACAGTGGAAAGCAAAGGAATAGTTTCCCCTTTATACTTGTTAAACACTTTGGCGGACGGAACAAATATGGCGGATCATATGCCAATATTTTCAATGTATTTTATACTTATCTTCTTTCTTATCCTCGTGCTGCCGAAAACTATAATGATTTCTTAAAAATCCGGCTCGAAGGACCATGAAAATGTCGGGGGGCTTCGCACGTAGAATTTAAACGTCGTGGGTATTTGTAGATAGATTTGTTTCGTAGGATAGAAAACACTTGAGGTTTTTTATATTAAAATGCAGGAACTTTATTATCGCGTGACCTCTAGTTGACACTTGAAAATTTAGACTAATTTTAGCCGCTTAGGCTTCGTGGAGCGAAGCCGGTGTGAAAGGCTGCCGTCGGCTATGGGGCTCGGATGAGGTGAATATATATGTCCGTTATAGCGACGGCAGCAGTGCTGAGCGGTTAGCGGATTTTCCGCTGTTTGGCATAAACACTCTTTTTCAAACCTATTGATATTAAAAAAAAAATAGTTAATTTTACATTTTCATCGATAACTCGAGAAATATCCATAATTCGGGAAATTGAGCTATGTATTTGTGATCCCTTTTTTCAAACCTATTAATATTAAAAAAAAATAGTTAATTTTACATTTTCATCGATAACTCGAGAAATATCCATAATTCGGAAAATTGAGCTATGTATTTGTGTTCCCTATTTTTCAAACCTATTGAAATTAAAAAACAAATAGTTAATTTTACATTTTCATCAATAACTCGAGAAATATCCATAATTCGGGAAATTGAGATATGTATTTGTGTTCCATATTTTTCAAACCTATTAAAAAAAAAAAAAGTAGTTAATTTTACATTTTCATCAACAACTCGAGAAATATCCATAATTCGGGAAATTGAGCTATGTATTTGTGTTCCCTATTTTTCAAACCTATTAAAATTAAAAAAAAATAGTTAATTTTACATTTTCATCGATAACTCGAGAAATATCCATAATTCGGGAAATTGAGCTATGGATTTGTGTTCCCATATTTTCAAACCTATTAAAATTAAAAAAACAAAAAGTGAATTTTACATTTTCATCGATAACTCGAGAAATATCCATAATTCGGGAAATTGAGCTATGTATTTGGGTTCCCTTTTTTTCAAACCGATTAAAATTAAAAAAAAAATAATTAATTTTACATTTTCATCGATAACTAGAGAAATATCCATAATTCGGGGAATTGAGCTATGTATTTGTGCTCCCTTTTTTCAAACCTATTAAAATTAAAAAAAATAGCTTATTTTACAATTTCATCGATAACTCGAGAAATATCCATAATTCGGGAAATTGAGCTATGTATTTGTGTTCCCTTTTTTTCAAACCTATTAAAATTAAAAAAATAGTTAATTTTACATTTTCATCGATAACTCGTGAAATATCCATAATTCGGGAAATTGATCTATGTATTTGTGTTCCCTATTTTTCAAACCTATTAAAATTAAAAAAAAAATAGATAATTCTACATTTTCATCGATAACTCGAGAAATATCCATAATTCGGCAAATTGAGCTATGTATTTGTGTTCCCATATTTTCAAACCGATTCAAATTAAAAAAAAATAGTTAATTTTACATTCTCATCGATAACTCGAGAAATATCCATAATTCGGGAAATTGAGCTATGTATTTGTGTTCCCTATTTTTCAAACCTATTAAAATTAAAAAAAAAATAGTTTATTTTACATTTACATCGATAACTCGAGAAATATCCATAATTCGGGAAATTGAGCTATGTATTTGTGCTCCCTTATTTTCAAACCTATTAAAATTAAAAAAAAAAATAGTGAATTTAACATTTTCATCGATAACTCGAGAAATATCCATAATTCGGGAAATTGAGCTATGTATTTGTGTTCCCTTTTTTTCAAACCTATTAAAATTAAAAAAAAAAATAGTTAATTTTACATTTTCATCGATAACTCGAGAAATATCCATAATTCGGGAAATTGAGCTATGAATTTGTGTTCCCTTTTTTCAAACCTATTAAAATTAAAAAAAAAAAAGTTAATTTTACATTTTCATCGATAACTCGAGAAATATCCATAATTCGGGAAATTGAGCTTTGTATTTGTGTTCCCTTTTTTTCAAACCTATTAAAATTAAAAAAAAAAATAGTTAATTTTACATTTTCATCGATAACTCAAGACATATCCATAATTCGGGAAATTGAGCTATGTATTTGTGTTCCCTATTTTTCAAACCTATTAAAATTAAAAAAAAAAATAGTTAATTTAACATTTTCATCGATAACTCGAGAAATATCCATAATTCGGGAAATTGAGCTATGTATTTGTGTTCCCTTTTTTTCAAACCTATTAAAATTTAAAAAAAAATAGTTAATATTACATTTTCATCGATAACTCGAGACATATCCATAATTCGGGAAATTGAGCTATGTATTTGTGTTCCCTATTTTTCAAACCTATTTAAATTTAAAAAAAAAATAGTTAGTTTTACATTTTCATCAATAACTCGAGAAATATCCATAATTCGGGAAATTGAGCTATGTATTTGTTCTCCCTTTTAATCAAACCAATTGAAATTAAAAAACAAATAGTTAATTTTACATTTTCATCAATAACTCGAGAAATATCCATAATTCGGGAAATTGAGCTATGTATTTGTGTTCCCTCTTTGAAAATGTCGGGGGGCTTCGCACGTAGAATTTAAACGTCGTGGGTATTTGTAGATAGTTTGTTTCGTAGTATTGAAAACACTTGAGGTTTTTTATATTAAAATGCAGGAACTTTATTATCGCGTGACCTCTAGTTGACACTTGAAAATTTAGACTAATTTTAGCCGCTTAGGCTTCGTGGAGCGAAGCCGGTGTGAAAAGGCTGCCGTCGGCTATGGGGCTCGGATGAGGTGAATATATATGTCCGTTATAGCGACGGCAGCAGTGCTGAGCGGTTAGCGGATTTTCCGCTGTTTGGCATAAACACTCTTTTTCAAACCTATTGATATTAAAAAAAATAGTTAATTTTACATTTTCATCGATAACTCGAGAAATATCCATAATTCGGGAAATTGAGCTATGTATTTGTGATCCCTTTTTTCAAACCTATTAATATTAAAAAAAAATAGTTAATTTTACATTTTCATCGATAACTCGAGAAATATCCATAATTCGGAAAATTGAGCTATGTATTTGTGTTCCCTATTTTTCAAACCTATTGAAATTAAAAAACAAATAGTTAATTTTACATTTTCATCAATAACTCGAGAAATATCCATAATTCGGGAAATTGAGATATGTATTTGTGTTCCATATTTTTCAAACCTATTAAAAAAAAAAAAGTAGTTAATTTTACATTTTCATCAACAACTCGAGAAATATCCATAATTCGGGAAATTGAGCTATGTATTTGTGTTCCCTATTTTTTAAACCTATTAAAATTAAAAAAAAATAGTTAATTTTACATTTTCATCGATAACTCGAGAAATATCCATAATTCGGGAAATTGAGCTATGGATTTGTGTTCCCATTTTTTCAAACCTATTAAAATTAAAAAAACAAATAGTGAATTTTACATTTTCATCGATAACTCGAGAAATATCCATAATTCGGGAAATTGAGCTATGTATTTGGGTTCCCTTTTTTTCAAACCGATTAAAATTAAAAAAAAAATAATTAATTTTACATTTTCATCGATAACTCGAGAAATATCCATAATTCGGGGAATTGAGCTATGTATTTGTGCTCCTTTTTTCAAACCTATTGAAATTAAAAAAAAATAGTTAATTTTACATTTTCATCGATAACTCGAGAAATATCCATAATTCGGGAAATTGAGCTATGTATTTGTGTTCCCTATTTTTCAAACCTATTAAAATTAAAAAAAAAATAGTTAATTTTACATTTTCATCGATAACTCGAGAAATATCCATAATTCGGGAAATTGAGCTATGGATTTGTGTTCCCATTTTTCAAACCTATTAAAATTAAAAAAACAAATAGTGAATTTTACATTTTCATCGATAACTCGAGAAATATCCATAATTCGGGAAATTGAGCTATGTATTTGGGTTCCCTTTTTTTCAAACCGATTAAAATTAAAAAAAAAATAATTAATTTTACATTTTCATCGATAACTAGAGAAATATCCATAATTCGGGGAATTGAGCTATGTATTTGTGCTCCCTTTTTTTCAAACCTATTAAAATTAAAAAAAAAAAAATAGATAATTCTACATTTTCATCGATAACTCGAGAAATATCCATAATTCGGCAAATTGAGCTATGTATTTGTGTTCCCATATTTTCAAACCGATTAAAATTAAAAAAAAAATAGTTAATTTTACATTCTCATCGATAACTCGAGAAATATCCATAATTCGGGAAATTGAGCTATGTATTTGTGTTCCCTATTTTTCAAACCTATTAAAATTAAAAAAAAAAATAGTTTATTTTACATTTACATCGATAACTCGAGAAATATCCATAATTCGGGAAATTGAGCTATGTATTTGTGCTCCCTTATTTTCAAACCTATTAAAATTAAAAAAAAATAGTGAATTTAACATTTTCATCGATAACTCGAGAAATATCCATAATTCGGGAAATTGAGCTATGTATTTGTGTTCCCTTTTTTTCAAACCTATTAAAATTAAAAAAAAAATAGTTAATTTTACATATTCATCGATAACTCGAGAAATATCCATAATTCGGGAAATTGAGCTATGAATTTGTGTTCCCTTTTTTCAAACCTATTAAAATTAAAAAAAAAAGTTAATTTTACATTTTCATCGATAACTCGAGAAATATCCATAATTCGGGAAATTGAGCTTTGTATTTGTGTTCCCTTTTTTCAAACCTATTAAAATTAAAAAAAAAATAGTTAATTTTACATT
Source organism: Scaptomyza hsui (assembly GCA_018152825.1). Classification (NCBI taxonomy): domain Eukaryota; kingdom Metazoa; phylum Arthropoda; class Insecta; order Diptera; family Drosophilidae; genus Scaptomyza; species Scaptomyza hsui. The sequence goes on from JAECXO010000283.1 coordinate 200,062, forward strand.
TTCATCGATAACTCAAGACATATCCATAATTCGGGAAATTGAGCTATGTATTTGTGTTCCCTATTTTTCAAACCTATTAAAATTAAAAAAAAAAAATAGTTAATTTAACATTTTCATCGATAACTCGAGAAATATCCATAATTCGGGAAATTGAGCTATGTATTTGTGTTCCCTTTTTTTCAAACCTATTAAAATTTAAAAAAAAATAGTTAATATTACATTTTCATCGATAACTCGAGACATATCCATAATTCGGGAAATTGAGCTATGTATTTGTGTTCCCTATTTTTCAAACCTATTTAAATTTAAAAAAAAAATAGTTAGTTTTACATTTTCATCAATAACTCGAGAAATATCCATAATTCGGGAAATTGAGCTATGTATTTGTTCTCCCTTTTAATCAAACCAATTGAAATTAAAAAACAAATAGTTAATTTTACATTTTCATCAATAACTCGAGAAATATCCATAATTCGGGAAATTGAGCTATGTATTTGTGTTCCCTATTTTTCAAACCTATTAAAATTAAAAAAAAGTAGTTAATTTTACATTTTCATCAACAACTCGAGAAATATCCATAATTCGGGAAATTGAGCTATGTATTTGCGTTCCCTATTTTTCAAACCTATTAAAATTAAAAAAAATAGTTAATTTTACATTTTCATCGATAACTCGAGAAATATCCATAATTCGGGAAATTGAGTTATGTATTTGTGTTCCCTTTTTTCAAACCTATTAAAATTAAAAAAAAAATAGTTAATTTTACATTTTCATCGATAACTCGAGAAATATCCATAATTCGGGAAATTGAGCTATGTATTTGTGTTCCCTTATTTTCAAACCTATTAAAATTAAAAAAAAATAGTTAATTGTACATTTTCATCGATAACTCGAGAAATATCCATAATTCGGGAAATTGAGCTATGTATTTGTGTTCCCTATTTTTCAAACCTATTAAAATTAAAAAAAAATAGTTAATTTTACATTTTCATCGATAACTCGAGAAATATCCATAATTCGGCAAATTGAGCTATGTATTTGTGGTCCCATATTTTCAAACCGATTAAAATAAAAAAAAATTAGTTAGTTTTATATTTTCATCGATAACTCGAGAAATATCCATAATTCGGGAAATTGAGCTATGTATTTGTGTTCCCTATTTTTCAAACCTATTGAAATTAAAAAAAAATAGTTAATTTTACATTTTCATCGATAACTCGAGAAATATCCATAATTCGGGAAATTGAGCTTTGTATTTGTGTTCCCTATTTTTCAAATCTATTAAATAAAAAAAAAAAATAGTTAATTTTACATTTTCATCAATAACTAGAGAAATATCCAAAATTCGGGAAATTGAGCTATGTATTTGTGCTCCCTTATTTTCAAACCTATTAAAATTAAAAAAAAAAAATAGTGAATTTAACATTTTCATCGATAACTCGAGAAATATCCATAATTCGGGAAATTGAGCTATGTATTTGTGTTCCCTTTTTTTCAAACCTATTAAAATTAAAAAAAAATAGTTAATTTTACATTTTCATCGATAACTCGAGAAATATCCATAATTCGGGAAATTGAGCTATGAATTTGGGTTCCCTTGTTTTCAAACCTATTAAAATTAAAAAAAAATAGTTAATTTTACATTTTCATCGATAACTCGAGAAATATCCATAATTCGGGAAATTGAGCTATGTATTTGTGTTCCCTATTTTTCAAACCTATTAAAATTAAAAAAAAAATAGTTTATTGTACATTTGCATCGATAACTCGAGAAATATCCATAATTCGGGAAATTGAGCTATGTATTTGTGTTCCCTATTTTTCAAACCTATTGAAATTAAAAAAAAATAGTTAATTTTACATTTTCATCGATAACTCGAGAAATATCCATAATTCGGGAAATTGAGCTTTGTATTTGTGTTCCCTATTTTTCAAATCTATTAAATAAAAAAAAAAAATAGTTAATTTTACATTTTCATCAATAACTAGAGAAATATCCAAAATTCGGGAAATTGAGCTATGTATTTGTGCTCCCTTATTTTCAAACCTATTAAAATTAAAAAAAAAAAAATAGTGAATTTAACATTTTCATCGATAACTCGAGAAATATCCATAATTCGGGAAATTGAGCTATGTATTTGTGTTCCCTTTTTTCAAACCTATTAAAATTAAAAAAAAATAGTTAATTTTACATTTTCATCGATAACTCGAGAAATATCCATAATTCGGGAAATTGAGCTATGAATTTGGGTTCCCTTGTTTTCAAACCTATTAAAATTAAAAAAAAAATAGTTAATTTTACATTTTCATCGATAACTCGAGAAATATCCATAATTCGGGAAATTGAGCTATGTATTTGTGTTCCCTATTTTTCAAACCTATTAAAATTAAAAAAAAAATAGTTAATTGTACATTTTCATCGATAACTCGAGAAATATCCATAATTCGGGAAATTGAGCTATGTATTTGTGCTCCCTTTTTTCAAACGTATTAAAATTTAAAAAAAAATTTAATTTTACATTTTCATCGATAGCTCGAGAAATATCCATAATTCGGGAAATTGAGCTATGTATTTGTGTTCCATATTTTTCAAACCTATTAAAATTAAAAAAAAATTGTTAATTTTACATTTACATCGATAACTCGAGAAATATCCAAAATTCGGGAAATTGAGCTATGTATTTGTGCTCCCTTATTTTCAAACCTATTAAAATTAAAAAAAAATAAATAGTGAATTTAACGTTTTCATCGATAACTCGAGAAATATCCATAATTCGGGAAATTGAGCTATGTATTTGTGTTCCCTTTTTTCAAACCTATTGAAATTAAAAAAAAATAGTTAGTTTTACATTTTTATCAACAACTCGAGAAATATCCATAATTCGGGAAATTGAGATATGTATTTGTGTTCCCTTTTTTCAAACCTATTAATATTAAAAAAAAATAGTTAATTTTACATTTTCATCGATAATTCGAGAAATATCCATAATTCGGGAAATTGAGCTATGTATTTGTGTTCCCTTTTTTCAAACGTATTAAAATAAAAAAAATATTTAATTTTACATTTTCATCGATAACTCGAGAAATATCCATAATTCGGGAAATTGAGCTATGTATTTGTGATCCCTTTTTTCAAACCTATTAATATTAAAAAAAAAATAGTTAATTTTACATTTTCATCGATAATTCGAGAAATATCCATAATTCGGGAAATTGAGCTATGTATTTGTGTTCCCTTTTTTTCAAACGTATTAAAATAAAAAAAAATATTTAATTTTACATTTTCATCGATAACTCGAGAAATATCCATAATTCGGGAAATTGAGCTATGTATTTGTGATCCCTTTTTTTCAAACCTATTAATATTAAAAAAACTAGGTAATTTTACATTTACATCGATAGCTCGAGAAATATCCATAATTCGGTAAATTGAGCTATGGACTTGTGTTCCCATTTTTTCAAACCTATTAAAATTAAAAAAAAAAATAGTTATTTTACATTTTCATCAACAACTCGAGAAATATCCATAATTCGGGAAATTGAGCTATGTATTTGTGTTCCCTATTTTTCAAACCTATTAATATTAAAAAAAAAATAGTTAATTTTACATTTTCATCGATAATTCGAGAAATATCCATAATTCGGGAAATTGAGCTATGTATTTGTGTTCCCTTTTTTTCAAACGTATTAAAATAAAAAAATATATATAATTTTACATTTTCATCGATAACTCGAGAAATATCCATAATTCGGGAAATTGAGCTATGTATTTGTGTTCCCTATTTTTCAAACCTATTAAAATTAAAAAAAAAATAGTTAATTTTACATTTACATCGATAACTCGAGAAATATCCAAAATTCGGGAAATTGAGCTATGGATTTGTGATCCCTATTTTTCAAACCTATTAAAATTACAAAAAAAACAAATAGCGAATTTAACATTTTCATCGATAACTCGAGAAATATCCATAATTCGGGAAATTGAGCTATGTATTTGTGTTCCCTATTTTTCAAACCTATTGAAATTCAAAAAAAAAGGTAATTTTACATTTTCATCGATAACTCGAGAAATATCCATAATTCGGGAAATTGAGCTATGTATTTGTGTTCCCTTTTTTTCAAACCTATTAAAATTAAAAAAAAAAATAGTTAATATTACATTGACATCGATAACTCGAGAAATATCCATAATTCAAGAAATTGAGCTTTGTATTTGTGTTCCCTTTTTTTCAAACCTATTAAAATTAAAAAAAACAAGTAAAAACGTTGCAGTCGGACGCAACCGACTGCGGAATACTCTGATACCAGTAAAAGAACGGTTGATAAGGGGGAATGCAGTGGCCCATGTGGTAAACATCGCCAGCTATCATGTTACCAAATTTGGTGACTTTAGCTCAAAAACTGTGGAAGATAACTTAACTCCCAAATTTAAAAGGTGGGCGGCAGAGGTAGGCGTGGCATCCAAATTTTTGAATCAAATGTTTTTAGCTGTCACTATCTATCTGCCTACCAAGTTTGGTGGCTCTAGCTCAAAAACTGTTAAAGATATAGCCGATTCCGATTTTATAAGGCGGGTGGCTTAGGTGGGCGTGGCATTCAAAATTTTGATGCAGGTCTTTGGTAGATGCTGCCTTCTATCTTTCTACCCAATTTACGGGCTCTAGCTTAAAAACTATAAGAGATATCGAAATTTCCGATTTTAAATGGTGGGCGGCAGAGGTGGGCGTGGTATCCTAATTTTGATGCAGATCTTTTGTAGATGTCACCATATATCTTCCTACCAAATTCGGTGACACTAGCTTGAAAAATGTGAAAACTATAGGCGTTTCCAATTTCAAGTATAAGGGGGGTTGGGGGGCGGAATCAGGGGGCGTGGCATCAAAATTTTTATGCATTTTTTGGGGAACGTCAATATCCATCTTCACACAAAATTTGGTGGCTCTAGCCCAAAAAATGTAAAAACTATAGGCGTTTCCAATTTCTTGGTGAAGGGGGGATGGGGGCGGAATCAGGAGCGTGGCACCCAAGTTTTGATGGGGAACGCCAGTACCTATCTTGACACAAAATTTGGTGGCTCTTGCCCAAAAAATGTGAAAACAATAGGCGTTTCCAATTTCAGGGAGAAGGGGGGATGGGGGCGGAATCAAGCGGCGTGGCATCCAAATTTTGATGCATATTTTTGGGGAACGTCAATATCTATCTTGACACAAAATTTGGTGGCTCTAGCCCAAAAAATGTGAAAACTATGGGCGTTTCCAATTTCACGGAGAAGGGGGACGGGGGCGGAATCAGGGGGCGTGGCATCCAAAATTTTGATGCATTTTTTCGGGGAACGTTAATATCTATGTTGACACAAAGTTTGGTGGCTCTTGCCCAGAAAATGTGAAAACTATAGGCGTTTCCAATTTCAGGGAGAAGGGAAGATGGGGGCGGAATCAGTGGGCGTGGCATCCAAATTTTTGATGCATTTTTTTGGGGAACGTCAATATCTATCTTGACACAAAATTTGGTGGCTATAGCCCAAAAAATGTGAAAACTATGGGCGTTTCCAATTTCACGGAGAAGGGGGGATGGGGGCGGAATCAGGGGGCGTGGGTTCCAAAATTTGGATGCATTTTTTGGGGAACGTTAATATCTATCTTGACACAAAATTTGGTGGCTCTAGCCCAAAAAATGTGAAAACTATGGGCGTTTCCAATTTCAAGGAGCAGGGATGAGGGGGGCGGAAGGAGTGGGCGTGGCATCCAAAATTTTGATGCAGTTTTTTCAGGGACATGACTACCTATCTGCGTGCAAAATTTGGTAACTCTAGCTGTAAGAATGTGACAAATATTAGGTTTTATCGGTTTTCTGTTATCGAATTTATCGATTTCCCAGCCTCCTAGTAGGCGTGGCACCCCAATCTTGACACTTTATCTGTCTCGCCTATAGACAAACATATTTGCAAAGTTTCAAGTCTCTAGCTTTACGGGTGTCGAAAAAAGTTGCGTTCATACGGACGGACAGACGGACAGACGGACAGACACCATGACGGACATTGCACAAAACCAATATACTATGAGACCTTCGGTATCAAAGTATAAAAAATAGCTAATTTTACATTTTCATCGATAACTCGAGAAATATCCATAATTCGGGAAATTGAGCTATGGACTTGTGTTCCCATTTTTTCAAACCCATTAAAATAAAAAAAAATATTTAATTTTACATTTTCATCGATAACTCGAGAAATATCCATAATTCGGGAAATTGAGCTATGTATTTGTGTTCCCTATTTTTCAAACCTATTAAAATTAAAAAAAAAAGGTAATTTTACATTTTCATCGATAACTCGAGATATATCCAAAATTCGGGAAATTGAGCTATGTATTTGTGCTCCCTTATTTTCAAACCTATTAAAATTAAAAAAAAAAATAGTTAGTTTTACATTGTCATCAACAACTCGAGAAATATCCATAATTCGGGAAATTGAGCTATGTATTTGTGTTTTCCTTTTTTTTTCAAACCTATTGAAATTAAAAAAAAATAGTCAATTTTACATTTTCATCGATAACTCGAGAAATATCCATAATTCGGGAAATTGAGCTATGTATTTGTGTTCCCTATTTTTCAAACCTATTAAAATTAAAAAAAAACAAGTAAAAACGTTGCAGTCGGACGCAACCGACTGCGGAATACTCTGATACCAGTAAAAGAACGGTTGATAAGGGGGAATGCAGTGGCCCATGTGGTAAACATCGCCAGCTATCATGTTACCAAATTTGGTGACTTTAGCTCAAAAACTGTGGAAGATAACTTAACTCCCAAATTTAAAAGGTGGGCGGCAGAGGTAGGCGTGGCATCCAAATTTTTGAATCAAATGTTTTTAGCTGTCACTATCTATCTGCCTACCAAGTTTGGTGGCTCTAGCTCAAAAACTGTTAAAGATATAGCCGATTCCGGTTTTATAAGGCGGGTGGCTTAGGTGGGCGTGGCATTCAAAATTTTGATGCAGGTCTTTGGTAGATGCTGCCTTCTATCTTTCTACCCAATTTACGGGCTCTAGCTTAAAAACTATAAGAGATATCGAAATTTCCGATTTTAAATGGTGGGCGGCAGAGGTGGGCGTGGTATCCTAATTTTTGATGCAGATCTTTTGTAGATGTCACCATATATCTTCCTACCAAATTCGGTGACACTAGCTTGAAAAATGTGAAAACTATAGGCGTTTCCAATTTCAAGTATAAGGGGGGTTGGAAGCGGAATCAGGGGGCGTGGCATCAAAATTTTTATGCATTCTTTGGGGAACGTCAATATCTATCTTCACACAAAATTTAATGGCTCTAGCCCCAAAAATGTAAAAACTATAGGCGTTTCCAATTTCTTGGTGAAGGGGGGATGGGGGCGGAATCAGGGGCGTGGCACCCAAGTTTTGATGGGGAACGCCAGTACCTATCTTGACACAAAATTTGGTGGCGCTTGCCCAAAAAATGTGAAAACTATAGGCGTTTGCAATTTCAGGGAGAAGGGGGGATGGGGGCGGAATCAAGGGGCGTGGCATCCAAATTTTGATGCATTTTTTTGGGGAACGTCAATATCTATCTTGACACAAAATTTGGTGGCTCTAGCCCAAAAAATGTGAAAACTATGGGCGTTTCCAATTTCACGGAGAAGGGGGGGACGGGGGCGTAATCAGGGGGCGTGGCATCCAAAATTTTGATGCATTTTTTCGAGGAACGTTAATATCTATGTTGACACAAAATTTGGTGGCTCTTGCCCAGAAAATGTGAAAACTATAGGCGTTTCCAATTTCAGGGAGAAGGGGGGATGGGGGCGGAATCAGTGGGCGTGGCATCCAAATTTTTGATGCATTTTTTTGGGGAACGTCAATATCTATCTTGACACAAAATTTGGTGGCTATAGCCCATAAAATGTGAAAACTATGGGCGTTTCCAATTTCATGGAGAAGGGGGGGGGGGGGATGGGGGCGGAATCAGGGGGCGTGGGTTTCAAAATTTGGATGCATTTTTTTGGGGAACGTTAATATCTATCTTGACACAAAATTTGGTGGCTCTAGCCCAAAAAATGTGAAAACTATGGGCGTTTCCAATTTCAAGGAGCAGGGATGAGGGGGGCGGAAGGAGTGGGCGTGGCATCCAAAATTTTGATGCAGTTTTTCAGGGACATGACTACCTATCTGCGTGCAAAATTTGGTAACTCTAGCTGTAAGAATGTGACAAATATTAGGTTTTATCGGTTTTCTGTTATCGAATTTATCGATTTCCCAGCCTCCTAGTAGGCGTGGCACCCCAATCTTGACACTTTATCTGTCTCGCCTATAGACAAACATATTTGCAAAGTTTCAAGTCTCTAGCTTTACGGGTGTCGAAAAAAGTTGCGTTCATACGGACAGACGGACAGACGGACAGACGGACAGACACCATGACGGACATTGCACAAAACCAATATACTATGAGACCTTCGGTATCAAAGTATAAAAAGTTAATTTTACATTTTCATCGATAACTCGAGAAATATCCATAATTCGGGAAATTGAGCTATGGACTTTTGTTCCCATTTTTTCAAACCTATAAAAATTAAAAAAAAAATAGTGAGTTTTACATTTTCATCGATAACTCGAGAAATATCCATAATTCGGGATATTGAGCTATGTATTTGTGTTCCCTTTTAATCAAACCTATTAAAATAAAAAAAAATAGTTAATTTTACATTTTCATCGATAACTCGAGAAATATCCATAATTCGGGAAATTGAACTATGTATTTGTGTTCCCATATTTTCAAACCGATTAAAATTAAAAAAAAAAGAAGTTAATTTTACATTTTCATCGATAACTCGAGAAATATCCATAATTCGGGAAATTGAGCTATGTATTTGTGTTCCCTTTTTTCAAACCTATTGAAATTAAAGAAAAAATAGTTAATTTTACATTTTCATCGATAACTCGAGAAATATCCATAATTCGGGAAATTGAGCTATGTATTTGTGTTCCCTATTTTTCAAACCTATTAAAATTAAAAAAAAAAAATAGTTAATTTTACATTTACATCGATAACTCGAGAAATATCCATAATTCGGGAAATTGAGCTATGTATTTGTGTTTTCCTTTTATTTTTCAAACCTATTGAAATTAAAAAAAAATAGTTAATTTTACATTTTCATCGATAACTCGAGAAATATCCATAATTCGGGAAATTGAGCTATGTATTTGTGTTCCCTATTTTTCAAACCTATTAATATTAAAAAAAAACTAGGTAATTTTACATTTTCATCGATAACTCGAGAAATATCCATAATTCGGGATATTGAGCTATGTATTTGTGTTCCCTTTTAATCAAACCTATAAAAATAAAAAAAAAATAGTTAATTTTACATTTTCATCGATAACTCGAGAAATATCCATAATTCGGGAAATTGAACTATGTATTTGTGTTCCCATATTTTCAAACCGATTAAAATTAAAAAAAAAAAGTGAATTTTACATTTTCATCGATAACTCGAGAAATATCCATAATTCGGGAAATTGAGCTATGTATTTGTGTTCCCTTTTTTTCAAACCTATTGAAATTAAAGAAAAAATAGTTAATTTTACATTTTCATCGATAACTCGAGAAATATCCATAATTCGGGAAATTGAGCTATGTATTTGTGTTCCTTTTTTTCAAACCTATTAATATTAAAAAAAAAACTATGTAATTTTACATTTTCATCGATAACTCGAGAAATATCCATAATTCGGGAAATTGAGCTATGGACTTGTGTTCCCATTTTTTCAAACCTATTAAAATTAAAAAAAAAGTTAATTTTACATTTACATCGATAACTCGAGAAATATCCAAAATTCGGGAAATTGAGCTATGTATTTGTGTTCCCTTTTTTTCAAACCTATTAAAAAAAAAAAAAAAAATAGTTAATTTTACATTTTTATCAACAACTCGAGAAATATCCAAAATTCGGGAAATTGAGCTTTGTATTTGTGCTCCCTTATTTTCAAACCTATTAAAATTAAAAAAAAAATAGTTAATTTTACATTTTTATCAACAACTCGAGAAATATCCATAATTCGGGAAATTGAGCTATGTATTTGTGTTTTCCTTTTTTTTCAAACCTATTGAAATTAAAAAAAAATAGTTAATTTTACATTTTCATCGATAACTCGAGAAATATCCATAATTCGGGAAATTGAGCTATGTATTTGTGTTCCCTATTTTTCAAACCTATTAAAATTAAAAAAATAAATAGTTAATTTTACATTTTCATCGATAACTCGAGAAATATCCATAATTCGGGAAATTGAGCTATGGACTTGTGTTCCCATTTTTTCAAACCTATAAAAATTTAAAAAAAAAAATAGTGAGTTTTACATTTTCATCGATAACTCGAGAAATATCCATAATTCGGGATATTGAGCTATGTATTTGTGTTCCCTTTTAATCAAACCTATTAAAAAAAAAAAAAATAGTTAATTTTACATTTTCATCGATAACTCGAGAAATATCCATAATTCGGGAAATTGAACTATGTATTTGTGTTCCCATATTTTCAAACCTATTAAAATTAAAAAAAAAAGTTAATTTTACATTTTCATCGATAACTCGAGAAATATCCATAATTCGGGAAATTGAGCTATGTATTTGTGTTCCCTTTTTTTCAAACCTATTAAAATTAAAAAAAATAGTTAATTTTACATTTTCATCGATAACTCGAGAAATATCCATAATTCGGGAAATTGAGCTATGTATTTGTGTTCCCTATTTTTCAAACCTATTAAAATTAAAAAAAAGTAGTTAATTTTACATTTTCATCAACAACTCGAGAAATATCCATAATTCGGGAAATTGAGCTATGTATTTGTGGTCCCATATTTTCAAACCGATTAAAATTAAAAAAAAATTAGTTAGTTTTATATTTTCATCGATAACTCGAGAAATATCCATAATTCGGGAAATTGAGCTATGTATTTGTGTTCCCTATTTTTCAAACCTATTGAAATTAAAAAAAAAATAGTGAATTTTACATTTTCATCGATAACTCGAGAAATATCCATAATTCGGGAAATTGAGCTATGTATTTGTGTTCCCTATTTTTCAAACCTATTAAAATTAAAAAAAAAATAGTTAATTTTACATTTACATCGATAACTCGAGAAATATCCAAAATTCGGGAAATTGAGCTATGTATTTGTGTTCCCTTTTTTCAAACCTAAAAAAAAAAAAAATAGTTAATTTTACATTTTCATCGATAACTCAAGACATATCCATAATTCGGGAAATTGAGCTATGTATTTGTGTTCCCTATTTTTCAAACCTATTAAAATTAAAAAAAAAAAAATAGTTAATTTTACATTTTCATCGATAACTCGAGAAATATCCATAATTCGGGAAATTGAGCTATGTATTTGCGTTCCCTTTTTTCAAACCTATTAAAATTTTTAAAAAAAATAGTTAATTTTACATTTTCATCGATAACTCGAGACATATCCATAATTCGGGAAATTGAGCTATGTATTTGTGTTTTCCTCTTTTTTTCAAACCTATTGAAATTAAAAAAAAATAGTTAATTTTACATTTTCATCGATAACTCGAGAAATATCCATAATTCGGGAAATTGAGCTATGTATTTGTGTTCCCTATTTTTCAAACCTATTAAAATTAAAAAAATAAATAGTTAATTTTACATTTTCATCGATAACTCGAGAAATATCCATAATTCGGGAAATTGAGCTATGGACTTGTGTTCCCATTTTTTCAAACCTATAAAAATTAAAAAAAAAAATAGTGAGTTTTACATTTTCATCGATAACTCGAGAAATATCCATAATTCGGGATATTGAGCTATGTATTTGTGTTCCCTTTTAATCAAACCTATTAAAATAAAAAAAAAATAGTTAATTTTACATTTTCATCGATAACTCGAGAAATATCCATAATTCGGGAAATTGAACTATGTATTTGTGTTCCCATATTTTCAAACCTATTAAAATTAAAAAAAAAAGTTAATTTTACATTTTCATCGATAACTCGAGAAATATCCATAATTCGGGAAATTGAGCTATGTATTTGTGTTCCCTTTTTTTCAAACCTATTAAAATTAAAAAAAATAGTTAATTTTACATTTTCATCGATAACTCGAGAAATATCCATAATTCGGGAAATTGAGCTATGTATTTGTGTTCCCTATTTTTCAAACCTATTAAAATTAAAAAAAAAAGTAGTTAATTTTACATTTTCATCAACAACTCGAGAAATATCCATAATTCGGGAAATTGAGCTATGTATTTGTGGTCCCATATTTTCAAACCGATTAAAATTAAAAAAAAATTAGTTAGTTTTATATTTTCATCGATAACTCGAGAAATATCCATAATTCGGAAAATTGAGCTATGTATTTGTGTTCCCTATTTTTCAAACCTATTGAAATTAAAAAAAAATAGTGAATTTTACATTTTCATCGATAACTCGAGAAATATCCATAATTCGGGAAATTGAGCTATGTATTTGTGTTCCCTATTTTTCAAACCTATTAAAATTAAAAAAAAAAAAATAGTTAATTTTACATTTACATCGATAACTCGAGAAATATCCAAAATTCGGGAAATTGAGCTATGTATTTGTGTTCCCTTTTTTTCAAATCCTTAAAAAAAAAAAATAGTTAATTTTACATTTTCATCGATAACTCAAGACATATCCATAATTCGGGAAATTGAGCTATGTATTTGTGTTCCCTATTTTTCAAACCTATTAAAATTAAAAAAAAAAATAGTTAATTTTACATTTTCATCGATAACTCGAGAAATATCCATAATTCGGGAAATTGAGCTATGTATTTGCGTTCCCTTTTTTTCAAACCTATTAAAATTTAAAAAAAAATAGTTAATTTTACATTTTCATCGATAACTCGAGACATATCCATAATTCGGGAAATTGAGCTATGTATTTGTGTTCCCTATTTTTCAAACCTATTTAAATTAAAAAAAAAATAGTTAGTTTTACATTGTCATCAATAACTCGAGAAATATCCATAATTCGGGAAATTGAGCTATGTATTTGTTCTCCCTTTTAATCAAACCAATTGAAATTAAAAAACAAATAGTTAATTTTATATTTTCATCAACAACTCGAGAAATATCCATAATTCGGGAAATTGAGCTATGTATTTGTGGTCCCATATTTTCAAACCGATTAAAATTAAAAAAAAATTAGTTAGTTTTATATTTTCATCGATAACTCGAGAAATATCCATAATTCGGGAAATTGAGCTTTGTATTTGTGTTCCCTATTTTTCAAATCTATTAAATAAAAAAAAAAAAATAGTTAATTTTACATTTACATCAATAACTCGAGAAATATCCAAAGTTCGGGAAATTGAGCTATGTATTTGTGTTCCCTTTTAATCAAACCTATTGAAATTAAAAAAAAATAGTTAATTTTACATTTTCATCAATAACTCGAGAAATATCCATAATTCGGGAAATTGAGCTATGTATTTGTGTTCCCTATTTTTCAAACCTATTGAAATTAAAAATAAAATAGTTAATTTTACATTTTCATCGATAACTCGAGAAATATCCATAATTCGGGAAATTGAGCTATGTATTTGTGATCCCATTTTTTCAAACCTATTAAAATTTAAAAAAAATAGTTAATTTTAAATTTTCATCGATAACTCGAGAAATATCCATAATTCCTGATATTGAGCTATGAATTTGTGTTCCCTATTTTTCAAACCGATTAATATTAAAAAAAAATTAATTAATTTTACATTTTCATCGATAACTCGAGAAATATCCATAATTCGGGAAATTGAGCTATGTATTTGTGTTCCCTATTTTTCAAACCTATTAAAATTAAAAATAAAATAGTTAATTTTACATTTTCATCGATAACTCGAGAAATATCCATAATTCGGGAAATTGAGCTATGTATTTGTGTTCCCATATTTTCAAACCGATTAAAATTAAAAAAAATTAGTGAGTTTTACATTTTCATCGATAACTCGAGAAATATCCATAATTCTGGAAATTGAGCAATGTATTTGTGTTTTCCTTTTTTTCAAACCTATTGAAATTAAAAAAAAAAATAGTTAATATTACATTTTCATCGATAACTCGAGAAATATCCATAATTCGGGAAATTGAGCTATGTATTTGTGATCCCTTTTTTTCAAACCTATTAATATTAATAAAAAAAAAATTGTTAATTTTACATTTTCATCGATAACTCGAGAAATATCCATAATTCGGGAAATTGAGCTATGTATTTGTGCTCCCTTTTTTTCAAACGTATTAAAATTTAAAAAAAAATTTAATTTTACATTTTCATCGATAGCTCGAGAAATATCCATAATTCGGGAAATTGAGCTATGTATTTGTGTTCCATATTTTTCAAACCTATTAAAATTAAAAAAAAAAATTGTTAATTTTACATTTACATCGATAACTCGAGAAATATTAAAAATTCGGGAAATTGAGCTATGTATTTGTGCTCCCTTATTTTCAAACCTATTAAAATTTAAAAAAAAAAAGTAGTGAATTTAACGTTTTCATCGATAACTCGAGAAATATCCATAATTCCTGATATTGAGCTATGAATTTGTGTTCCCTATTTTTCAAACCGATTAATATTAAAAAAAAATTAATTAATTTTACATTTTCATCGATAACTCGAGAAATATCCATAATTCGGGAAATTGAGCTATGTATTTGTGTTCCCTTTTTTTCAAACCTATTAAAATTAAAAATAAAATAGTTAATTTTACATTTTCATCGATAACTCGAGAAATATCCATAATTCGGGAAATTGAGCTATGTATTTGCGTTCCCTTTTTTTCAAACCTATTAAAATTTAAAAAAAAATAGTTAATTTTACATTTTCATCGATAACTCGAGACATATCCATAATTCGGGAAATTGAGCTATGTATTTGTGTTTTCCCTTTTTTTCAAACCTATTGAAATTAAAAAAAAAATAGTTAATTTTACATTTTCATCGATAACTCGAGAAATATCCATAATTCGGGAAATTGAGCTATGTATTTGTGTTCCCTATTTTTCAAACCTATTAAAATTAAAAAATAAATAGTTAATTTTACATTTTCATCGATAACTCGAGAAATATCCATAATTCGGGAAATTGAGCTATGGACTTGTGTTCCCATTTTTTTCAAACCTATAAAAATTAAAAAAAAAAATAGTGAGTTTTACATTTTCATCGATAACTCGAGAAATATCCATAATTCGGGATATTGAGCTATGTATTTGTGTTCCCTTTTAATCAAACCTATTAAAATAAAAAAAAAATAGTTAATTTTACATTTTCATCGATAACTCGAGAAATATCCATAATTCGGGAAATTGAACTATGTATTTGTGTTCCCATATTTTCAAACCTATTAAAATTAAAAAAAAGTTAATTTTACATTTTTCATCGATAACTCGAGAAATATCCATAATTCGGGAAATTGAGCTATGTATTTGTGTTCCCTTTTTTTCAAACCTATTAAAATTAAAAAAAAATAGTTAATTTTACATTTTCATCGATAACTCGAGAAATATCCATAATTCGGGAAATTGAGCTATGTATTTGTGTTCCCTATTTTTCAAACCTATTAAAATTAAAAAAAAAGTAGTTAATTTTACATTTTCATCAACAACTCGAGAAATATCCATAATTCGGGAAATTGAGCTATGTATTTGTGGTCCCATATTTTCAAACCGATTAAAATTAAAAAAAAATTAGTTAGTTTTATATTTTCATCGATAACTCGAGAAATATCCATAATTCGGAAAATTGAGCTATGTATTTGTGTTCCCTATTTTTCAAACCTATTGAAATTAAAAAAAAATAGTGAATTTTACATTTTCATCGATAACTCGAGAAATATCCATAATTCGGGAAATTGAGCTATGTATTTGTGTTCCCTATTTTTTCAAACCTATTAAAATTAAAAAAAAAAATAGTTAATTTTACATTTACATCGATAACTCGAGAAATATCCAAAATTCGGGAAATTGAGCTATGTATTTGTGTTCCCTTTTTTTCAAATCTAAAAAAAAAAAAAATAGTTAATTTTACATTTTCATCGATAACTCAAGACATATCCATAATTCGGGAAATTGAGCTATGTATTTGTGTTCCCTATTTTTCAAACCTATTAAAATTAAAAAAAAAAAAATAGTTAATTTTACATTTTCATCGATAACTCGAGAAATATCCATAATTCGGGAAATTGAGCTATGTATTTGCGTTCCCTTTTTTTCAAACCTATTAAAATTTAAAAAAAATAGTTAATTTTACATTTTCATCGATAACTCGAGACATATCCATAATTCGGGAAATTGAGCTATGTATTTGTGTTCCCTATTTTTCAAACCTATTTAAATTTAAAAAAAAAATAGTTAGTTTTACATTGTCATCAATAACTCGAGAAATATCCATAATTCGGGAAATTGAGCTATGTATTTGTTCTCCCTTTTAATCAAACCAATTGAAATTAAAAAACAAATAGTTAATTTTATATTTTCATCAACAACTCGAGAAATATCCATAATTCGGGAAATTGAGCTATGTATTTGTGGTCCCATATTTTCAAACCGATTAAAATTAAAAAAAATTAGTTAGTTTTATATTTTCATCGATAACTCGAGAAATATCCATAATTCGGGAAATTGAGCTTTGTATTTGTGTTCCCTATTTTTCAAATCTATTAAAAAAAAAAAAAAATAGTTAATTTTACATTTACATCAATAACTCGAGAAATATCCAAAGTTCGGGAAATTGAGCTATGTATTTGTGTTCCCTTTTAATCAAACCTATTGAAATTAAAAAAAAATAGTTAATTTTACATTTTCATCAATAACTCGAGAAATATCCATAATTCGGGAAATTGAGCTATGTATTTGTGTTCCCTTTTTTCAAACCTATTGAAATTAAAAATAAAATAGTTAATTTTACATTTTCATCGATAACTCGAGAAATATCCATAATTCGGGAAATTGAGCTATGTATTTGTGATCCCATTTTTTCAAACCTATTAAAATTTAAAAAAAATAGTTAATTTTAAATTTTCATCGATAACTCGAGAAATATCCATAATTCCTGATATTGAGCTATGAATTTGTGTTCCCTATTTTTCAAACCGATTAATATTAAAAAAAAATTAATTAATTTTACATTTTCATCGATAACTCGAGAAATATCCATAATTCGGGAAATTGAGCTATGTATTTGTGTTCCCTTTTTTTTCAAACCTATTAAAATTAAAAATAAAATAGTTAATTTTACATTTTCATCGATAACTGGAGAAATATCCATAATTCGGGAAATTGAGCTATGTATTTGTGTTCCCATATTTTCAAACCGATTAAAATTAAAAAAAAATTAGTGAGTTTTACATTTTCATCGATAACTCGAGAAATATCCATAATTCTGGAAATTGAGCAATGTATTTGTGTTTTCCTTTTTTCAAACCTATTGAAATTAAAAAAAAATAGTTAATATTACATTTTCATCGATAACTCGAGAAATATCCATAATTCGGGAAATTGAGCTATGTATTTGTGATCCCTTTTTTTCAAACCTATTAATATTAATAAAAAAAAAATTGTTAATTTTACATTTTCATCGATAACTCGAGAAATATCCATAATTCGGGAAATTGAGCTATGTATTTGTGCTCCCTTTTTTTCAAACGTATTAAAATTTAAAAAAAAAAATTTAATTTTACATTTTCATCGATAGCTCGAGAAATATCCATAATTCGGGAAATTGAGCTATGTATTTGTGTTCCATATTTTTCAAACCTATTAAAATTAAAAAAAAAATTGTTAATTTTACATTTACATCGATAACTCGAGAAATATTAAAAATTCGGGAAATTGAGCTATGTATTTGTGCTCCCTTATTTTCAAACCTATTAAAATAAAAAAAAAAAAAGTAGTGAATTTAACGTTTTCATCGATAACTCGAGAAATATCCATAATTCGGGAAATTGAGCTATGTATTTGTGTTCCCTTTTTTTCAAACCTATTAAAATTAAAAAAAAAAAATAATTAATTTTACATTTTCATCGATAACTCGAGAAATATCCATAATTCGGGAAATTGAGCTATATATTTGTGTTCCCTTTTTTTCAAACCTATTAAAATTTAAAAAAAAATAGTTAATTTTACATTTTCATCGATAACTGGAGAAATATCCATAATTCGGGAAATTGAGCTATGTATTTGTGCTCCCATATTTTCAAACGGATTAAAATTAAAAAAAATTAGTGAGTTTTATATTTTCATCGATAACTCGAGAAATATCCATAATTCTGGAAATTGAGCTATGTATTTGTGTTTTCCTTTTTTTCAAACCTATTGAAATTAAAAAAAAATAGTTAATATTACATTTTCATCGATAACTCGAGAAATATCCATAATTCGGGAAATTGAGCTATGTATTTGTGATCCAATTTTTTCAAACCTATTAAAATTAAAAAAAAAAATTGTTAATTTTAAATTTTCATCGATTACTCGAGAAATATCCATAATTCCTGATATTGAGCTATGAATTTGTGTTCCCTATTTTTTCAAACCGATTAATATTAAAAAAAATTAATTAATTTTACATTTTCATCGATAACTGGAGAAATATCCATAATTCGGGAAATTGAGCTATGTATTTGTGTTCCCTTATTTTCAAACCGATTAAAATTAAAAAAAAATTAGTGAGTTTTACATTTTCATCGATAACTCGAGAAATATCCATAATTCTGGAAATTGAGCTATGTATTTGTGTTTTCCTTTTTTTTCAAACCTATTGAAATTAAAAAAAAAATAGTTAATATTACATTTTCATCGATAACTCGAGAAATATCCATAATTCGGGAAATTGAGCTATGTATTTGTGCTCCATTTTTTTCAATCGTATTAAAATTTAAAAAAAAATTTAATTTTACATTTTCATCGATAGCTCGAGAAATATCCATAATTCGGGAAATTGAGCTATGTATTTGTGTTCCATATTTTTCAAACCTATTAAAATTAAAAAAAAAATTGTTAATTTTACATTTACATCGATAACTCGAGAAATATCCAAAATTCGGGAAATTGAGCTATGTATTTGTGCTCCCTTATTTTCAAACCTATTAAAATTAAAAAAAAATAAAATAGTGAATATAACGTTTTCATCGATAACTCGAGAAATATCCATAATTCGGGAAATTGAGCTATGTATTTGTGTTCCCTTTTTTTCAAACCTATTAAAATTAAAAAAAAATAGTTAATTTTACATTTTCATCGATAACTCGAGAAATATCCATAATTCGGGAAATTGAGCTATGTATTTGTGTTCCCTTTTTTTCAAACCTATTGAAATTAAAAAAAAAATAATTAATTTTACATTTTCATCGATAACTCGAGAAATATCCATAATTCGGGAAATTGAGCTATATATTTGTGTTCCCTTTTTATCAAACCTATTAAAATTAAAAAAAAATAGTTAATTTTACATTTTCATCGATAACTGGAGAAATATCCATAATTCGGGAAATTGAGCTATGTATTTGTGTTCCCATATTTTCAAACGGATTAAAATTAAAAAAAAATTAGTGAGTTTTACATTTTCATCGATAACTCGAGAAATATCCATAATTCGGGAAATTGAGCTATGTATTTGTGTTCCCTATTTTTCAAACCTATTCAAATTAAAAAAAAAATAGTTAATTTTACATTTTCATCGATAACTCGAGAAATATCCATAATTCGGGAAATTGAGCTATGGACTTGTGTTCCCATTTTTTCAAACCTATAAAAATTAAAAAAAAAAAAATAGTGAGTTTTACATTTTCATCGATAACTCGAGAAATATCCATAATTCGGGATATTGAGCTATGTATTTGTGTTCCCTTTTAATCAAACCTATTAAAATAAAAAAAAAATAGTTAATTTTACATTTTCATCGATAACTCGAGAAATATGCATAATTCGGGAAATTGAGCTATATATTTGTGTTCCCTTTTTTCAAACCTATTAAAATTAAAAAAAAATAGTTAATTTTACATTTTCATCGATAACTGGAGAAATATCCATAATTCGGGAAATTGAGCTATGTATTTGTGTTTTCCTTTTTTTTCAATCCTATTGAAATTAAAAAAAAAGTTAATGTTACATTTTCATCGATAACTCGAGAAATATCCATAATTCGGGAAATTGAGCTATGTATTTGTGATCCCTTTTTTTCAAACCTATTAATATTAAAAAAAAAATAGTTAATTTTACATTTTCATCGATAACTCAAGAAATATCCAAAATTCGGGAAATTGAGCTATGTATTTGTGCTCCCTTATTTTCAAACCTATTAAAATTAAAAAAAAAATAGTTAATTTTACATTTTTATCAACAACTCGAGAAATATCCATAATTCGGGAAATTGAGCTATGTATTTGTGTTTTCCTTTTTTTTTCAATCCTATTGAAATTAAAAAAAAAAAGTTAATGTTACATTTTCATCGATAACTCGAGAAATATCCATAATTCGGGAAATTGAGCTATGTATTTGTGTTCCCTATTTTTCAAACCTATTAAAATTAAAAAAAAATAGTTAATTTTACATTTTCATCGATAACTCGAGAAATATCCATAATTCGGGAAATTGAGCTATGGACTTGTGTTCCCATTTTTTCAAACCGATTAAAATTAAAAAAAAAATAGTTATTTTTACATTTTCATCGATAACTCGAGAAATATCCATAATTCGGGAAATTGAGCTATGTATTTGTGTTCCCTATTTTTCAAACCTATTGAAATTAACGAAAAAATATTTAATTTTACATTTTCATCGATAACTCGAGAAATATCCATAATTCGGGAAATTGACCTATGTATTTGTATCCCTTTTTTCAAACCTATTAATATTAAAAAAAAACTAGGTAATTTTACATTTTCATCGATAACTCGAGAAATATCCATAATTCGGTAAATTGAGCTATGGACTTGTGTTCCCATTTTTTCAAACCTATTAAAATTAAAAAAAAAATTAGTTAATTTTACATTTTCATCAACAACTCGAGAAATATCCATAATTCGGGAAATTGAGCTATGTATTTGTGTTCCCTATTTTTCAAACCTATTAAAATTAAAAAAAAAGTTAATTTTACATTTTCATCGATAACTCGAGAAATATCCATAATTCGGGAAATTGAGCTATGTATTTGTGTTCCCTTTTTTTCAAACCTATTGAAATTAAAAAAAAATAGTTAATTTTACATTTTCATCGATAACTCGAGAAATATCCATAATTCGGGAAATTGAGCTATGTATTTGTGATCCCTTTTTTCAAACCTATTAATATTAAAAAAAAAAAATAGTTAATTTTACATTTTCATCGATAATTCGAGAAATATCCATAATTCGGGAAATTGAGCTATGTATTTGTGTTCCCTTTTTTTCAAACGTATTAAAATAAAAAAATATATTTAATTTTACATTTTCATCGATAACTCGAGAAATATCCATAATTCGGGAAATTGAGCTATGTATTTGTGTTCCCTATTTTTCAAACCTATTAAAATTAAAAAAAAAAAATAGTTAATTTTACATTTTCATCGATAACTCGAGAAATATCCAAAATTCGGGAAATTGAGCTATGTATTTGTGTTCCCTTTTTTTTAAACCTATTAAAATTAAAAAAAAAAAATAGCGAATTTTACATTTTCATCGATAACTCGAGAAATATCCATAATTCGGGAAATTGAGCTATGGACTTGTGTTCCCATTTTTTCAAACCGATTAAAATTAAAAAAAAAAATATTTATTTTTACATTTTCATCGATAACTCGAGAAATATCCATAATTCGGGAAATTGAGCTATGTATTTGTGTTCCCTATTTTTCAAACCTATTGAAATTAAAGAAAAAATATTTAATTTTACATTTTCATCGATAACTCGAGAAATATCCATAATTCGGGAAATTGAGCTATGTATTTGTGTTCCCTTTTTTCAAACCTATTAAAATTAAAAAAAAATAATTAATTTTACATTTTCATCGATAACTCGAGAAATATCCATAATTCGGGAAATTGAGCTATATATTTGTGTTCCCTTATTTTCAAACCTATTAAAATTAAAAAAAAATAGTTAATTTTACATTTTCATCGATAACTGGAGAAATATCCATAATTCGGGAAATTGAGCTATGTATTTGTGTTCCCATATTTTCAAACGGATTAAAATTAAAAAAAATTAGTGAGTTTTATATTTTCATCGATAACTCGAGAAATATCCATAATTCTGGAAATTGAGCTATGTATTTGTGTTTTCCTTTTTTTTCAAACCTATTGAAATTAAAAAAAAAATAGTTAATATTACATTTTCATCGATAACTCGAGAAATATCCATAATTCGGGAAATTGAGCTATGTATTTGTGATCCAATTTTTCAAACCTATTAAAATTTAAAAAAAAATTGTTAATATTAAATTTTCATCGATTACTCGAGAAATATCCATAATTCCTGATATTGAGCTATGAATTTGTGTTCCCTATTTTTCAAACCGATTAATATTAAAAAAAAATTAATTAATTTTACATTTTCATCGATAACTCGAGAAATATCCATAATTCGGGAAATTGAGCTATGTATTTGTGTTCCCTTTTTTTCAAACCTATTAAAATTAAAAATAAAATAGTTAATTTTACATTTTCATCGATAACTGGAGAAATATCCATAATTCGGGAAATTGAGCTATGTATTTGTGTTCCCTTATTTTCAAACCGATTAAAATTAAAAAAAAATTAGTGAGTTTTACATTTTCATCGATAACTCGAGAAATATCCATAATTCTGGAAATTGAGCAATGTATTTGTGTTTTCCTTTTTTTCAAACCTATTGAAATTAAAAAAAAAATAGTTAATATTACATTTTCATCGATAACTCGAGAAATATCCATAATTCGGGAAATTGAGCTATGTATTTGGGATCCCTTTTTTTCAAACCTATTAATATTAATAAAAAAAAAATTGTTAATTCTACATTTTCATCGATAACTCGAGAAATATCCATAATTCGGGAAATTGAGCTATGTATTTGTGCTCCCTTTTTTCAAACGTATTAAAATTTAAAAAAAAAATTTAATTTTACATTTTCATCGATAGCTCGAGAAATATCCATAATTCGGGAAATTGAGCTATGTATTTGTGTTCCATATTTTTCAAACCTATTAAATAATAAAAAAAAAAATTGTTAATTTTACATTTACATCGATAACTCGAGAAATATCCAAAATTCGGGAAATTGAGCTATGTATTTGTGCTCCCTTATTTTCAAACCTATTAAAATTAAAAAAAAATTAAATAGTGAATTTAACGTTTTCATCGATAACTCGAGAAATATCCATAATTCGGGATATTGAGCTATGTATTTGTGTTCCCTTTTTTTCAAATCTATTAAAATTAAAAAAAAATAGTTAATTTTACATTTTCATCGATAACTCGAGAAATATCCATAATTCGGGAAATTGAGCTATGGACTTGTGATCCCTTTTTTTCAAACCTATTAAAATTAAAAAAAAAATAGTTAATTTAACATTTTCATCAACAACTCGAGAAATATCCATAATTCGGGAAATTGAGCTATGGACTTGTGTTCCCTATTTTTCAAACCTATTAAAATTAAAAAAAAAAAAAATAGGTAATTTTACATTTTCATCAATAACTCGAGAAATATCCATAATCCCTGAAATTGAGCTATGTATTTGTGTTCCCTTTTAATCAAACCTATTAAAATTAAAAAAAAATTAAATAGTGAATTTAACGTTTTCATCGATAACTCGAGAAATATCCATAATTCGGGATATTGAGCTATGTATTTGTGTTCCCTTTTTTTCAAATCTATTAAAATTAAAAAAAAATAGTTAATTTTACATTTACATCGATAACTCGAGAAATATCCAAAATTCGGGAAATTGAGCTATGTATTTGTGCTCCCTTATTTTCAAACCTATTAAAATTAAAAAAAAATTAAATAGTGAATTTAACGTTTTCATCGATAACTCGAGAAATATCCATAATTCGGGATATTGAGCTATGTATTTGTGTTCCCTTTTTTTCAAATCTATTAAAATTAAAAAAAAATAGTTAATTTTACATTTTCATCGATAACTCGAGAAATATCCATAATTCGGGAAATTGAGCTATGGACTTGTGATCCCTTTTTTTCAAACCTATTAAAATTAAAAAAAAAATAGTTAATTTAACATTTTCATCAACAACTCGAGAAATATCCATAATTCGGGAAATTGAGCTATGTATTTGTGTTCCCTATTTTTCAAACCTATTAAAATTAAAAAAAAAAAAATAGGTAATTTTACATTTTCATCAATAACTCGAGAAATATCCATAATCCCTGAAATTGAGCTATGTATTTGTGTTCCCTTTTAATCAAACCTATTAAATATTAAAAAAAATTAAATAGTGAATTTAACGTTTTCATCGATAACTCGAGAAATATCCATAATTCGGGATATTGAGCTATGTATTTGTGTTCCCTTTTTTTCAAATCTATTAAAATTAAAAAAAAATAGTTAATTTTACATTTACATCGATAACTCGAGAAATATCCAAAATTCGGGAAATTGAGCTATGTATTTGTGCTCCCTTATTTTCAAACCTATTAAAATTAAAAAAAATTAAATAGTGAATTTAACGTTTTCATCGATAACTCGAGAAATATCCATAATTCGGGATATTGAGCTATGTATTTGTGTTCCCTTTTTTTCAAATCTATTAAAATTAAAAAAAAATAGTTAATTTTACATTTTCATCGATAACTCGAGAAATATCCATAATTCGGGAAATTGAGCTATGGACTTGTGTTCCCATTTTTTCAAACCGATTAAAATTAAAAAAAAAAAATATTTATTTTACATTTTCATCGATAACTCGAGAAATATCCATAATTCGGGAAATTGAGCTATGTATTTGTGTTCCCTATTTTTCAAACCTATTGAAATTAAAGAAAAATATTTAATTTTACATTTTCATCGATAACTCGAGAAATATCCATAATTCGGGAAATTGAGCTATGTATTTGTGATCCCTTTTTTTCAAACCTATTAATATAAAAAAAATAGTTAATTTTACATTTTCATCGATAACTCGAGAAATATCCAAAATTCGGGAAATTGAGCTATGTATTTGTGTTCCCTATTTTTCAAACCTATTAAAATTAAAAAAAAATAGTTAATTTTACATTTTCATCGATAACTCGAGAAATATCCATAATTCGGGAAATTGAGCTATGGACTTGTGTTCCCATTTTTTCAAACCGATTAAAATTAAAAAAAAAAAAATATTTATTTTTACATTTTCATCGATAACTCGAGAAATATCCATAATTCGGGAAATTGAGCTATGTATTTGTGTTCCCTATTTTTCAAACCTATTGAAATTAAAGAAAAATATTTAATTTTACATTTTCATCGATAACTCGAGAAATATCCATAATTCGGGAAATTGAGCTATGTATTTGTGATCCCTTTTTTCAAACCTATTAATATTAAAAAAACTAGGTAATTTTACATTTTCATCGATAACTCGAGAAATATCCATAATTCGGTAAATTGAGCTATGGACTTGTGTTCCCATTTTTTCAAACCTATTAAAATTAAAAAAAAAATTAGTTAATTTTACATTTTCATCAACAACTCGAGAAATATCCATAATTCGGGAAATTGAGCTATGTATTTGTGTTCCCTATTTTTCAAACCTATTAAAATTAAAAAAAAAGTTAATTTTACATTTTCATCGATAACTCGAGAAATATCCATAATTCGGGAAATTGAGCTATGTATATGTGTTCCCTTTTTTCAAACCTATTGAAATTAAAAAAAAATAGTTAATTTTAAATTTTCATCGATAACTCGAGAAATATCCATAATTCGGGAAATTGAGCTATGTATTTGTGATCCCTTTTTTCAAACCTATTAATATAAAAAAAAAATAGTTAATTTTACATTTTCATCGATAATTCGAGAAATATCCATAATTCGGGAAATTGAGCTATATATTTGTGCTCCCTTTTTTCAAACGTATTAAAATAAAAAAAAATATTTAATTTTACATTTTCATCGATAACTCGAGAAATATCCATAATTCGGGAAATTGAGCTATGTATTTGTGTTCCCTTTTTTCAAACCTATTAAAATAAAAAAAAAAAAATAGTTAATTTTACATTTTCATCGATAACTCGAGAAATATCCAAAATTCGGGAAATTGAGCTATGGATTTGTGATCCCTATTTTTCAAACCTATTAAAATTAAAAAAAATAAATAGCGAATTTAACATTTTCATCGATAACTCGAGAAATATCCATAATTCGGGAAATTGAGCTATGGACTTGTGTTCCCATTTTTTCAAACCGATTAAAATTAAAAAAAATAATATTTATTTTTACATTTTCATCGATAACTCGAGAAATATCCATAATTCGGGAAATTGAGCTATGTATTTGTGTTCCCTATTTTTCAAACCTATTGAAATTAAAGAAAAATATTTAATTTTACATTTTCATCGATAACTCGAGAAATATCCATAATTCGGGAAATTGAGCTATGTATTTGTGATCCCTTTTTTCAAACCTATTAATATTAAAAAAAACTAGGTAATTTTACATTTTCATCGATAACTCGAGAAATATCCATAATTCGGTAAATTGAGCTATGGACTTGTGTTCCCATTTTTTCAAACCTATTAAAATTAAAAAAAAAAATTAGTTAATTTTACATTTTCATCAACAACTCGAGAAATATCCATAATTCGGGAAATTGAGCTATGTATTTGTGTTCCCTATTTTTCAAACCTATTAAAATTAAAAAAAAAGTTAATATTACATTTTCATCGATAACTCGAGAAATATCCATAATTCGGGAAATTGAGCTATGTATTTGTGTTCCCTTTTTTTCAAACCTATTAAAACTAAAAAAATAGTTAATTTTACATTTTCATCGATAACTCGAGAAATATCCATAATTCGGGAAATTGAGCTATGTATTTGTGATCCCTTTTTTTCAAACCTATTAATATTAAAAAAAAATAGTTAATTTTACATTTTCATCGATAATTCGAGAAATATCCATAATTCGGGAAATTGAGCTATGTATTTGTGTTCCCTTTTTTTCAAACGTATTAAAATAAAAAAAAAATATTTAATTTTACATTTTCATCGATAACTCGAGAAATATCCATAATTCGGGAAATTGAGCTATGGACTTGTGATCCCTTTTTTTCAAACCTATTAAAATTAAAAAAAAAAATAGTTAATTTAACATTTTCATCGATAACTCGAGAAATATCCATAATTCGGGAAATTGAGCTATGGATTTGTGTTCCCTTTTTTCAAACCTATTAAAATTAAAAAAAAAAAAATAGGTAATTTTACATTTTCATCAATAACTCGAGAAATATCCATAATCCCTGAAATTGAGCTATGTATTTGTGTTCCCTTTTAATCAAACCTATTAAAATTAAAAAAAATTAAATAGTGAATTTAACGTTTTCATCGATAACTCGAGAAATATCCATAATTCGGGATATTGAGCTATGTATTTGTGTTCCCTTTTTTCAAATCTATTAAAATTAAAAAAAAATAGTTAATTTTACATTTACATCGATAACTCGAGAAATATCCAAAATTCGGGAAATTGAGCTATGTATTTGTGCTCCCTTATTTTCAAACCTATTAAAATTAAAAAAAATTAAATAGTGAATTTAACGTTTTCATCGATAACTCGAGAAATATCCATAATTCGGGATATTGAGCTATGTATTTGTGTTCCCTTTTTTCAAATCTATTAAAATTAAAAAAAAAAATAGTTAATTTTACATTTTCATCGATAACTCGAGAAATATCCATAATTCGGGAAATTGAGCTATGGACTTGTGTTCCCATTTTTTCAAACCGATTAAAATTAAAAAAAAAAAATATTTATTTTACATTTTCATCGATAACTCGAGAAATATCCATAATTCGGGAAATCGAGCTATGTATTTGTGTTCCCTATTTTTCAAACCTATTGAAATTAAAGAAAAAATATTTAATTTTACATTTTCATCGATAACTCGAGAAATATCCATAATTCGGGAAATTGAGCTATGTATTTGTGATCCCTTTTTTTCAAACCTATTAAAATTAAAAAAAAATAGTTAATTTTACATTTTCATCGATAACTCGAGAAATATCCAAAATTCGGGAAATTGAGCTATGTATTTGTGTTCCCTATTTTTCAAACCTATTAAAATTAAAAAAAAATAGTTAATTTTACATTTTCATCGATAACTCGAGAAATATCCATAATTCGGGAAATTGAGCTATGGACTTGTGTTCCCATTTTTTCAAACCGATTAAAATAAAAAAAAAAAATATTTATTTTTACATTTTCATCGATAACTCGAGAAATATCCATAATTCGGGAAATTGAGCTATGTATTTGTGTTCCCTATTTTTCAAACCTATTGAAATTAAAGAAAAAATATTTAATTTTACATTTTCATCGATAACTCGAGAAATATCCATAATTCGGGAAATTGAGCTATGTATTTGTGATCCCTTTTTTTCAAACCTATTAATATTAAAAAAAAACTAGGTAATTTTACATTTTCATCGATAACTCGAGAAATATCCATAATTCGGTAAATTGAGCTATGGACTTGTGTTCCCATTTTTTCAAACCTATTAAAATTAAAAAAAAAAATTAGTTAATTTTACATTTTCATCAACAACTCGAGAAATATCCATAATTCGGGAAATTGAGCTATGTATTTGTGTTCCCTATTTTTCAAACCTATTAAAATTAAAAAAAAAAGTTAATTTTACATTTTCATCGATAACTCGAGAAATATCCATAATTCGGGAAATTGAGCTATGTATATGTGTTCCCTTTTTTTCAAACCTATTGAAATTAAAAAAAAAATAGTTAATTTTAAATTTTCATCGATAACTCGAGAAATATCCATAATTCGGGAAATTGAGCTATGTATTTGTGATCCCTTTTTTTCAAACCTATTAATATTAAAAAAAAATAGTTAATTTTACATTTTCATCGATAATTCGAGAAATATCCATAATTCGGGAAATTGAGCTATATATTTGTGCTCCCTTTTTTTCAAACGTATTAAAATAAAAAAAATATTTAATTTTACATTTTCATCGATAACTCGAGAAATATCCATAATTCGGGAAATTGAGCTATGTATTTGTGTTCCCTATTTTCAAACCTATTAAAAAAAAAAAAAAAAATAGTTAATTTTACATTTTCATCGATAACTCGAGAAATATCCAAAATTCGGGAAATTGAGCTATGGATTTGTGATCCCTATTTTTCAAACCTATTAAAATTAAAAAAAATAAATAGCGAATTTAACATTTTCATCGATAACTCGAGAAATATCCATAATTCGGGAAATTGAGCTATGGACTTGTGTTCCCATTTTTTTCAAACCGATTAAAATTAAAAAAAATAATATTTATTTTTACATTTTCATCGATAACTCGAGAAATATCCATAATTCGGGAAATTGAGCTATGTATTTGTGTTCCCTATTTTTCAAACCTATTGAAATTAAAAAAAAATATTTAATTTTACATTTTCATCGATAACTCGAGAAATATCCATAATTCGGGAAATTGAGCTATGTATTTGTGATCCCTTTTTTCAAACCTATTAATATTAAAAAAAACTAGGTAATTTTACATTTTCATCGATAACTCGAGAAATATCCATAATTCGGTAAATTGAGCTATGGACTTGTGTTCCCATTTTTTCAAACCTATTAAAATTAAAAAAAAAAATTAGTTAATTTTACATTTTCATCAACAACTCGAGAAATATCCATAATTCGGGAAATTGAGCTATGTATTTGTGTTCCCTATTTTTCAAACCTATTAAAATTAAAAAAAAAGTTAATATTACATTTTCATCGATAACTCGAGAAATATCCATAATTCGGGAAATTGAGCTATGTATTTGTGTTCCTTTTTTTTTCAAACCTATTAAAACTAAAAAAATAGTTAATTTTACATTTTCATCGATAACTCGAGAAATATCCATAATTCGGGAAATTGAGCTATGTATTTGTGATCCCTTTTTTCAAACCTATTAATATTAAAAAAAAATAGTTAATTTTACATTTTCATCGATAATTCGAGAAATATCCATAATTCGGGAAATTGAGCTATGTATTTGTGTTCCCTTTTTTCAAACGTATTAAAATAAAAAAAATATTTAATTTTACATTTTCATCGATAACTCGAGAAATATCCATAATTCGGGAAATTGAGCTATGTATTTGTGTTCCCTATTTTTCAAACCTATTAAAATTAAAAAAAAATAGTTAATTTTACATTTTCATCGATAACTCGAGAAATATCCAAAATTCGGGAAATTGAGCTATGGATTTGTGATCCCTATTTTTCAAACCTATTAAAATTAAAAAAAAAAAATAGCGAATTTAACATTTTCATCGATAACTCGAGAAATATCCATAATTCGGGAAATTGAGCTATGTATTTGTGTTCCCTTTTTTTCAAACCTATTGAAATTAAAAAAAATATAGTTAATTTTACATTTTCATCGATAACTCGAGAAATATCCATAATTCGGGAAATTGAGCTATGTATTTGTGTTCCCTTTTTTTTCAAACCTATTTAAATTAAAAAAAAATAGTTAATATTACATTGACATCGATAACTCGAGAAATATCCATAATTCAAGAAATTGAGCTTTGTATTTGTGTTCCCTTTTTTCGAACCTATTAAAATTAAAAAAAATAGCTTATTTTACATTTTCATCGATAACTCGAGAAATATCCATAATTCGGGAAATTGAGCTATGGACTTGTGTTCCCATTTTTCAAACCTATTAAAATTAAAAAAAAAATAGTTAATTTTACATTTTCATCAACAACTCGAGAAATATCCATAATTCGGGAAATTGAGCTATGTATTTGTGTTCCCTATTTTTCAAACCTATTAAAATTAAAAAAAAGTTAATTTTACATTTTCATCGATAACTCGAGAAATATCCAAAATTCGGGAAATTGAGCTATGTATTTGTGCTCCCTTATTTTCAAACCTATTAAAATTAAAAAAACAAAATATTTAATTTTACATTTTTATCAACAACTCGAGAAATATCCATAATTCGGGAAATTGAGCTATGTATTTGTGTTTTTCCTTTTTTTCAAACCTATTGAAATTAAAAAAAATAGTTAATTTTACATTTTCATCGATAACTCGAGAAATATCCATAATTCGGGAAATTGAGCTATGTATTTGTGTTCCCTATTTTGCAAACCTATTAAAATTAAAAAAAAATAGTTAATTTTACATTTTCATCGATAACTCGAGAAATATCCATAATTCGGGAAATTGAGCTATGGACTTTTTGTTCCCATTTTTTCAAACCTATAAAAATTAAAAAAAAATAGTGAGTTTTACGTTTTCATCGATAACTCGAGAAATATCCATAATTCGGGATATTGAGCTATGTATTTGTGTTCCCTTTTAATCAAACCTATTAAAATAAAATAAAAATAGTTAATTTTACATTTTCATCGATAACTCGAGAAATATCCATAATTCGGGAAATTGAACTATGTATTTGTGTTCCCTTTTTTCAAACCTATTAATATTAAAAAAAAACTAGGTAATTTTACATTTTCATCGATAACTCGAGAAATATCCATAATTCGGGAAATTGAGCTATGTATTTGTGTTCCCTATTTTTCAAACCTATTAAAATTAAAAAAAATAGTTAATTTTACATTTACATCGATAACTCGAGAAATATCCAAAATTCGGGAAATTGAGCTATGTATTTGTGCTCCCTTATTTTCAAACCTATTAAAATTAAAAATAAAGAAAGTGAATTTAACATTTTCATCGATAACTCGAGAAATATCCATAATTCGGGAAATTGAGCTATGTATTTGTGTTCCCTTTTTTCAAACCTATTAAAATTAAAAAAATAGTTAACTTTACATTTTTATCGATAACTCGAGAAATATCCATAATTCGGGAAATTGAGCTATGTATTTGTATTCCCTTTTTTCAAACCTATTAAAATAAAAAAAAAATAGTTAATATTACATTTTCATCGATAACTCGAGAAATATCCATAATTCGGGAAATTGAGCTTTGTATTTGTGTTCCCTTTTTTTCAAACCTATTAAAATTAAAAAAAATAGCTTATTTTACATTTTCATCGATAACTCGAGAAATATCCATAATTCGGGAAATTGAGCTATGGACTTGTGTTCCCATTTTTTCAAACCTATTAAAATTAAAAAAAAAATAGTTAATTTTACATTTTCATCAACAACTCGAGAAATATCCATAATTCGGGAAATTGAGCTATGTATTTGTGTTCCCTATTTTTCAAACCTATTAAAATTAAAAAAAAGTTAATTTTACATTTTCATCGATAACTCGAGAAATATCCAAAATTCGGGAAATTGAGCTATGTATTTGTGCTCCCTTATTTTCAAACCTATTAAAATTAAAAAACAAAATATTTAATTTTACATTTTTATCAACAACTCGAGAAATATAAATAATTCAGGAAATTGAGCTATGTATTTGTGTTTTCCTTTTTTTTCAAACCTATTGAAATTAAAAAAAATAGTTAATTTTACATTTTTATCGATAACTCGAGAAATATCCATAATTCGGGAAATTGAGCTATGTATTTGTGTTCCCTATTTTGCAAACCTATTAAAATTAAAAAAAATAGTTAATTATACATTTTCATCGATAACTCGAGAAATATCCATAATTCGGGAAATTGAGCTATGGACTTTTGTTCCCATTTTTTCAAACCTATAAAAATTAAAAAAAAAATAGTGAGTTTTACGTTTTCATCGATAACTCGAGAAATATCCATAATTCGGGATATTGAGCTATGTATTTGTGTTCCCTTTTAATCAAACCTATTAAAATAAAATAAAAATAGTTAATTTTACATTTTCATCGATAACTCGAGAAATATCCATAATTCGGGAAATTGAACTATGTATTTGTGTTCCCATATTTTCAAACCGATTAAAAATTAAAAAAAAGAGTTAATTTTACATTTTCATCGATAACTCGAGAAATATCCATAATTCGGGAAATTGAGCTATGTATTTGTGTTCCTTTTTTTCAAACCTATCAAAATTAAAAAAATAGTTAATTTTACATTTTCATCGATAACTCGAGAAATATCCATAATTCGGGAAATTGAGCTATGTATTTGTGCTCCCTTATTTTCACACCTATTAAAATTAAAAAAATAAAATAGTGAATTTTACATTTTCATCGATAACTCGAGAAATATCCATAATTCGGGAAATTGAGCTATGTATTTGTGTTCCCTTTTTTTCAAACCTATTAATATTAAAAAAAAAACTAGGTAATTTTACATTTTCATCGATAACTCGAGATATATCCATAATTCGGGAAATTGAGCTATGTATTTGTGCTCCCTATTTTTCAAACCTATTAAAAT
Organism: Scaptomyza hsui; assembly: GCA_018152825.1. Lineage (NCBI taxonomy): Eukaryota > Metazoa > Arthropoda > Insecta > Diptera > Drosophilidae > Scaptomyza > Scaptomyza hsui. The sequence goes on from JAECXO010000283.1 coordinate 233,580, forward strand.
TAAAAAAAAAATAGTTAATTTTACATTTACATCGATAACTCGAGAAATATCCAAAATTCGGGAAATTGAGCTATGTATTTGTGCTCCCTTATTTTCAAACCCTATTAAAATTAAAAATAAAGAAAAGTGAATTTAACATTTTCATCGATAACTCGAGAAATATCCATAATTCGGGAAATTGAGCTATGTATTTGTGTTCCCTTTTTTTCAAACCTATTAAATTTAAAAAAAAATAGTTAACTTTACATTTTTATCGATAACTCGAGAAATATCCATAATTCGGGAAATTGAGCTATGTATTTGTATTCCCTTTTTTTCAAACCTATTAAAATTAAAAAAAATAGTTAATATTACATTTTCATCGATAACTCGAGAAATATCCATAATTCGGGAAATTGAGCTTTGTATTTGTGTTCCCTTTTTTTCAAACCTATTAAAATTAAAAAAAAATAGCTTATATTACATTTTCATCGATAACTCGAGAAATATCCATAATTCGGGAAATTGAGCTATGGACTTGTGTTCCCATTTTTTCAAACCTATTAAAATTAAAAAAAAAAATAGTTAATTTTACATTTTCATCAACAACTCGAGAAATATCCATAATTCGGGAAATTGAGCTATGTATTTGTGTTCCCTATTTTTCAAACCTATTAAAATTAAAAAAAAGTTAATTTTACATTTTCATCGATAACTCGAGAAATATCCAAAATTCGGGAAATTGAGCTATGTATTTGTGCTCCCTTATTTTCAAACCTATTAAAATTAAAAAACAAAATATTTAATTTTTACATTTTTATCAACAACTCGAGAAATATCCATAATTCGGGAAATTGAGCTATGTATTTGTGTTTTCCTTTTTTTTCAAACCTATTGAAATTAAAAAAAAAATAGTTAATATTACATTTTCATCGATAACTCGAGAAATATCCATAATTCGGGAAATTGAGCTATGTATTTGTGTTCCCTATTTTGCAAACCTATTAAAATTAAAAAAAAATATTTAATTTTACATTTTCATCGATAACTCGAGAAATATCCATAATTCGGGAAATTGAGCTATGGACTTTTGTTCCCTTTTTTTCAAACCTATAAAAATTAAAAAAAAAATAGTGAGTTTTACGTTTTCATCGATAACTCGAGAAATATCCATAATTCGGGATATTGAGCTATGTATTTGTGTTCCCTTTTTAATCAAACCTATTAAAATAAAAAAAAAATAGTTAATTTTACATTTTCATCGATAACTCGAGAAATATCCATAATTCGGAAATTGAACTATGTATTTGTGTTCCCATATTTTCAAACCGATTAAAATTAAAAAAAAAAAAGTTAATTTTACATTTTCATCGATAACTCGAGAAATATCCATAATTCGGGAAATTGAGCTATGTATTTGTGTTCCCATTTTTTTCAAACCTATTAAAATTAAAAAAAAAATAGTTAATTTTACATTTTCATCGATAACTCGAGAAATATCCATAATTCGGGAAATTGAGCTATGTATTTGTGCTCTCTTTTTTTCAAACCTATTAAAATTAAAAAAATAAAATAGTGAATTTTACATTTTCATCGATAACTCGAGAAATATCCATAATTCGGAAAATTGAGCTATCTATTTGTGTTCCCTTTTTTTCAAACCTATTAATATTAAAAAAAAAACTAGGTAATTTTACATTTTCATCGATAACTCGAGAAATATCCATAATTCGGGAAATTGAGCTATGTATTTGTGTTCCTATTTTTCAAACCTATTAAAATTAAAAAAAAAATAGTTAATTTTACATTTACATCGATAACTCGAGAAATATCCATAATTCGGGAAATTGAGCTATGTATTTGTGCTCCCTTATTTTCAAACCTATTAAAATTAAAAAAAAAGAAAAGTGAATTTAACATTTTCATCGATAACTCGAGAAATATCCATAATTCGTGAAATTGAGCTATGTTTTTGTGTTCCTTTTTTTTTTCAAACCTATTAAAATTTAAAATAAAATAGTTAACTTTACATTTTCATCGATAACTCGAGAAATATCCATAATTCGGGAAATTGAGCTATGTATTTGTGTTCCCTTTTTTTCAAACCTATTAAAATTAAAAAAAAATAGTTAATATTACATTTTCATCGATAACTCGAGAAATATCCATAATTCGGGAAATTGAGCTTTGTATTTGTGTTCCCTTTTTTTCAAACCTATTAAAATTTAAAAAAAAAGTTAATTTTACATTTTCATCGATAACTCGAGAAATATCCATAATTCGGGAAATTGAGCTATGTATTTGTGTTCCCTTTTTTTCAAACCTATTAAAATTAAAAAAAAAGTTAATTTTACATTTTCATCGATAACTCGAGAAATATCCATAATTCGGTAAATTGAGCTATGGACTTGTGTTCCCCTTTTTTTCAAACCTATTAAAATTAAAAAAAAAATTAGTTAATTTTACATTTTTCATCAACTCGAGAAATATCCATAATTCGGGAAATTGAGCTATGTATTTGTGTTCCCTTTTTTCAAACCTATTAAAATTAAAAAAATAGTTAATTTTACATTTTCATCGATAACTCGAGAAATATCCATAATTCGGGAAATTGAGCTATGTATTTGTGTTCCCTTTTTTTCAAACCTATTAAAACTAAAAAAAATAGTTAATTTTACATTTTCATCGATAACTCGAGAAATATCCATAATTCGGGAAATTGAGCTATGTATTTGTGATCCCTTTTTTTCAAACCTATTAATATTAAAAAAAAAAATAGTTAATTTTACATTTTCATCGATAATTCGAGAAATATCCATAATTCGGGAAATTGAGCTATGTATTTGTGTTCCCTTTTTTTTTCAAACGTATTAAAATAAAAAAAAATATTTAATTTTACATTTTCATCGATAACTCGAGAAATATCCATAATTCGGGAAATTGAGCTATGTATTTGTGTTCCCTATTTTTCAAACCTATTAAAATTAAAAAAAAATAGTTAATTTTACATTTTCATCGATAACTCGAGAAATATCCAAAATTCGGGAAATTGAGCTATGGATTTGTGATCCCTATTTTTCAAACCTATTAAAATTAAAAAAAAAAATAGTGAATTTTACATTTTCATCGATAACTCGAGAAATATCCATAATTCGGGAAATTGAGCTATGTATTTGTGTTCCCTTTTTTTCAAACCTATTAAAATTAAAAAAAAAATAGTTAATTTTACATTTTCATCGATAATTCGAGAAATATCCATAATTCGGGAAATTGAGCTATGTATTTGTGCTCCCTTTTTTTCACACCTATTAAAATTAAAAAAAATAAAATAGTGAATTTTACATTTCATCGATAACTCGAGAAATATCCATAATTCGGGAAATTGAGCTATGTATTTGTGTTCCCTTTTTTTCAAACCTATTAAAATTAAAAAAAAAATAGTTAATTTTACATTTTCATCGATAATTCGAGAAATATCCATAATTCGGGAAATTGAGCTATGTATTTGTGCTCCCTTATTTTCACACCTATTAAAATTAAAAAAAATAAAATAGTGAATTTTACATTTTCATCGATAACTCGAGAAATATCCATAATTCGGGAAATTGAGCTATGTATTTGTGTTCCCTTTTTTCAAACCTATTAATATTAAAAAAAAAATAGTAAATTTTACATTTTCATCGATAACTCGAGAAATATCCATAATTCGGGAAATTGAGCTATGTATTTGTGTTCCCTATTTTTTCAAACCTATTAAAATTAAAAAAAAAAAATAGTTAATTTTACATTTACATCGATAACTCGAGAAATATCCATAATTCGGGAAATTGAGCTATGTATTTGTGCTCCCTTATTTTCAAACCTATTAAAATTAAAAAAAGAAAAGTGAATTTAACATTTTCATCGATAGCTCGAGAAATATCCATAATTCGGGAAATTGAGCTATGTATTTGTGTTCCCTTTTTCAAACCTATTAAAATTAAAAAAAAAATAGTTAACTTTACATTTTCATCAATAACTCGAGAAATATCCATAATTCGGAAATTGAGCTATGTATTTGTGTTCCCTATTTTTCAAACCTATTAAAATTAAAAAAATAGTTAATTTTACATTTTCATCGATAATTCGAGAAATATCCATAATTCGGGAAATTGAGCTATGTATTTGTGCTCCCTTATTTTCACACCTATTAAAATTAAAAAAATAAAATAGTGAATTTTACATTTTCATCGATAACTCGAGAAATATCCATAATTCGGGAAATTGAGCTATGTATTTGTGTTCCCTTTTTTTCAAACCTATTAATATTAAAAAAAAACTAGGTAATTTTACATTTTCATCGATAACTCGAGAAATATCCATAATTCGGGAAATTGAGCTATGTATTTGTGTTCCCTATTTTTCAAACCTATTAAAATTAAAAAAAAATAGTTAATTTTACATTTACATCGATAACTCGAGAAATATCCATAATTCGGGAAATTGAGCTATGTATTTGTGCTCCCTTATTTTCAAACCTATTAAAATTAAAAAAAGAAAAGTGAATTTAACATTTTCATCGATAACTCGAGAAATATCCATAATTCGGGAAATTGAGCTATGTATTTGTGTTCCCTTTTTTTCAAACCTATTAAAATTAAAAATAAAATAGTTAACTTTACATTTTCATCGATAACTCGAGAAATATCCATAATTCGGGAAACTGAGCTATGTATTTGTGTTCCCTTTTTTCAAACCTATTAAAATTAAAAAAAAAATAGTTAATATTACATTTTCATCGATAACTCGAGAAATATCCATAATTCGGGAAATTGAGCTTTGTATTTGTGTTCCCTTTTTTTCAAACCTATTAAAAATTTTAAAAAAAGTTAATTTTACATTTTCATCGATAACTCGAGAAATATCCATAATTCGGGAAATTGAGCTATGTATTTGTGTTCCCTTTTTTTCAAACCTATTAAAATTAAAAAAAAGTTAATTTTACATTTTCATCGATAACTCGAGAAATATCCATAATTCGGTAAATTGAGCTATGGACTTGTGTTCCCATTTTTTCAAACCTATTAAAATTAAAAAAAAAATTAGTTAATTTTACATTTTTCATCAACAACTCGAGAAATATCCATAATTCGGGAAATTGAGCTATGTATTTGTGTTCCCTATTTTTCAAACCTATTAAAATTAAAAAAAAAGTTAATATTACATTTTCATCGATAACTCGAGAAATATCCATAATTCGGGAAATTGAGCTATGTATTTGTGTTCCCTTTTTTTTCAAACCTATTAAAACTAAAAAAAATAGTTAATTTTACATTTTCATCGATAACCCGAGAAATATCCATAATTCGGGAAATTGAGCTATGTATTTGTGATCCCTTTTTTTCAAACCTATTAATATTAAAAAAAAAAATAGTTAATTTTACATTTTCATCGATAATTCGAGAAATATCCATAATTCGGGAAATTGAGCTATGTATTTGTGTTCCCTTTTTTTCAAACGTATTAAAATATAAAAAAAATATTTAATTTTACATTTTCATCGATAACTCGAGAAATATCCATAATTCGGGAAATTGAGCTATGTATTTGTGTTCCCTATTTTTTCAAACCTATTAAAATTAAAAAAAATAGTTAATTTTACATTTTCATCGATAACTCGAGAAATATCCAAAATTCGGGAAATTGAGCTATGGATTTGTGATCCCTATTTTTCAAACCTATTAAAATTAAAAAAAAAAATAGCGAATTTAACATTTTCATCGATAACTCGAGAAATATCCATAATTCGGGAAATTGAGCTATGTATTTGTGTTCCTTTTTTTCAAACCTATTGAAATTAAAAAAAATATAGTTAATTTTACATTTTCATCGATAACTCGAGAAATATCCATAATTCGGGAAATTGAGCTATGTATTTGTGTTCCTTTTTTTTCAAACCTATTAAAATTAAAAAAAAAATAGTTAATATTACATTGACATCGATAACTCGAGAAATATCCATAATTCAAGAAATTGAGCTTTGTATTTGTGTTCCCTTTTTTCGAACCTATTAAAATTAAAAAAAAAATAGCTTATTTTACATTTTCATCGATAACTCGAGAAATATCCATAATTCGGGAAATTGAGCTATGGACTTGTGTTCCCATTTTTTTCAAACCTATTAAAATTAAAAAAAAAAAATAGTTAATTTTACATTTTCATCAACAACTCGAGAAATATCCATAATTCGGGAAATTGAGCTATGTATTTGTGTTCCCTATTTTTCAAACCTATTAAAATTAAAAAAAAGTTAATTTTACATTTTCATCGATAACTCGAGAAATATCCAAAATTCGGGAAATTGAGCTATGTATTTGTGCTCCCTTATTTTCAAACCTATTAAAATTAAAAAACAAAATATTTAATTTTACATTTTTATCAACAACTCGAGAAATATCCATAATTCGGGAAATTGAGCTATGTATTTGTGTTTTCCTTTTTTTTCAAACCTATTGAAATTAAAAAAAAATAGTTAATTTTACATTTTTATCGATAACTCGAGAAATATCCATAATTCGGGAAATTGAGCTATGTATTTGTGTTCCCTATTTTGCAAACCTATTAAAATTAAAAAAAAAATAGTTAATTTTACATTTTCATCGATAACTCGAGAAATATCCATAATTCGGGAAATTGAGCTATGGACTTTTGTTCCCATTTTTTCAAACCTATAAAAATTAAAAAAAAAAAATAGTGAGTTTTACGTTTTCATCGATAACTCGAGAAATATCCATAATTCGGGATATTGAGCTATGTATTTGTGTTCCCTTTTAATCAAACCTATTAAAATAAAATAAAAATAGTTAATTTTACATTTTCATCGATAACTCGAGAAATATCCATAATTCGGGAAATTGAACTATGTATTTGTGTTCCCTTTTTTTCAAACCTATTAATATTAAAAAAAAAACTAGGTAATTTTACATTTTCATCGATAACTCGAGAAATATCCATAATTCGGGAAATTGAGCTATGTATTTGTGTTCCCTATTTTTCAAACCTATTAAAATTAAAAAAAATAGTTAATTTTACATTTACATCGATAACTCGAGAAATATCCAAAATTCGGGAAATTGAGCTATGTATTTGTGCTCCCTTATTTTCAAACCTATTAAAATTAAAAATAAAGAAAAGTGAATTTAACATTTTCATCGATAACTCGAGAAATATCCATAATTCGGGAAATTGAGCTATGTATTTGTGTTCCCTTTTTTCAAACCTATTAAAATTAAAAAAAAATAGTTAACTTTACATTTTCATCGATAACTCGAGAAATATCCATAATTCGGGAAATTGAGCTATGTATTTGTATTCCCTTTTTTTCAAACCTATTAAAATTAAAAAAAAAATAGTTAATATTACATTTTCATCGATAACTCGAGAAATATCCATAATTCGGGAAATTGAGCTTTGTATTTGTGTTCCCTTTTTTTCAAACCTATTAAAATTAAAAAAAAATAGCTTATTTTACATTTTCATCGATAACTCGAGAAATATCCATAATTCGGGAAATTGAGCTATGGACTTGTGTTCCCATTTTTTCAAACCTATTAAAATTAAAAAAAAAAATAGTTAATTTTACATTTTCATCAACAACTCGAGAAATATCCATAATTCGGGAAATTGAGCTATGTATTTGTGTTCCCTATTTTTCAAACCTATTAAAATTAAAAAAAAAGTTAATTTTACATTTTCATCGATAACTCGAGAAATATCCAAAATTCGGGAAATTGAGCTATGTATTTGTGCTCCCTTATTTTCAAACCTATTAAAATTAAAAAACAAAATATTTAATTTTACATTTTTATCAACAACTCGAGAAATATCCATAATTCGGGAAATTGAGCTATGTATTTGTGTTTTCCTTTTTTTTTTCAAACCTATTGAAATTAAAAAAAAAATAGTTAATTTTACATTTTTATCGATAACTCGAGAAATATCCATAATTCGGGAAATTGAGCTATGTATTTGTGTTCCCTATTTTGCAAACCTATTAAAATTAAAAAAAAATAGTTAATTATACATTTTCATCGATAACTCGAGAAATATCCATAATTCGGGAAATTGAGCTATGGACTTTTGTTCCCATTTTTTCAAACCTATAAAAATTAAAAAAAAAATAGTGAGTTTTACGTTTTCATCGATAACTCGAGAAATATCCATAATTCGGGATATTGAGCTATGTATTTGTGTTCCCTTTTAATCAAACCTATTAAAATAAAATAAAAATAGTTAATTTTACATTTTCATCGATAACTCGAGAAATATCCATAATTCGGGAAATTGAACTATGTATTTGTGTTCCCATATTTTCAAACCGATTAAAATTAAAAAAAAAAAAGTTAATTTTACATTTTCATCGATAACTCGAGAAATATCCATAATTCGGGAAATTGAGCTATGTATTTGTGTTCCCTTTTTTTCAAACCTATCAAAATTAAAAAAAAAATAGTTAATTTTACATTTTCATCGATAACTCGAGAAATATCCATAATTCGGGAAATTGAGCTATGTATTTGTGCTCCCTTATTTTCACACCTATTAAAATTAAAAAAATAAAATAGTGAATTTTACATTTTCATCGATAACTCGAGAAATATCCATAATTCGGGAAATTGAGCTATGTATTTGTGTTCCTTTTTTTCAAACCTATTAATATTAAAAAAAACTAGGTAATTTTACATTTTCATCGATAACTCGAGATATATCCATAATTCGGGAAATTGAGCTATGTATTTGTGCTCCCTATTTTTCAAACCTATTAAAATTAAAAAAAAAAATAGTTAATTTTACATTTACATCGATAACTCGAGAAATATCCAAAATTCGGGAAATTGAGCTATGTATTTGTGCTCCCTTATTTTCAAACCTATTAAAATTAAAAATAAAGAAAAGTGAATTTAACATTTTCATCGATAACTCGAGAAATATCCATAATTCGGGAAATTGAGCTATGTATTTGTGTTCCCTTTTTTTCAAACCTATTAAAATTAAAAAAAAAATAGTTAACTTTACATTTTTATCGATAACTCGAGAAATATCCATAATTCGGGAAATTGAGCTATGTATTTGTATTCCCTTTTTTTCAAACCTATTAAAATTAAAAAAAAAAATAGTTAATATTACATTTTCATCGATAACTCGAGAAATATCCATAATTCGGGAAATTGAGCTTTGTATTTGTGTTCCCTTTTTTTCAAACCTATTAAAATTAAAAAAAAAATAGCTTATATTACATTTTCATCGATAACTCGAGAAATATCCATAATTCGGGAAATTGAGCTATGGACTTGTGTTCCCATTTTTTCAAACCTATTAAAATTAAAAAAAAAATAGTTAATTTTACATTTTCATCAACAACTCGAGAAATATCCATAATTCGGGAAATTGAGCTATGTATTTGTGTTCCCTATTTTTCAAACCTATTAAAATTAAAAAAAAAAGTTAATTTTACATTTTCATCGATAACTCGAGAAATATCCAAAATTCGGGAAATTGAGCTATGTATTTGTGCTCCCTTATTTTCAAACCTATTAAAATTAAAAAACAAAATATTTAATTTTACATTTTTATCAACAACTCGAGAAATATCCATAATTCGGGAAATTGAGCTATGTATTTGTGTTTTCCTTTTTTTTCAAACCTATTGAAATTAAAAAAAATAGTTAATATTACATTTTCATCGATAACTCGAGAAATATCCATAATTCGGGAAATTGAGCTATGTATTTGTGTTCCCTATTTTGCAAACCTATTAAAATTAAAAAAAAAATATTTAATTTTACATTTTCATCGATAACTCGAGAAATATCCATAATTCGGGAAATTGAGCTATGGACTTTTGTTCCCATTTTTTCAAACCTATAAAAATTAAAAAAAAAAATAGTGAGTTTTACGTTTTCATCGATAACTCGAGAAATATCCATAATTCGGGATATTGAGCTATGTATTTGTGTTCCCTTTTAATCAAACCTATTAAAATAAAAAAAAAATAGTTAATTTTACATTTTCATCGATAACTCGAGAAATATCCATAATTCGGGAAATTGAACTATGTATTTGTGTTCCCATATTTTCAAACCGATTAAAATTAAAAAAAAAAAAAGTTAATTTTACATTTTCATCGATAACTCGAGAAATATCCATAATTCGGGAAATTGAGCTATGTATTTGTGTTCCCTTTTTTTCAAACCTATTAAAATTAAAAAAAAAATAGTTAATTTTACATTTTCATCGATAACTCGAGAAATATCCATAATTCGGGAAATTGAGCTATGTATTTGTGCTCCCTTATTTTCACACCTATTAAAATTAAAAAAATAAAATAGTGAATTTTACATTTTCATCGATAACTCGAGAAATATCCATAATTCGGGAAATTGAGCTATGTATTTGTGTTCCCTTTTTTTCAAACCTATTAATATTAAAAAAAAAACTAGGTAATTTTACATTTTCATCGATAACTCGAGAAATATCCATAATTCGGGAAATTGAGCTATGTATTTGTGTTCCCTATTTTTCAAACCTATTGAAATTAAAAAAAAAATAGTTAATTTTACATTTACATCGATAACTCGAGAAATATCCAAAATTCGGGAAATTGAGCTATGTATTTGTGCTCCCTTATTTTCAAACCTATTAAAATTAAAAAAAAAGAAAAGTGAATTTAACATTTTCATCGATAACTCGAGAAATATCCATAATTCGGGAAATTGAGCTATGTATTTGTGTTCCCTTTTTTTCAAACCTATTAAAATTAAAAAAAAATAGTTAACTTTACATTTTCATCGATAACTCGAGAAATATCCATAATTCGGGAAACTGAGCTATGTATTTGTGTTCCCTTTTTTTCAAACCTATTGAAATTAAAAAAAAAATAGTTAATTTTACATTTTCATCGATAACTCGAGAAATATCCATAATTCGGGAAATTGAGCTATGTATTTGTGTTCCCTTTTTTTCAAACCTATTAAAATTTAAAAAAAAGTTAATTTTACATTTTCATCGATAACTCGAGAAATATCCATAATTCGGGAAATTGAGCTATGTATTTGTGTTCCCTTTTTTCAAACCTATTGAAATTAAAAAAAAATAGTTAATTTTACATTTTCATCGATAACTCGAGAAATATCCATAATTCGGGAAATTGAGCTATGTATTTGTGCTCCCTTATTTTCACACCTATTAAAATTAAAAAAATAAAATAGTGAATTTTACATTTTCATCGATAACTCGAGAAATATCCATAATTCGGGAAATTGAGCTATGTATTTGTGTTCCCTTTTTTTCAAACCTATTAATATTAAAAAAAAACTAGGTAATTTTACATTTTCATCGATAACTCGAGAAATATCCATAATTCGGGAAATTGAGCTATGTATTTGTGTTCCCTATTTTTCAAACCTATTAAAATTAAAAAAAAAAATAGTTAATTTTACATTTACATCGATAACTCGAGAAATATCCAAAATTCGGGAAATTGAGCTATGTATTTGTGCTCCCTTATTTTCAAACCTATTAAAATTAAAAAAAAGAAAAGTGAATTTAACATTTTCATCGATAACTCGAGAAATATCCATAATTCGAGAAATTGAGCTATGTATTTGTGTTCCCTTTTCTTCAAACCTATTAAAATTAAAAAAAAAATAGTTAACTTTACATTTTCATCGATAACTCGAGAAATATCCATAATTCGGGAAACTGAGCTATGTATTTGTGTTCCTTTTTTTCAAACCTATTAAAATTAAAAAAAAAATAGTTAATATTACATTTTCATCGATAACTCGAGAAATATCCATAATTCGGGAAATTGAGCTTTGTATTTGTGTTCCCTTTTTTTCAAACCTATTAAAATTTAAAAAAAAGTTAATTTTACATTTTCATCGATAACTCGAGAAATATCCATAATTCGGGAAATTGAGCTATGTATTTGTGTTCCCTTTTTTCAAACCTATTGAAATTAAAAAAAAATAGTTAATTTTACATTTTCATCGATAACTCGATAAATATCCATAATTCGGGAAATTGAGCTATGTATTTGTGATCCCTTTTTTCAAACCTATTAATATTAAAAAAAATATTTAATTTTCATCGATAACTCGAGAAATATCCATAATTCGGGAAATTGAGCTATGTATTTGTGTTCCCTTTTTTTCAAACGTATTAAAATAAAAAAAAATAGTGAATTTTACATTTTCATCGATAACTCGAGAAATATCCATAATTCGGGAAATTGAGCTATGTATTTGTGTTCCCTATTTTTCAAACCTATTAAAATTAAAAAAATAATAGTTAATTTTACATTTACATCGATAACTCGAGAAATATGCAAAATTCGGGAAATTGAGCTATGTATTTGTGCTCCCTTATTTTCAAACCTATTAAAATTAAAAAAAAAAAAAGTGAATTTAACATTTTCATCGATAACTCGAGAAATATCCATAATTCGGGAAATTGAGCTATGGACTTTTGTTCCCATTTTTTCAAACCTATAAAAATTAAAAAAAAAAAATAGTGAGTTTTACGTTTTCATCGATAACTCGAGAAATATCCATAATTCGGGATATTGAGCTATGTATTTGTGTTCCCTTTTAATCAAACCTATTAAAATAAAAAAAAATAGTTAATTTAACATTTTCATCGATAACTCGAGAAATATCCATAATTCGGGAAATTGAACTATGTATTTGTGTTCCCATATTTTCAAACCGATTAAAATTAAAAAAAAAAAAGTTAATTTTACATTTTCATCGATAACTCGAGAAATATCCATAATTCGGGAAATTGAGCTATGTATTTGTGTTCCCTTTTTTTCAAACCTATTAAAATTAAAAAAAAAATAGTTAATTTTACATTTTCATCGATAACTCGAGAAATATCCATAATTCGGGAAATTGAGCTATGTATTTGTGCTCCCTTATTTTCACACCTATTAAAATTAAAAAAATAAAATAGTGAATTTTACATTTTCATCGATAACTCGAGAAATATCCATAATTCGGGAAATTGAGCTATGTATTTGTGTTCCCTTTTTTTCAAACCTATTAATATAAAAAAAAAACTAGGTAATTTTACATTTTCATCGATAACTCGAGAAATATCCATAATTCGGGAAATTGAGCTATGTATTTGTGTTCCCTATTTTTCAAACCTATTAAAATTAAAAAAAAAAAATAGTTAATTTTACATTTACATCGATAACTCGAGAAATATCCAAAATTCGGGAAATTGAGCTATGTATTTGTGCTCCCTTATTTTCAAACCTATTAAAATTAAAAAAAAAAAAGTGAATTTAACATTTTCATCGATAACTCGAGAAATATCCATAATTCGGGAAATTGAGCTATGTATTTGTGTTCCCTTTTTTTCAAACCTATTAAAATTAAAAAAAAAATAGTTAACTTTACATTTTCATCGATAACTCGAGAAATATCCATAATTCGGGAAACTGAGCTATGTATTTGTGTTCCCTTTTTTTCAAACCTATTAAAATTAAAAAAAAATAGTTAATATTACATTTTCATCGATAACTCGAGAAATATCCATAATTCGGGAAATTGAGCTTTGTATTTGTGTTCCCTTTTTTTCAAACCTATTAAAATTTAAAAAAAAGTTAATTTTACATTTTCATCGATAACTCGAGAAATATCCATAATTCGGGAAATTGAGCTATGTATTTGTGTTCCCTTTTTTTCAAACCTATTGAAATTAAAAAAAAATAGTTAATTTTACATTTTCATCGATAACTCGATAAATATCCATAATTCGGGAAATTGAGCTATGTATTTGTGATCTTTTTTTTTCAAACCTATTAATATTAAAAAAAATATTTAATTTTACATTTTCATCGATAACTCGAGAAATATCCATAATTCGGGAAATTGAGCTATGTATTTGTGTTCCCTTTTTTTTCAAACGTATTAAAATAAAAAAAAAATAGTGAATTTTACATTTTCATCGATAACTCGAGAAATATCCATAATTCGGGAAATTGAGCTATGTATTTGTGTTCCCTATTTTTCAAACCTATTAAAATTAAAAAAAATAATAGTTAATTTTACATTTACATCGATAACTCGAGAAATATGCAAAATTCGGGAAATTGAGCTATGTATTTGTGCTCCCTTATTTTCAAACCTATTAAAATTAAAAAAAAAAATAGTTAATTTTACATTTTCATCGATAACTCGAGAAATATCCATAATTCGGGAAATTGAGCTATGTATTTGTGTTCCCTATTTTTCAAACCTATTAAAATTAAAAAAAAATAGTTAACTTTACATTTTCATCGATAACTCGAGAAATATCCATAATTCGGGAAATTGAGCTATGTATTTGTGTTCCCTTTTTTTCAAACCTATTGAAATTAAAAAAAAAATAGTTAATTTTACATTTTCATCGATAACTCGATAAATATCCATAATTCGGGAAATTGAGCTATGTATTTGTGATCCCATTTTTTCAAACCTATTAATATTAAAAAAAAATATTTAATTTTACATTTTCATCGATAACTCGAGAAATATCCATAATTCGGGAAATTGAGCTATGTATTTGTGTTCCCTTTTTTTCAAACCTATTAAAATTAAAAAAAAAATAGTTAATATTACATTTTCATCGATAACTCGAGAAATATCCATAATTCGGGAAATTGAGCTTTGTATTTGTGTTCCCTTTTTTTCAAACCTATTAAAATTTAAAAAAAAGTTAATTTTACATTTTCATCGATAACTCGAGAAATATCCATAATTCGGGAAATTGAGCTATGTATTTGTGTTCCTTTTTTTTCAAACCTATTGAAATTAAAAAAAAAAATAGTTAATTTTACATTTTCATCGATAACTCGATAAATATCCATAATTCGGGAAATTGAGCTATGTATTTGTGATCCCTTATTTTCAAACCTATTAATATTAAAAAAAAAATAGTTAACTTTACATTTTCATCGATAACTCGAGAAATATCCATAATTCGGGTAATTGAGCTATGTATTTGTGTTCCCTTTTTTTCAAACCTATTAAAATTAAAAAAAAAATAGTTAATATTACATTTTCATCGATAACTCGAGAAATATCCATAATTCGGGAAATTGAGCTATGTATTTGTGCTCTCTTATTTTCAAACCTATTAAAATTAAAAAACAAAATAGTTAATTTTACATTTTCATCAACAACTCGAGAAATATCCATAATTCGGGAAATTGAGCTATGTTTTTGTGTTTTTTTTTTTTTTTAAACCTATTGAAATTAAAAAAAAATAGTTAATTTTACATTTTCATCGATAACTCGAGAAATATCCATAATTCGGGAAATTGAGCTATGTATTTGTGTTCCCTATTTTTCAAACCCATTAAAATGAAAAAAAAATAGTTAATTTTACATTTTCATCGATAACTCGAGAAATATCCATAATTCGGGAAATTGAGCTATGGACTTTTGTTCCCATTTTTTCAAACCTATAAAAATTAAAAAAAAAAAATAGTGAGTTTTACATTTTCATCGATAACTCGAGAAATATCCATAATTCGGGATATTGAGCTATGTATTTGTGTTCCCTTTTAATCAAACCTATTAAAATAAAAAAAAATAGTTAATTTTACATTTTCATCGATAACTCGAGAAATATCCATAATTCGGGAAATTGAACTATGTATTTGTGTTCCCATATTTTCAAACCGATTAAAATTAAAAAAAAAAAAGTTAATTTTACATTTTCATCGATAACTCGAGAAATATCCATAATTCGGGAAATTGAGCTATGTATTTGTGTTCCCTTTTTTTCAAACCTATTAAAATTAAAAGAAAAATAGTTAACTTTACATTTTCATCGATAACTCGAGAAATATCCATAATTCGGGAAATTGAGCTTTGTATTTGTGCTCCCTTATTTTCACACCTATTAAAATTAAAAAAAAAATAGTGAATGTTACATTTTCATCGATAACTCGAGAAATATCCATAATTCGGGAAATTGAGCTATGGACTTTTGTTCCCATTTTTTCAAACCTATAAAAATTAAAAAAAAAAAATAGTGAGTTTTACATTTTCATCGATAACTCGAGAAATATCCATAATTCGGGATATTGAGCTATGTATTTGTGTTCCCTTTTAATCAAACCTATTAAAATAAAAAAAAAATAGTTAATTTTACATTTTCATCGATAACTCGAGAAATATCCATAATTCGGGAAATTGAACTATGTATTTGTGTTCCCATATTTTCAAACCGATTAAAATTAAAAAAAAAAAAAAAAATTTTACATTTTCATCGATAACTCGAGAAATATCCATAATTCGGGAAATTGAGCTATGTATTTGTGTTCCCTTTTTTCAAACCTATTAATATTAAAAAAAAACTAGGTAATTTTACATTTTCATCGATAACTCGAGAAATATCCATAATTCGGGAAATTGAGCTATGTATTTGTGTTCCCTATTTTTCAAACCTATTAAAATTAAAAAAAAATAGTTAATTTTACATTTACATCGATAACTCGAGAAATATCCAAAATTCGGGAAATTGAGCTATGTATTTGTGCTCCCTTATTTTCAAACCTATTAAAATTAAAAAAAAAAAGTGAATTTAACATTTTCATCGATAACTCGAGAAATATCCATAATTCGGGAAATTGAGCTATGTATTTGTGTTCCCTTTTTTTCAAACCTATTAAAATTAAAAAAAAATAGTTAACTTTACATTTTCATCGATAACTCGAGAAATATCCATAATTCGGGAAATTGAGCTATGTATTTGTGTTCTCTTTTTTTCAAACCTATTAAAATTAAAAAAAAAATAGTTAATTTTACATTTACATCGATAACTCGAGAAATATCCATAATTCGGGAAATTGAGCTTTGTATTTGTGTTCCCTTTTTTTCAAACCTATTAAAATTAAAAAAAAAGTTAATTTTACATTTTCATCGATAACTCGAGAAATATCCATAATTCGGGAAATTGAGCTATGTATTTGTGTTCCCTTTTTTTCAAACCTATTGAAATTAAAAAAAAATAGGTAATTTTACATTTTCATCGATAACTCGATAAATATCCATAATTCGGGAAATTGAGCTATGTATTTGTGATCCCTTTTTTTCAAACCTATTAATATTAAAAAAAAATATTTAATTTTACATTTTCATCGATAACTCGAGAAATATCCATAATTCGGGAAATTGAGCTATGTATTTGTGTTCCTTTTTTTCAAACCTATTAAAATTAAAAAAAAATAGTTAATATTACATTTTCATCGATAACTCGAGAAATATCCATAATTCGGGAAATTGAGCTTTGTATTTGTGTTCCTTTTTTCAAACCAATTAAAATTTAAAAAAAAAAAATAGTTAATATTACATTTTCATCGATAACTCGAGAAATATCCATAATTCGGGAAATTGAGCTATGTATTTGTGTTCCCTTTTTTTCAAACGTATTAAAATAAAAAAAAATATTTAATTTTACATTTTCATCGATAACTCGAGAAATATCCATAATTCGGGAAATTGAGCTATGTATTTGTGTTCCCTATTTTTCAAACCTATTAAAATTAAAAAAAATAATAGATAATTTTACATTTACATCGATAACTCGAGAAATATGCAAAATTCGGGAAATTGAGCTATGTATTTGTGCTCCCTTATTTTCAAACCTATTAAAATTAAAAAAAAAATAGTGAATTTAACATTTTCATCGATAACTCGAGAAATATCCATAATTCGGGAAATTGAGCTATGTATTTGTGTTCCCTTTTTTTCAAACCTATTAAAATTAAAAAAAAAAATAGTTAATTTTACATTTTCATCGATAACTCGAGAAATATCCATAATTCGGGAAATTGAGCTATTTATTTGTGTTCCCTTTTTTCAAACCTATTAAAATTCAAAAAAAAAAATAGTTAATATTACATTTTCATCGATAACTCGAGAAATATCCATAATTCGGGAAATTGAGCTTTGTATTTGTGTTCCCTTTTTTTCAAACCTATTAAAATTTAAAAAAAATAGCTAATTTTACATTTTCATCGATAACTCGAGAAATATCCATAATTCGGGAAATTGAGCTATGGACTTGGGTTCCCATTTTTCAAACCTATTAAAATTAAAAAAAAAAATAGTTAATTTTACATTTTCATCAACAACTCGAGAAATATCCATAATTCGAAAATTGAGCTATGTATTTGTGTTCCCTATTTTTCAAACCTATTAAAATTTACAAAAAAAATAGTTAATTTTACATTTTCATCGATAACTCGAGAAATATCCATAATTCGGGAAATTGAGCTATGAATTTGTGTTCCCTTTTTTCCAACCTATTAAAATTAAAAAAATAGTTCATTTTACATTTTCATCGATAACTCGAGAAATATCCATAATTCGGGAAATTGAGCTTTGTATTTGTGTTCCCTTTTTCAAACCTATTAAAATTTAAAAAAAAATAGTTAATTTTACATTTTCATCGATAACTCGAGACATATCCCTAATTCGGGAAATTGAGCTATGTATTTGTGTTCCCTTTTTTTTAAACCTATTAAAATTAAAAAAAAAATAGTTAATTTTACATTTTCATCAATAACTCGAAAAATATCCATAATTCGGCAAATTGAGCTATGTATTTGTGTTCCCTTTTAATCAAACCTATTAAAATTAAAAAAAAATAGTGAATGTTACATTTTCATCAATAACTCGAAAAATATCCATAATTCGGCAAATTGAGCTATTTATTTGTGTTCCCTTTTAATCAAACCTATTAAAATTAAAAAAAAATAGTTAATTTTACATTTTCATCAAATACTCGAGAAATATCCATAATTCGGGAAATTGAGCTATGTATTTGTGTTCCCTATTTTTCAAACCTATTAAAATTAAAAAAAAAAATAGTTAATTTTACATTTACATCGATAACTCGAGAAATATCCAAAATTCGGGAAATTGAGCTATGTATTTGTGCTCCCTTATTTTCAAACCTATTAAAATTAAAAAAAAAAAAAGTGAATTTAACATTTTCATCGATAACTCGAGAAATATCCATAATTCGGGAAATTGAGCTATGTATTTGTGTTCCCATTTTTTCAAACCTATTAAAATTAAAAAAAAATAGTTAACTTTACATTTTCATCGATAACTCGAGAAATATCCATAATTCGGGAAATTGAGCTATGTATTTGTGTTCCCTTTTTTTCAAACCTATTAAAATTTAAAAAAAAAATAGTTAATTTTACATTTTCATCGATAACTCGAGAAATATCCATAATTCGGGAAATTGAGCTATGTATTTGTGATCCCTTTTTTTCAAACCTATTAAAATTAAAAAAAAATAGTTAATTTTAAATTTTCATCGATAACTCGAGAAATATCCATAATTCCTGAAATTGAGCTATGAATTTGTGTTCCCTATTTTCAAACCGATTAATATTAAAAAAAAAAAAAATTAATTTTACATTTTCATCGATAACTCGAGAAATATCCATAATTCGGGAAATTGAGCTATGTATTTGTGTTCCCTTTTTTTCAAACCTATTAAAATTAAAAAAAAAAATAGTTAATTTTACATTTTCACCGATAACTGGAGAAATATCCATAATTCGGGAAATTGAGCTATGTATTTGTGTTCCCATATTTTCAAACCGATTAAAATTAAAAAAAAATTAGTGAGTTTTACATTTTCATCGATAACTCGAGAAATATCCATAATTCGGGAAATTGATCTATGTATTTGTGTTTTCCTTTTTTTTTCAAACCTATTGAATTTAAAAAAAATAGTTAATTTTACATTTTCATCGATAACTCGAGAAATATCCATAATTCGGGAAATTGAGCTATGTATTTGTGTTCCCTTTTTTTCAAACCTATTAAAATTTAAAAAAAAAATAGTTAATTTTACATTTTCATCGATAACTCGAGAAATATCCATAATTCGGGAAATTGAGCTATGTATTTGTGATCCCTTTTTTTTCAAACCTATTAAAATTCAAAAAAAAAAAATAGTTAATTTTACATTTTCATCGATAACTCGAGAAATATCCATAATTCGGGAAATTGAGCTTTGTATTTGTGTTCCCTTTTTTTCAAACCTATTAAAATTTAAAAAAAATAGCTAATTTTACATTTTCATCGATAACTCGAGAAATATCCATAATTCGGGAAATTGAGCTATGGACTTGTGTTCCCATTTTTTCAAACCTATTAAAATTAAAAAAAAAAAATAGTTAATTTTACATTTTCATCAACAACTCGAGAAATATCCATAATTCGGGAAATTGAGCTATGTATTTGTGTTCCCTATTTTTCAAACCTATTAAAATTAAAAAAAAAATTGTTAATTTTACATTTTCATCGATAACTCGAGAAATATCCATAATTCGGGAAATTGAGCTATGTATTTGTGCTCCCTTTTTTTCAAACCTATTAAAATTAAAAAAAAAAAAATAGTGAATTTAACATTTTCATCGATAACTCGAGAAATATCCATAATTCGGGAAATTGAGCTATGGACTTGTGTTCCCATTTTTTCAAACCTATTAAAATTAAACAAAAAAAATAGTTAATTTTACATTTTCATCAACAACTCGAGAAATATCCATAATTCGGGAAATTGAGCTATGTATTTGTGTTCCCTATTTTTCAAACCTATTGAAATTAAAAAAAAATAGTTAATTTTACATTTTCATCGATAACTCGAGAAATATCCATAATTCGGGAAATTGAGCTATGTATTTGTGTTCCCTATTTTTCAAACCTATTAAAATTAAAAAAAAAATAGTTAATTTTACATTTACATCGATAACTGGAGAAATATCCATAATTCGGGAAATTGAGCTATGTATTTGTGTTCCCTTTTTTTCAAACCTATTAAAATTTAAAAAAAATAGTTAACTTTACATTTTCATCGATAACTCGAGAAATATCCATAATTCGGGAAATTGAGCTATGTATTTGTGTTCCCTTTTTTTCAAACCTATTAAAATTTAAAAAAAATAGTTAATTTTACATTTTCATCGATAACTCGAGAAATATCCATAATTCGGGAAATTGAGCTATGTATTTGTGTTCCCTTTTTTTCAAACCTATTGAAATTAAAAAAAAATAGTTAATTTTACATTTTCATCGATAACTCGAGAAATATCCATAATTCGGGAAATTGAGCTATGTATTTGTGTTCCCTTTTTTTCAAACCTATTAAAATTTAAAAAAAATAGTTAATTTTACATTTTCATCGATAACTCGAGAAATATCCATAATTCGGGAAATTGAGCTATGTATTTGTGCTCCCTATATATTCAAACCTATTAAAATTAAAAAAAAAAAAAAATGAATTTAACATTTTCATCGATAACTCGAGAAATATCCATAATTCGGGAAATTGAGCTATGTATTTGTGTTCCCATATTTTCAAACCGATTAAAATAAAAAAAAAAAAGTTAATTTTACATTTTCATCGATAACTCGAGAAATATCCATAATTCGGGAAATTGAGCTTTGTATTTGTGTTCCCTTTTTTTCAAACCTATCAATATTAAAAAAAAAACTAGGTAATTTTACATTTTCATCGATAACTCGAGAAATATCCATAATTCGGGAAATTGAGCTATGTATTTGTGATCCCTTTTTTTCAAACCTATTAAAATTAAAAAAAAAATAGGTAATTTTAAATTTTCATCGATAACTCGAGAAATATCCATAATTCCTGAAATTGAGCTATGAATTTGTGTTCCCTATTTTCAAACCGATTAATATTAAAAAAAAAAAAATTAATTTTACATTTTCATCGATAACTCGAGAAATATCCATAATTCGGGAAATTGAGCTATGTATTTGTGTTCCCTTTTTTTCAAACCTATTAAAATTAAAAAAAAAATAGTTAATTTTACATTTTCATCGATAACTGGAGAAATATCCATAATTCGGGAAATTGAGCTATGTATTTGTGTTCCCATATTTTCAAACCGATTAAAATTAAAAAAAATTAGTGAGTTTTACATTTTCATCGATAACTCGAGAAATATCCATAATTCGGGAAATTGAGCTATGTATTTGTGTTCCCTTTTTTTCAAACCTATTAAAATTAAAAAAAAAAATAGTTAATTTTACATTTTCATCGATAACTCAAGACATATCCATAATTCGGGAAATTGAGCTATGTATTTGTGTTCCCTATTTTTCAAACCTATTAAAATTAAAAAAAAAAATAGTTAATTTTACATTTTCATCGATAACTCGAGAAATATCCATAATTCGGGAAATTGAGCTATGTATTTGTGTTCCCTTTTTTTCAAACCTATTAAAATTAAAAAAAAAATAGTTAACTTTACATTTTCATCGATAACTCGAGAAATATCCATAATTCGGGAAATTGAGCTATGTTGTTGTGATCCTTTTTTTTCAAACCTATTAATATTAAAAAAAAATAGTTAATTTTACATTTTCATCGATAACTCGAAAAATATCCATAATTCGGGAAATTGAGCTATGTATTTGTGTTCCCTTTTTTTCAAACGTATTAAAATTTAAAAAATAAATATTTAATTTTACATTTTCATCGATAACTCGAGAAATATCCATAATTCGGGAAATTGAGCTATGTATTTGTGTTCCCTATTTTTCAAACCTATTAAAATTAAAAAAAAAAATTGTTAATTTTACATTTACATCGATAACTCGAGGAATATCCAAAATTCGGGAAATTGAGCTATGTATTTGTGCTCCCTTATTTTCAAACCTATTAAAATTAAAAAAAAAAATAGTGAATTTAACATTTTCATCGATAACTCGAGAAATATCCATAATTCGGGAAATTGAGCTATGTATTTGTGTTCCCTATTTTTCAAACCTATAGAAATTAAAAAAAATAGTTAATTTTACATTTTCATCGATAACTCGAGAAATATCCATAATTCGGGAAATTGAGCTATGTATTTGTGTTCCCTTTTTTTCAAACCTATTAAAATTAAAAAAAAAAATAGTAAATTGTACATTTTCATCGATAACTCGAGAAATATCCATAATTCGGGAAATTGAGCTGTGTATTTGTGCTCCCTATTTTTCAAACCTATTAAAATTTAAAAAAAAATAGCTAATTTTACATTTTCATCGATAACTCGAGAAATATCCATAATTCGGGAAATTGAGCTATGGACTTGTGTTCCCATTTTTTCAAACCTATTAAAATTAAACAAAAAAAATAGTTAATTTTACATTTTCATCAACAACTCGAGAAATATCCATAATTCGGGAAATTGAGCTATGAATTTGTGTTCCCTATTTTTCAAACCTATTGAAATTAAAAAAAATAGTTAATTTTACATTTTCATCGATAACTCGAGAAATATCCAATTTTCGGGAAATTGAGCTATGTATTTGTGTTCCCTATTTTTCAAACCTATTAAAATTAAAAAAAAAAAATTGTTAATTTTAACATTTACATCGATAACTCGAGAAATATCCAAAATTCGGGAAATTGAGCTATGTATTTGTGCTCCCTTCTTTTCAAACCTATTAAAATTAAAAAAAAATAAAAAGTGAATATAACATTTTCATCGATAACTCGAGAAATATCCATAATTCGGGAAATTGAGCTTTGTATTTGTGTTCCCTTATTTTCAAACCTATTAAAATTTAAAAAAAAATAGTTAATTTTACATTTTCATCGATAACTCGAGAAATATCCATAATTCGGGAAATTGAGCTATGGACTTGTGTTCCCATTTTTTTCAAACCTATTAAAATAAAAAAAAAAATAGTTAATTTTACATTTTCATCAACAACTCGAGAAATATCCATAATTCGGGAAATTGAGCTATGTATTTGTGTTCCCTTTTAATCAAACCTATTAAAATAAAAAAAATAGTTAATTTTACATTTTCATCGATAACTCGAGAAATATCCATAATTCGGGAAATTGAGCTATTGACTTGTGTTCCCATTTTTTCAAACCTATTAAAATAAAAAAAAAAAATAGTTAATTTTACATTTTCATCAACAACTCGAGAAATATCCATAATTCGGGAAATTGAGCTATGTATTTGTGTTCCCTTTTAATCAAACCTATTAAAATAAAAATAAAATAGTGAATTTTACATTTTCATCGATAACTCGAGAAATATCCATAATTCGGGAAATTGAGCTATGTATTTGTGTTCCTTTTTTCAAACCTATTAATATTAAAAAAAAAACTAGGTAATTTTACATTTTCATCGATAACTCGAGAAATATCCATAATTCGGGAAATTGAGCTTTGTATTTGTGTTCCCTTATTTTCAAACCTATTAAAATTTAAAAAAAAATAGTTAATTTTACATTTTCATCGATAACTCGAGAAATATCCATAATTCGGGAAATTGAGCTATGGACTTGTGTTCCCATTTTTTTCAAACCTATTAAAATAAAAAAAAAAATAGTTAATTTTACATTTTCATCAACAACTCGAGAAATATCCATAATTCGGGAAATTGAGCTATGTATTTGTGTTCCCTTTTAATCAAACCTATTAAAATAAAAAAAAAATAGTTAATTTTACATTTTCATCGATAACTCGAGAAATATCCATAATTCGGGAAATTGAGCTATTGACTTGTGTTCCCATTTTTTCAAACCTATTAAAAAAAAAAAAAATAGTTAATTTTACATTTTCATCAACAACTCGAGAAATATCCATAATTCGGGAAATTGAGCTATGTATTTATGTTCCCTTTTAATCAAACCTATTAAAATAAAAATAAAATAGTGAATTTTACATTTTCATCGATAACTCGAGAAATATCCATAATTCGGGAAATTGAGCTATGTATTTGTGTTCCCTTTTTTCAAACCTATTAATATTAAAAAAAAACTAGGTAATTTTACATTTTCATCGATAACTCGAGAAATATCCATAATTCGGGAAATTGAGCTATGTATTTGTGTTCCCTATTTTTTAGACCTATTAAAATTAAAAAAAAAATAGTTAATTTTACATTTACATCGATAACTCGAGAAATATCCAAAATTCGGGAAATTGAGCTATGTATTTGTGCTCCCTTATTTTCAAACCTATTAAAATTAAAAAAAAAAAAAAGTGAATTTAACATTTTCATCGATAACTCGAGAAATATCCATAATTCGGGAAATTGAGCTATGTATTTGTGTTCCCTTTTTTTCAAACCTATTAATATTAAAAAAAAATAGTTAACTTTACATTTTCATCGATAACTCGAGAAATATCCATAATTCGGGAAATTGAGCTATGTATTTGTGTTCCCTTTTTTTCAAACCTATTAAAATTAAAAAAAAAATAGTTAATTTTACATTTTCATCGATAACTCGAGAAATATCCATAATTCGGGAAATTGAGCTTTGTATTTGTGTTCCCTTTTTTTCAAACCTATTAAAATTTAAAAAAAAGTTAATTTTACATTTTCATCGATAACTCGAGAAATATCCATAATTCGGGAAATTGAGCTATGTATTTGTGTTTTTCCTTTTTTTCAAACCTATTGAAATTAAAAAAAAAACCTATTAAAATAAAAATAAAATAGTGAATTTTACATTTTCATCGATAACTCGAGAAATATCCATAATTCGGGAAATTGAGCTATGTATTTGTGTTCCTTTTTTTTCAAACCTATTAATATTAAAAAAAACTAGGTAATTTTACATTTTCATCGATAACTCGAGAAATATCCATAATTCGGGAAATTGAGCTATGTATTTGTGTTCCCTATTTTTTAGACCTATTAAAATTAAAAAAAAATAGTTAATTTTACATGTACATCGATAACTCGAGAAATATCCAAAATTCGGGAAATTGAGCTATGTATTTGTGCTCCCTTATTTTCAAACCTATTAAAATTAAAAAAAAAAAGTGAATTTAACATTTTCATCGATAACTCGAGAAATATCCATAATTCGGGAAATTGAGCTATGTATTTGTGTTCCCTTTTTTTCAAACCTATTAATATTAAAAAAAATAGTTAACTTTACATTTTCATCGATAACTCGAGAAATATCCATAATTCGGGAAATTGAGCTATGTATTTGTGTTCCCTTTTTTTCAAACCTATTAAAATTAAAAAAAAAAAAATAGTTAATATTACATTTTCATCGATAACTCGAGAAATATCCATAATTCGGGAAATTGAGCTTTGTATTTGTGTTCCCTTTTTTCAAACCTATTAAAATTTAAAAAAAAGTTAATTTTACATTTTCATCGATAACTCGAGAAATATCCATAATTCGGGAAATTGAGCTATGTATTTGTGTTTTTCCTTTTTTTTCAAACCTATTGAAATTAAAAAAAAAATAGTTAATTTTACATTTTCATCGATAACTCGATAAATATCCATAATTCGGGAAATTGAGCTATGTATTTGTGTTCCCTATTTTTCAAACCTATTAAAATTAAAAAAAAAAATAGTGAATTTAACATTTTCATCGATAACTCGAGAAATATCCATAATTCGGGAAATTGAGCTATGTATTTGTGTTCCCTTTTTTTCAAACCTATTAAAATTAAAAAAAAAAAATAGTTAATTTTACATTTTCATCGATAACTCGAGAAATATCCATAATTCGGGAAATTGAGCTATGTATTTGTGTTCCCTTTTTTTCAAACCTATTAAAATTAAAAAAAAAAAATAGTTAATATTACATTTTCATCGATAACTCGAGAAATATCCATAATTCGGGAAATTGAGCTTTGTATTTGTGTTCCCTTTTTTTCAAACCTATTAAAATTTAAAAAAAAATAGCTAATTTTACATTTTCATCGATAACTCGAGAAATATCCATAATTCGGGAAATTGAGCTATGGACTTGGGCTCCCATTTTTTCAAACCCATTAAAATTAAAAAAAAAAATAGTTAATTTTACATTTTCATCAACAACTCGAGAAATATCCATAATTCGGGAAATTGAGCTATGTATTTGTGTTCCCTATTTTTCAAACCTATTAAAATTAAAAAAAAAATATTTAATATTACATTTTCATCGATAACTCGAGAAATATCCATAATTCGGGAAATTGAGCTATGTATTTGTGTTCCCTTTTTTTCAAACCTATTGAAATTAAAAAAAAATAGTTAATTTTACATTTTCATCGATAACTCGAGAAATATCCATAATTCGGGAAATTGAGCTATGTATTTGTGATCCCTTTTTTTCAAACCTATTAATATTAAAAAAAATAGTTAATTTTACATTTTCATCGATAACTCGAGAAATATCCATAATTCGGGAAATTGAGCTATGTATTTGTGTTCCCTTTTTTTCAAACGTATTAAAATTAAAAAAAAATATTTAATTTTACATTTTCATCGATAACTCGAGAAATATCCATAATTCGGGAAATTGAGCTATGTATTTGTGTTCCCTATTTTTCAAACCTATTAAAATTTAAAAAAAAATAGTTAATTTTACATTTACATCGATAACTCGAGAAATATCCAAAATTCGGGAAATTGAGCTATGTATTTGTGCTCCCTTATTTTCAAACCTATTAAAATTAAAAAAATAAAATAGTGAATTTAACATTTTCATCGATAACTCGAGAAATATCCATAATTCGGGAAATTGAGCTATGTATTTGTGTTCCCTTTTTTTCAAACCTATTAAAATTAAAAAAAAAAATAGTTAATTTTACATTTTCATCGATAACTCGAGAAATATCCATAATTCGGGAAATTGACCTATGAATTTGTGTTCCCTTTTTTCCAACCTATTAAAATTAAAAAAATAGTTAATTTTACATTTTCATCGATAACTCGAGAAATATCCATAATTCGGGAAATTGAGCTTTGTATTTGTGTTCCCTTTTTTCAAACCTATTAAAATTTAAAAAAAAATAGTGAATTTTACATTTTCATCGATAACTCGAGACATATCCCTAATTCGGGAAATTGAGCTATGTATTTGTGTTCCCTTTTTTTTAAACCTATTAAAATTAAAAAAAAAATAGTTAATTTAACATTTTCATCAATAACTCGAAAAATATCCATAATTCGGCAAATTGAGCTATGTATTTGTGTTCCCTTTTAATCAAACCTATTAAAATTAAAAAAAATAGTTAATATTACATTTTCATCAATAACTCGAAAAATATCCATAATTCGGCAAATTGAGCTATGTATTTGTGTTCCCTTTTAATCAAACCTATTAAAATTAAAAAAAAATAGTTAATTTTACATTTTCATCAAATACTCGAGAAATATCCATAATTCGGGAAATTGAGCTATGTATTTGTGTTCCCTTTTTTTCAAACCTATTAAAATTTAAAAAAAATAGTTAATTTTACATTTTCATCGATAACTCGAGAAATATCCATAATTCGGGAAATTGAGCTATGTATTTGTGATCCCTTTTTTTCAAACCTATTAAAATTAAAAAAAAATAGTTAATTTTAAATTTTCATCAACAACTCGAGAAATATCCATAATTCGGGAAATTGAGCTATGAATTTGTGTTCCCTATTTTCAAACCGATTAATATTAAAAAAAAAAATTAATTTTACATTTTCATCGATAACTCGAGATATATCCATAATTCGGGAAATTGAGCTATGTATTTGTGTTCCCTTTTTTTCAAACGTATTAAAATTTAAAAAAAATAGTTAATTTTACATTTACATCGATAACTCGAGAAATATCCAAAATTCGGGAAATTGAGCTATGTATTTGTGCTCCCTTATTTTCAAACCTATTAAAATTAAAAAAAAAAAATAGTTAATTTTACATTTTCATCAACAACTCGAGAAATATCCATAATTCGGGAAATTGAGCTATGTATTTGTGTTCCCTATTTTTCAAACCTATTAAAATTAAAAAAAAAATATTTAATATTACATTTTCATCGATAACTCGAGAAATATCCATAATTCGGGAAATTGAGCTATGTATTTGTGTTCCCTTTTTTTCAAACCTATTGAAATTAAAAAAAAATAGTTAATTTTACATTTTCATCGATAACTCGAGAAATATCCATAATTCGGGAAATTGAGCTATGTATTTGTGATCCCTTTTTTTCAAACCTATTAATATTAAAAAAAATAGTTAATTTTACATTTTCATCGATAACTCGAGAAATATCCATAATTCGGGAAATTGAGCTATGTATTTGTGTTCCCTTTTTTCAAACGTATTAAAATAAAAAAAAAATATTTAATTTTACATTTTCATCGATAACTCGAGAAATATCCATAATTCGGGAAATTGAGCTATGTATTTGTGTTCCCTATTTTTCAAACCTATTAAAATTTAAAAAAAAATAGTTAATTTTACATTTACATCGATAACTCGAGAAATATCCAAAATTCGGGAAATTGAGCTATGTATTTGTGCTCCCTTATTTTCAAACCTATTAAAATTAAAAAAATAAAATAGTGAATTTAACATTTTCATCGATAACTCGAGAAATATCCATAATTCGGGAAATTGAGCTATGTATTTGTGTTCCCTTTTTTTCAAACCTATTAAAATTAAAAAAAAAATAGTTAATTTTACATTTTCATCGATAACTCGAGAAATATCCATAATTCGGGAAATTGACCTATGAATTTGTGTTCCCTTTTTTCCAACCTATTAAAATTAAAAAATTGTTCATTTTACATTTTCATCGATAACTCGAGAAATATCCATAATTCGGGAAATTGAGCTTTGTATTTGTGTTCCCTTTTTTCAAACCTATTAAAATTTAAAAAAAAAATAGTTAATTTTACATTTTCATCGATAACTCGAGACATATCCCTAATTCGGGAAATTGAGCTATGTATTTGTGTTCCCTTTTTTTAAACCTATTAAAATTAAAAAAAAATAGTTAATTTAACATTTTCATCAATAACTCGAAAAATATCCATAATTCGGCAAATTGAGCTATGTATTTGTGTTCCCTTTTAATCAAACCTATTAAAATTAAAAAAAATAGTTAATTTTACATTTTCATCAATAACTCGAAAAATATCCATAATTCGGCAAATTGAGCTATGTATTTGTGTTCCCTTTTAATCAAACCTATTAAAATTAAAAAAAAAATAGTTAATTTTACATTTTCATCAAATACTCGAGAAATATCCATAATTCGGGAAATTGAGCTATGTATTTGTGTTCCCTTTTTTCAAACCTATTAAAATTTAAAAAAAATAGTTAATTTTACATTTTCATCGATAACTCGAGAAATATCCATAATTCGGGAAATTGAGCTATGTATTTGTGATCCCTTTTTTCAAACCTATTAAAATTAAAAAAAAATAGTTAATTTTAAATTTTCATCAACAACTCGAGAAATATCCATAATTCGGGAAATTGAGCTATGAATTTGTGTTCCCTATTTTCAAACCGATTAATATTAAAAAAAAAAATTAATTTTACATTTTCATCGATAACTCGAGATATATCCATAATTCGGGAAATTGAGCTATGTATTTGTGTTCCCTTTTTTTCAAACGTATTAAAATTTAAAAAATAAATATTTAATTTTACATTTTCATCGATAACTCGAGAAATATCCATATTTCGGGAAATTGAGCTATGTTGTTGTGATCCTTTTTTTCAAACCTATTAATATTAAAAAAAAAATAGTTAATTTTACATTTTCATCGATAACTCGAGAAATATCCATAATTCGGGAAATTGAGCTATGTATTTGTGTTCCCTTTTTTTCAAACGTATTAAAATTTAAAAAATAAATATTTAATTTTACATTTTCATCGATAACTCGAGAAATATCCATAATTCGGGAAATTGAGCTTTGTATTTGTGTTCCCTATTTTTCAAACCTATTAAAATTTAAAAAAAAATAGTTAATTTTACATTTTCATCGATAACTCGAGAAATATCCATAATTCGGGAAATTGAGCTATGGACTTGTGTTCCAATTTTTTCAAACCTATTAAAATTAAACAAAAAAAATAGTTAATTTTACATTTTCATCAACAACTCGAGAAATATCCATAATTCGGGAAATTGAGCTATGAATTTGTGTTCCCTATTTTTCAAACCTATTGAAATTAAAAAAAAATAGTTAATTTTACATTTTCATCGATAACTCGATAAATATCCATAATTCGGGAAATTGAGCTATGTATTTGTGTTCCCTATTTTTCAAACCTATTAAAATTAAAAAAAAAAATTGTTAATTTTAACATTTACATCGATAACTCGAGAAATATCCAAAATTCGGGAAATTGAGCTATGTATTTGTGCTCCCTTCTTTTCAAACCTATTAAAATTAAAAAAAAAAAATAGTGAATTTAACATTTTCATCGATAACTCGAGAAATATCCATAATTCGGGAAATTGAGCTTTGTATTTGTGTTCCCTTATTTTCAAACCTATTAAAATTAAAAAAAATAGTTAATTTTAAATTTTCATCGATAACTCGAGAAATATCCATAATTCCTGAAATTGAGCTATGAATTTGTGTTCCCTATTTTCAAACCGATTAATATTAAAAAAAAAAAATTAATTTTACATTTTCATCGATAACTCGAGATATATCCATAATTCGGGAAATTGAGCTATGTATTTGTGTTCCCTTTTTTTCAAACCTATTAAAATTAAAAAAAATAGTTAATTTTACATTTTCATCGATAACTGGAGAAATATCCATAATTCGGGAAATTGAGCTATGTATTTGTGTTCCTATATTTTCAAACCGATTAAAATTCATCGATAACTCGAGAAATATCCATAATTCGGGAAATTGAGCTATGTATTTGTGTTCCCTATTTTTCAAACCTATTGTAATTAAAAAAAAATAGTTAATTTTACATTTTCATCGATAACTCGAGAAATATCCATAATTCGGGAAATTGAGCTATGTTGTTGTGATCCCTTTTTTTCAAACCTATTAATATTAAAAAAAAATAGTTAATTTTACATTTTCATCGATAACTCGAGAAATATTCATAATTCGGGAAATTGAGCTATGTATTTGTGTTCCCTTTTTTTCAAACGTATTAAAATTTAAAAAATAAATATTTAATTTTACATTTTCATTGATAACTCGAGAAATATCCATAATTCGGGAAATTGAGCTATGTTGTTGTGATCCTTTTTTTCAAACCTATTAATATTAAAAAAAAATAGTTAATTTTACATTTTCATCGATAACTCGAGAAATATCCATAATTCGGGAAATTGAGCTATGTATTTTTGTTCCCTTTTTTTCAAACGTATTAAAATTTAAAAAATAAATATTTAATTTTACATTTTCATCGATAACTCGAGAAATATCCATAATTCGGGAAATTGAGCTATGTATTTGTGTTCCCTATTTTTCAAACCTATTAAAATTAAAAAAAAAAATTGTTAATTTTACATTTACATCGATAACTCGAGGAATATCCAAAATTCGGGAAATTGAGCTATGAATTTGTGTTCCCTATTTTCAAACCGATTAATATTAAAAAAAAAAATTAATTTTACATTTTCATCGATAACTCGAGATATATCCATAATTCGGGAAATTGAGCTATGTATTTGTGTTCCCTTTTTTTCAAACCTATTAAAATTAAACAAAAAAAATAGTTAATTTTACATTTTCATCAACAACTCGAGAAATATCCATAATTCGGGAAATTGAGCTATGAATTTGTGTTCCCTATTTTTCAAACCTATTGAAATTAAAAAAAAATAGTTAATTTTACATTTTCATCGATAACTCGAGAAATATCCAGAATTCGGGAAATTGAGCTATGTATTTGTGTTCCCTATTTTTCAAACCTATTAAAATTAAAAAAAATTGTTAATTTTAACATTTACATCGATAACTCGAGAAATATCCAAAATTCGGGAAATTGAGCTATGTATTTGTGCTCCCTTCTTTTCAAACCTATTAAAATTAAAAAAAAAAAATAGTGAATTTAACATTTTCATCGATAACTCGAGAAATATCCATAATTCGGGAAATTGAGCTTTGTATTTGTGTTCCCTTATTTTCAAACCTATTAAAATTTAAAAAAAAATAGTTAATTTTACATTTTCATCGATAACTCGAGAAATATCCATAATTCGGGAAATTGAGCTTTGTATTTGTGTTCCCTTATTTTCAAACCTATTAAAATTAAAAAAAAAATAGTTAATTTTAAATTTTCATCGATAACTCGAGAAATATCCATAATTCCTGAAATTGAGCTATGAATTTGTGTTCCCTATTTTCAAACCGATTAATATTAAAAAAAAAAAAAATTAATTTTACATTTTCATCGATAACTCGAGATATATCCATAATTCGGGAAATTGAGCTATGTATTTGTGTTCCCTTTTTTTCAAACCTATTAAAATTAAAAAAAAAATAGTTAATTTTACATTTTCATCGATAACTGGAGAAATATCCATAATTCGGGAAATTGAGCTATGTATTTGTGTTCCCATATTTTCAAACCGATTAAAATTAAAAAAAAATTAGTGAGTTTTACATTTTCATCGATAACTCGAGAAATATCCATAATTCGGGAAATTGATCTATGTATTTGTGTTTTCCTTTTTTTTCAAACCTATTGAAATTAAAAAAAATAGTTAATTTTACATTTTCATCGATAACTCGAGAAATATCCATAATTCGGGAAATTGAGCTATGTTGTTGTGATCCTTTTTTTTCAAACCTATTAATATTAAAAAAAAAATAGTTAATTTTACATTTTCATCGATAACTCGAGAAATATCCATAATTCGGGAAATTGAGCTATGTATTTGTGTTCCCTTTTTTTCAAACGTATTAAAATTTAAAAAATAAATATTTAATTTTACATTTTCATCGATAACTCGAGAAATATCCATAATTCGGGAAATTGAGCTATGTATTTGTGTTCCCTTTTTTTCAAACGTATTAAAATTTAAAAAAAAATATTTAATTTTACATTTTCATCGATAACTCGAGAAATATCCATAATTCGGGAAATTGAGCTATGTTGTTGTGATCCTTTTTTTCAAACCTATTAATATTAAAAAAAAATAGTTAATTTTACATTTACATCGATAACTCGAGAAATATCCATAATTCGGGAAATTGAGCTATGTATTTGTGTTCCCCTTTTTTCAAACGTATTAAAATTTAAAAAATAAATATTTAATTTTACATTTTCATCGATAACTCGAGAAATATCCATAATTCGGGAAATTGAGCTATGTTGTTGTGATCCTTTTTTTTCAAACCTATTAATATTAAAAAAAAAATAGTTAATTTTACATTTTCATCGATAACTCGAGAAATATCCATAATTCGGGAAATTGAGCTATGTATTTGTGTTCCCTTTTTTTCAAACGTATAAAAATTTAAAAAATAAATATTTAATTTTACATTTTCATCGATAACTCGAGAAACATCCATAATTCGGGAAATTGAGCTATGTATTTGTGTTCCCTATTTTTCAAACCTATTAAAATTAAAAAAAAAATTGTTAATTTTACATTTACATCGATAACTCGAGAAATATCCAAAATTCGGGAAATTGAGCTATGTATTTGTGCTCCCTTATTTTCAAACCTATTAAAATTAAAAAAAATAGTGAATTTAACATTTTCATCGATAACTCGAGAAATATCCATAATTCGGGAAATTGAGCTATGTATTTGTGTTCCCTATTTTTCAAACCTATAGAAATTTAAAAAAATAGTTAATTTTACATTTTCATCGATAACTCGAGAAATATCCATAATTCGGGAAATTGAGCTATGTATTTGTGTTCCCTTTTTTTCAAACCTATTAAAATTAAAAAAAAAAAATAGTAAATTTTACATTTTCATCGATAACTCGAGAAATATCCATAATTCGGGAAATTGAGCTTTGTATTTGTGTTCCCTATTTTTCAAACCTATTAAAATTTAAAAAAAAATAGGTGATTTTACATTTTCATCGATAACTCGAGAAATATCCATAATTCGGGAAATTGAGCTATGGACTTGTGTTCCCATTTTTTTCAAACCTATTAAAATTAAACAAAAAAAATAGTTAATTTTACATTTTCATCAACAACTCGAGAAATATCCATAATTCGGGAAATTGAGCTATGAATTTGTGTTCCCTATTTTTCAAACCTATTAAAATTCAAAAAATAATAGTTAATATTACATTTTCATCGATAACTCGAGAAATATCCATAATTCGGGAAATTGAGCTATGTATTTGTGTTCCCTTTTTTTTTAAACCTATTGAAATTAAAAAAAAAAATAGTTAATTTTACATTTACATCGATAACTCGAGAAATATCCAAAATTCGGGAAATTGAGCTATGTATTTGTGCTCCCTTCTTTTCAAACCTATTAAAATTAAAAAAAAAAAAAATAGTGAATTTAACATTTTCATCGATAACTCGAGAAATATCCATAATTCGGGAAATTGAGCTTTGTATTTGTGTTCCCTTATTTTCAAACCTATTAAAATTTAAAAAAAAATAGTTAATTTTACATTTTCATCGATAACTCGAGAAATATCCATAATTCGGGAAATTGAGCTATGGACTTGTGTTCCCATTTTTTCAAACCTATTAAAATAAAAAAAAAATAGTTAATTTTACATTTTCATCAACAACTCGAGAAATATCCATAATTCGGGAAATTGAGCTATGTATTTGTGTTCCCTTTTAATCAAACCTATTAAAATAAAAAAAAAATAGTTATTTTTACATTTTCATCGATAACTCGAGAAATATCCATAATTCGGGAAATTGAGCTATGTATTTGTGTTCCCTTTTTTTCAAACGTATTAAAATTTAAAAAATAAATATTTAATTTTACATTTTCATCGATAACTCGAGAAACATCCATAATTCGGGAAATTGAGCTATGTATTTGTGTTCCCTATTTTTTCAAACCTATTAAAATTAAAAAAAAAAATTGTTAATTTTACATTTACATCGATAACTCGAGGAATATCCAAAATTCGGGAAATTGAGCTATGTTGTTGTGATCCTTTTTTTTCAAACCTATTAATATTAAAAAAAAAATAGTTAATTTTACATTTTCATCGATAACTCGAGAAATATCCATAATTCGGGAAATTGAGCTATGTATTTGTGTTCCCTTTTTTTCAAACGTATTAAAATTTAAAAAATAAATATTTAATTTTACATTTTCATCGATAACTCGAGAAATATCCATAATTCGGGAAATTGAGCTTTGTATTTGTGTTCCCTATTTTTCAAACCTATTAAAATTTAAAAAAAAATAGTTAATTTTACATTTTCATCGATAACTCGAGAAATATCCATAATTCGGGAAATTGAGCTATGGACTTGTGTTCCAATTTTTTTCAAACCTATTAAAATTAAACAAAAAAAATAGTTAATTTTACATTTTCATCAACAACTCGAGAAATATCCATAATTCGGGAAATTGAGCTATGAATTTGTGTTCCCTATTTTTCAAACCTATTGAAATTAAAAAAAAATAGTTAATTTTACATTT
This sequence comes from Scaptomyza hsui, assembly GCA_018152825.1. Lineage (NCBI taxonomy): Eukaryota > Metazoa > Arthropoda > Insecta > Diptera > Drosophilidae > Scaptomyza > Scaptomyza hsui. The sequence goes on from JAECXO010000283.1 coordinate 269,959, forward strand.
TCATCGATAACTCGATAAATATCCATAATTCGGGAAATTGAGCTATGTATTTGTGTTCCCTATTTTTCAAACCTATTAAAATTAAAAAAAAAAAATTGTTAATTTTAACATTTACATCGATAACTCGAGAAATATCCAAAATTCGGGAAATTGAGCTATGTATTTGTGCTCCCTTCTTTTCAAACCTATTAAAATTTAAAAAAAAAATAGTGAATTTAACATTTTCATCGATAACTCGAGAAATATCCATAATTCGGGAAATTGAGCTTTGTATTTGTGTTCCCTTATTTTCAAACCTATTAAAATTAAAAAAAAATAGTTAATTTTAAATTTTCATCGATAACTCGAGAAATATCCATAATTCCTGAAATTGAGCTATGAATTTGTGTTCCCTATTTTCAAACCGATTAATATTAAAAAAAAAAAATTAATTTTACATTTTCATCGATAACTCGAGATATATCCATAATTCGGGAAATTGAGCTATGTATTTGTGTTCCCTTTTTTTCAAACCTATTAAAATTAAAAAAAATAGTTAATTTTACATTTTCATCGATAACTGGAGAAATATCCATAATTCGGGAAATTGAGCTATGTATTTGTGTTCCTATATTTTCAAACCGATTAAAATTAAAAAAAAATTAGTGAGTTTTACATTTTCATCGATAACTCGAGAAATATCCATAATTCGGGAAATTGAGCTATGTATTTGTGTTTTCCTTTTTTTTTCAAACCTATTGAAATTAAAAAAAATAGTTAATTTTACATTTTCATCGATAACTCGAGAAATATCCATAATTCGGGAAATTGAGCTATGTTGTTGTGATCCCTTTTTTTCAAACCTATTAATATTAAAAAAAAATAGTTAATTTTACATTTTCATCGATAACTCGAGAAATATTCATAATTCGGGAAATTGAGCTATGTATTTGTGTTCCCTTTTTTTCAAACGTATTAAAATTTAAAAAATAAATATTTAATTTTACATTTTCATTGATAACTCGAGAAATATCCATAATTCGGGAAATTGAGCTATGTTGTTGTGATCCTTTTTTTCAAACCTATTAATATTAAAAAAAAAATAGTTAATTTTACATTTTCATCGATAACTCGAGAAATATCCATAATTCGGGAAATTGAGCTATGTATTTTGTTCCTTTTTTTCAAACGTATTAAAATTTAAAAAATAAATATTTAATTTTACATTTTCATCGATAACTCGAGAAATATCCATAATTCGGGAAATTGAGCTATGTATTTGTGTTCCCTATTTTTCAAACCTATTAAAATTAAAAAAAAAAATTGTTAATTTTACATTTACATCGATAACTCGAGGAATATCCAAAATTCGGGAAATTGAGCTATGAATTTGTGTTCCCTATTTTCAAACCGATTAATATTAAAAAAAAAAATTAATTTTACATTTTCATCGATAACTCGAGATATATCCATAATTCGGGAAATTGAGCTATGTATTTGTGTTCCCTTTTTTTCAAACCTATTAAAATTAAACAAAAAAATAGTTAATTTTACATTTTCATCAACAACTCGAGAAATATCCATAATTCGGGAAATTGAGCTATGAATTTGTGTTCCCTATTTTTCAAACCTATTGAAATTAAAAAAAAAATAGTTAATTTTACATTTTCATCGATAACTCGAGAAATATCCAGAATTCGGGAAATTGAGCTATGTATTTGTGTTCCCTATTTTTCAAACCTATTAAAATTAAAAAAAAATTGTTAATTTTAACATTTACATCGATAACTCGAGAAATATCCAAAATTCGGGAAATTGAGCTATGTATTTGTGCTCCCTTCTTTTCAAACCTATTAAAATTAAAAAAAAAAATAGTGAATTTAACATTTTCATCGATAACTCGAGAAATATCCATAATTCGGGAAATTGAGCTTTGTATTTGTGTTCCCTTATTTTCAAACCTATTAAAATTTAAAAAAAAATAGTTAATTTTACATTTTCATCGATAACTCGAGAAATATCCATAATTCGGGAAATTGAGCTTTGTATTTGTGTTCCCTTATTTTCAAACCTATTAAAATTAAAAAAAAAATAGTTAATTTTAAATTTTCATCGATAACTCGAGAAATATCCATAATTCCTGAAATTGAGCTATGAATTTGTGTTCCCTATTTTCAAACCGATTAATATTAAAAAAAAAAAAATTAATTTTACATTTTCATCGATAACTCGAGATATATCCATAATTCGGGAAATTGAGCTATGTATTTGTGTTCCCTTTTTTTCAAACCTATTAAAATTAAAAAAAAATAGTTAATTTTACATTTTCATCGATAACTGGAGAAATATCCATAATTCGGGAAATTGAGCTATGTATTTGTGTTCAAATATTTTCAAACCGATTAAAATTTTAAAAAAATTAGTGAGTTTTACATTTTCATCGATAACTCGAGAAATATGCATAATTCGGGAAATTGATCTATGTATTTGTGTTTTCCTTTTTTTTCAAACCTATTGAAATTAAAAAAAATAGTTAATTTTACATTTTCATCGATAACTCGAGAAATATCCATAATTCGGGAAATTGAGCTATGTTGTTGTGATCCTTTTTTTCAAACCTATTAATATTAAAAAAAAATAGTTAATTTTACATTTTCATCGATAACTCGAGAAATATCCATAATTCGGGAAATTGAGCTATGTATTTGTGTTCCCTTTTTTTCAAACGTATTAAAATTTAAAAAATAAATATTTAATTTTACATTTTCATCGATAACTCGAGAAATATCCATAATTCGGGAAATTGAGCTATGTATTTGTGTTCCCTTTTTTCAAACGTATTAAAATTTAAAAAAAATATTTAATTTTACATTTTCATCGATAACTCGAGAAATATCCATAATTCGGGAAATTGAGCTATGTTGTTGTGATCCTTTTTTTTCAAACCTATTAATATAAAAAAAAAATAGTTAATTTTACATTTACATCGATAACTCGAGAAATATCCATAATTCGGGAAATTGAGCTATGTATTTGTGTTCCCTTTTTTTCAAACGTATTAAAATTTAAAAAATAAATATTTAATTTTACATTTTCATCGATAACTCGAGAAATATCCATAATTCGGGAAATTGAGCTATGTTGTTGTGATCCTTTTTTTCAAACCTATTAATATTAAAAAAAAATAGTTAATTTTACATTTTCATCGATAACTCGAGAAATATCCATAATTCGGGAAATTGAGCTATGTATTTGTGTTCCCTTTTTTTCAAACGTATTAAAATTTAAAAAATAAATATTTAATTTTACATTTTCATCGATAACTCGAGAAACATCCATAATTCGGGAAATTGAGCTATGTATTTGTGTTCCCTATTTTTCAAACCTATTAAAATTAAAAAAAAAATTGTTAATTTTACATTTACATCGATAACTCGAGAAATATCCAAAATTCGGGAAATTGAGCTATGTATTTGTGCTCCCTTATTTTCAAACCTATTAAAATTAAAAAAAATAGTGAATTTAACATTTTCATCGATAACTCGAGAAATATCCATAATTCGGGAAATTGAGCTATGTATTTGTGTTCCCTATTTTTCAAACCTATAGAAATTTAAAAAAAAATAGTTAATTTTACATTTTCATCGATAACTCGAGAAATATCCATAATTCGGGAAATTGAGCTATGTATTTGTGTTCCCTTTTTTCAAACCTATTAAAATTAAAAAAAAAAAAAATAGTAAATTTTACATTTTCATCGATAACTCGAGAAATATCCATAATTCGGGAAATTGAGCTTTGTATTTGTGTTCCCTATTTTTCAAACCTATTAAAATTTAAAAAAAATAGGTGATTTTACATTTTCATCGATAACTCGAGAAATATCCATAATTCGGGAAATTGAGCTATGGACTTGTGTTCCCATTTTTTCAAACCTATTAAAATTAAAAAAAAAAAATAGTTAATTTTACATTTTCATCAACAACTCGAGAAATATCCATAATTCGGGAAATTGAGCTATGTATTTGTGTTCCCTATTTTTCAAACCTATTAAAATTCAAAAAATAATAGTTAATATTACATTTTCATCGATAACTCGAGAAATATCCATAATTCGGGAAATTGAGCTATGTATTTGTGTTCCTTTTTTTTAAACCTATTGAAATTAAAAAAAAAATAGTTAATTTTACATTTACATCGATAACTCGAGAAATATCCAAAATTCGGGAAATTGAGCTATGTATTTGTGCTCCCTTCTTTTCAAACCTATTAAAATTAAAAAAAAAAATAGTGAATTTAACATTTTCATCGATAACTCGAGAAATATCCATAATTCGGGAAATTGAGCTTTGTATTTGTGTTCCCTTATTTTCAAACCTATTAAAATTTAAAAAAAAAATAGTTAATTTTACATTTTCATCGATAACTCGAGAAATATCCATAATTCGGGAAATTGAGCTATGGACTTGTGTTCCCATTTTTTCAAACCTATTAAAATAAAAAAAAAAAAATAGTTAATTTTACATTTTCATCAACAACTCGAGAAATATCCATAATTCGGGAAATTGAGCTATGTATTTGTGTTCCCTTTTAATCAAACCTATTAAAATAAAAAAAAAATAGTTATTTTTACATTTTCATCGATAACTCGAGAAATATCCATAATTCGGGAAATTGAGCTATGTATTTGTGTTCCCTTTTTTTTCAAACGTATTAAAATTTAAAAAATAAATATTTAATTTTACATTTTCATCGATAACTCGAGAAACATCCATAATTCGGGAAATTGAGCTATGTATTTGTGTTCCCTATTTTTCAAACCTATTAAAATTAAAAAAAAAATTGTTAATTTTACATTTACATCGATAACTCGAGGAATATCCAAAATTCGGGAAATTGAGCTATGTTGTTGTGATCCTTTTTTTTCAAACCTATTAATATTAAAAAAAAATAGTTAATTTTACATTTTCATCGATAACTCGAGAAATATCCATAATTCGGGAAATTGAGCTATGTATTTGTGTTCCCTTTTTTTCAAACGTATTAAAATTTAAAAAATAAATATTTAATTTTACATTTTCATCGATAACTCGAGAAACATCCATAATTCGGGAAATTGAGCTATGTATTTGTGTTCCCTATTTTTCAAACCTATTAAAATTAAAAAAAAAATTGTTAATTTTACATTTACATCGATAACTCGAGGAATATCCAAAATTCGGGAAATTGAGCTATGTATTTGTGCTCCCTTATTTTCAAACCTATTAAAATTAAAAAAAAAAATTAGTGAATTTAACATTTTCATCGATAACTCGAGAAATATCCATAATTCGGGAAATTGAGCTATGTATTTGTGTTCCCTATTTTTCAAGCCTATAGAAATTTAAAAAAATAGTTAATTTTACATTTTCATCGATAACTCGAGAAATATCCATAATTCGGGAAATTGAGCTATGTATTTGTGTTCCCTTTTTTTCAAACCTATTAAAATTAAAAAAAAAAAAAATAGTAAATTTTACATTTTCATCGATAACTCGAGAAATATCCATAATTCGGGAAATTGAGCTTTGTATTTGTGTTCCCTATTTTTCAAACCTATTAAAATTTAAAAAAAAAATAGGTGATTTTACATTTTCATCGATAACTCGAGAAATATCCATAATTCGGGAAATTGAGCTATGGACTTGTGTTCCCATTTTTTCAAACCTATTAAAATTAAACAAAAAAAATAGTTAATTTTACATTTTCATCAACAACTCGAGAAATATCCATAATTCGGGAAATTGAGCTATGAATTTGTGTTCCCTATTTTTCAAACCTATTAAAATTCAAAAAATAATAGTTAATATTACATTTTCATCGATAACTCGAGAAATATCCATAATTCGGGAAATTGAGCTATGTATTTGTGTTCCCTTTTTTTTAAACCTATTGAAATTAAAAAAAAATAGTTAATTTTACATTTACATCGATAACTCGAGAAATATCCAAAATTCGGGAAATTGAGCTATGTATTTGTGCTCCCTTCTTTTCAAACCTATTAAAATTAAAAAAAAAAAAAATAGTGAATTTAACATTTTCATCGATAACTCGAGAAATATCCATAATTCGGGAAATTGAGCTTTGTATTTGTGTTCCCTTATTTTCAAACCTATTAAAAAAATAAAAAAAAATAGTTAATTTTACATTTTCATCGATAACTCGAGAAATATCCATAATTCGGGAAATTGAGCTATGGACTTGTGTTCCCATTTTTTCAAACCTATTAAAATAAAATAAAAATATAGTTAATTTTACATTTTCATCAACAACTCGAGAAATATCCATAATTCGGGAAATTGAGCTATGTATTTGTGTTCCCTTTTAATCAAACCTATTAAAATAAAAAAAATAGTTATTTTTACATTTTCATCGATAACTCGAGAAATATCCATAATTCGGGAAATTGAGCTATGTATTTGTGTTCCCTTTTTTTCAAACCTATTAAAATTAAAAAAAAAAATAGTTAGTTTTACATTTTCATCGATAACTCGAGAAATATCCATAATTCGGGAAATTGAGCTAAGTATTTGTGTTCCCTATTTTTCAAACCTATTAAAATTAAAAAAAATAATTGTTAATTTTAACATTTACATCGATAACTCGAGAAATATCCAAAATTCGGGAAATTGAGCTATGAATTTGTGCTCCCTTCTTTTCAAACCTATTAAAATTAAAAAAAAAATAGTTAATTTTACATTTTCATCGATAACTCGAGAAATATCCATAATTCGGGAAATTGAGCTATGTATTTGTGTTCCCTTTTTTTCAAACCTATTAAAATTAGAAAAAAAAATAGTTAGTTTTACATTTTCATCGATAATTCGAGAAATATCCATAATTCGGGAAATTGAGCTATGTATTTGTGTTCCCGATTTTTCAAACCTATTAAAATTAAAAAAAAAAATATTGTTAATTTTAACATTTTCATCGATAACTCGAGAAATATCCATAATTCGGGAAATTGAGCTTTGTATTTGTGTTCCCTTGTTTTCAAACCTATTAAAATTTAAAAAAAAAATAGTTAATTTTACATTTTCATCGATAACTCGAGAAATATCCATAATTCGGGAAATTGAGCTATGTATTTGTGTTCCCATTTTTTCAAACCTATTAAAATAAAAAAAAAACAAGTAAAAACGTTGCAGTCGGACGCAACCGACTGCGGAATACTCTGATACCAGTAAAAGAACGGTTGATAAGGGGGAATGCAGTGGCCCATGTGGTAAACATCGCCAGCTATCATGTTACCAAATTTGGTGACTTTAGCTCAAAAACTGTGGAAGATAACTTAACTCCCAAATTTAAAAGGTGGGCGGCAGAGGTAGGCGTGGCATCCAAATTTTTGAATCAAATGTTTTTAGCTGTCACTATCTATCTGCCTACCAAGTTTGGTGGCTCTAGCTCAAAAACTGTTAAAGATATAGCCGATTCCGATTTTATAAGGCGGGTGGCTTAGGTGGGCGTGGCATTCAAAATTTTGATGCAGGTCTTTGGTAGATGCTGCCTTCTATCTTTCTACCCAATTTACGGGCTCTAGCTTAAAAACTATAAGAGATATCGAAATTTCCGATTTTAAATGGTGGGCGGCAGAGGTGGGCGTGGTATCCTAATTTTTGATGCAGATCTTTTGTAGATGTCACCATATATCTTCCTACCAAATTCGGTGACACTAGCTTGAAAAAATGTGAAAACTATAGGCGTTTCCAATTTCAAGTATAAGGGGGGTTGGGGGCGGAATCAGGGGGCGTGGCATCAAAATTTTTATGCATTTTTTGGGGAACGTCAATATCTATCTTCACACAAAATTTGGTGGCTCTAGCCCAAAAAATGTAAAAACTATAGGCGTTTCCAATTTCTTGGTGAAGGGGGGATGGGGGCGGAATCAGGGGCGTGGCACCCAAGTTTTGATGGGGAACGCCAGTACCTATCTTGACACAAAATTTGGTGGCTCTTGCCCAAAAAATGTGAAAACTATAGGCGTTTCCAATTTCAGGGAGAAGGGGGATGGGGGCGGAATCAAGGGACGTGGCATCCAAATTTTGATGCATTTTTTTGGGGAACGTCAATATCTATCTTGACACAAAATTTGGTGGCTCTAGCCCAAAAAATGTGAAAACTATGGGCGTTTCCAATTTCACGGAGAAGGGGGGACGGGGGGCGGAATCAGGGGGCGTGGCATCCAAAATTTTGATGCATTTTTTCGGGGAACGTTAATATCTATGTTGACACAAAATTTGGTGGCTCTTGCCCAGAAAATGTGAAAACTATAGGCGTTTCCGATTTCAGGGAGAAGGGGGGATGGGGGCGGAATCAGTGGGCGTCTCCAAATTTTTTTTTTTGGGGGAATTATCTTTACACAAAAAATTGTGGGAAACAAAAAAAAAAAAAAAAGTGGGGGGGGGGGGGGGGGTGGCATCCAAAATTTTGATGCAGTTTTTTCAGGGACATGACTACTTATCTGCGTGCAAAATTTGGTAACTCTAGCTGTAAGAATGTGACAAATATTAGGTTTTATCGGTTTTCTGTTATCGAATTTATCGATTTCCCAGCCTCCTAGTAGGCGTGGCACCCCAATCTTGACACTTTATCTGTCTCGCCTATAGACAAACATATTTGCAAAGTTTCAAGTCTCTAGCTTTACGGGTGTCGAAAAAAGTTGCGTTCATACGGACAGACGGACAGACGTACAGACGGATAGACACCATGACGGACATTGCACAAAACCAATATACTATGAGACCTTCGGTATCAAAGTATAAAAATAGTTAATTTTACATTTTCATCAACAACTCGAGAAATATCCATAATTCGGGAAATTGAGCTATGTATTTGTGTTCCCTTTTAATCAAACCTATTAAAATAAAAAAAAAATATTTAATTTTACATTTTCATCGATAACTCGAGAAATATCCATAATTCGGGAAATTGAGCCATGTATTTGTGTTCCCTATTTTTCAAACCTATTAAAATTAAAAAAAATAGTTAATTTAACAATTTCATCGATAACTGGAGAAATATCCATAATTCGGGAAATTGAGCTATGTATTTGTGTTCCCATATTTTCAAACCGATTCAAATAAAAAAAATATTAGTGAGTTTTACATTTTCATCGATAACTCGAGAAATATCCATAATTCGGGAAATTGAGCTATGTATTTGTGTTCCCTTTTTTCAAACCTATTGAAATTAAAAAAAAATAGTTAATTTTACATTTTCATCGATAACTCGAGAAATATCCATAATTCGGGAAATTGAGCTATGTATTTGTGATCCCTTTTTTCAAACCTATTAAAATTAAAAAAAAATAGTTAGTTTTACATTTTCATCGATAACTCGAGAAATATCCATTATTCGGGAAATTGAGCTATGTATTTGTGTTCCCTATTTTTCAAACCTATTGAAAATAAAAAAAAATAGTTAATTTTACATTTTCATCGATAACTCGAGAAATATCCATAATTCGGGAAATTGAGCTATGTATTTGTGTTCCCTATTTTTCAAACCTATTAAAATTAAAAAAAAAATAGTTAAAATTACATTTTCATCGATAGCTCGAGAAATATCCATAATTCGGGAAATTGAACTATGTATTTGTGTTCCCTATTTTTCAAACCTTTTAAAATTAAAAAAAAAATAGTGAATTTTACATTTTCATCGATAACTGGAGAAATATCCATAATTCGGGAAATTGAGCTATGTATTTGTGTTCCCATATTTTCAAACCGATTAAAATTAAAAAAAATTAGTGAGTTTTACATTTTCATCGATAACTCGAGAAATATCCATAATTCGGGAAATTGAGCTATGTATTTGTGTTCCCTATTTTTCAAACCTATTAAAATTAAAAAAAAAATTGTTAATTTTAACATTTACATCGATAACTCGAGAAATATCCAAAATTCGGGAAATTGAGCTATGTATTTGTGCTCCCTTCTTTTCAAACCTATTAAAATTAAAAAAAAAAAATAGTGAATTTAACATTTTCATCGATAACTCGAGAAATATCCATAATTCGGGAAATTGAGCTATGTATTTGTGTTCCCTTTTTTTCAAACCTATTAAAAATAAAAATAAAATAGTTAATTTTACATTTTCATCGATAACTCGAGAAATATCCATAATTCGGGAAATTGAGCTATGTATTTGTGTTCCCTTTTTTTCAAACCTATTAAAATTAAAAAAAAAAAAGTTAATATTACATTTTCATCGATAACTCGAGAAATATCCATAATTCGGGAAATTGAGCTTTGTATTTGTGTTCCCTTTTTTTCAAACCTATTAAAATTTAAAAAAAAAATAGTTAATTTTACATTTTCATCGATAACTCGAGAAATATCCATAATTCGGGAAATTGAGCTTTGGACTTGTGTTCCCATTTTTTCAAACCTATTAAAATTAAAAAAAAAAATAGGTAATTTTACATTTTCATCAACAACTCGAGAAATATCCATAATTCGGGAAATTGGGCTATGTATTTGTGTTCCCTATTTTTCAAACCTATTGAAATTAAAAAAAAAAATAGTTAATTTTACATTTTCATCGATAACTCGAGAAATATCCATAATTCAGGAAATTGAGCTATGTATTTGTGTTCCCTTCTTTTCAAACCTATTAAAATTAAAAAAAAAATAGTTAATTTTACATTTACATCGATAACTCGAGAAATATCAAAAATTCGGGAAATTGAGCTATGTATTTGTGCTCCCTTATTTTCAAACCTATTAAAATTAAAAAAAAAAAATAGTTAATTTTACATTTTCATCAACAACTCGAGAAATATCCATAACTCGGGAAATTGAGCTATGTATTTGTGTTCCCTATTTTTCAAACCTATTGAAATTAAAAAAAAAATAGTTAATTTTACATTTTCATCGATAACTCGAGAAATATCCATAACTCGGGAAATTGAGCTATGTATTTGTGTTCCCTTTTTTTCAAACCTATTAAAATTAAAAAAAAAATAGTTAATATTACATTTTCATCGATAACTCGAGAAATATCCATAATTCGGGAAATTGAGCTATGTATTTGTGTTCCCTTTTTTTCAAACCTATTGAAATTAAAAAAAATTAGTGAGTTTTACATTTTCATCGATAACTCGAGAAATATCCATAATTCGGGAAATTGAGCTTTTAATCAAACCTATTAAAATAAAAAAAAAATAGTTAATATTACATTTTCATCAACAACTCGAGAAATATCCAAAATTCGGGAAATTGAACTATGTATTTGTGTTCCCTATTTTTCAAACCTATTAAAATTAAAAAAAAAAATAGTTAATTTTACATTTTCATCGATAACTCGAGAAATATCCATAATTCGGGAAATTGAGCTATGTATTTGTGTTCCCATTTTTTCAAACCTATTGAAATTAAAAAAAAATTAGTGAGTTTTACATTTTCATCGATAACTCGAGAAATATCCATAATTCGGGAAATTGAGCTATGCATTTGTGTTCCCTTTTTTTCAAACCTATTGAAATTAAAAAAAAATAGTTAATTTTACATTTTCATCGATAACTCGAGAAATATCCATAATTCGGGAAATTGAGCTATGTATTTGTGATCCCTTTTTTTTTAAACCTATTAAAATTAAAAAAAAAATAGTTAGTTTTACATTTTCATCGATAACTCTAGAAATATCCATAATTCGGGAAATTGAGCTATGTATATGTGTTCCCTATTTTTCAAACCTATTAAAACTAAAAAAAATAGTTAATTTTACATTTTCATCGATAACTCGAGAAATATCCATAATTCGGGAAATTGAGCTATGTATTTGTGTTCCCTATTTTTCAAACCTATTAAAATTAAAAAAAAATTGTTAATTTTAACATTTACATCGATAACTCGAGAAATATCCAAAATTCGGGAAATTGAGCTATGTATTTGTGTTCCCTTTTTTCAAACCTATTAAAATTTAAAAAAAAATAGTTAATATTACATTTTCATCGATAACTCGAGAAATATCAATAATTCGGGAAATTGAGCTATGTATTTGTGATCCCTTTTTTTCAAACCTATTAAAATTAAAAAAAAAATAGTTAGTTTTACATTTTCATCGATAACTCGAGAAATATCCATAATTCGGGAAATTGAGCTATGTATTTGTGTTCCCTTTTTTCAAACCTATTGAAATTAAAAAAAAATAGTTAATTTTACATTTTCATCGATAACTCGAGAAATATCCATAATTCGGGAAATTGAGCTATGTATTTGTGTTCCCTATTTTTCAAACCTATTAAAATTAAAAAAAAATAGTTAATTTTAAATTTTCATCGATAGCTCGAGAAATATCCATAATTCGGGAAATTGAACTATGTATTTGTGTTCCCTATTTTTCAAACCTTTTAAAATTAAAAAAAAAAATAGTGAATTTTACATTTTCATCGATAACTGGAGAAATATCCATAATTCGGGAAATTGAGCTATGTATTTGTGTTCCCATATTTTCAAACCGATTAAAATTAAAAAAAATTAGTGAGTTTTACATTTTCATCGATAACTCGAGAAATATCCATAATTCGGGAAATTGAGCTATGTATTTGTGTTCCCTATTTTTCAAACCTATTAAAATTAAAAAAAATTGTTAATTTTAACATTTACATCGATAACTCGAGAAATATCCATAATTCGGGAAATTGAGCTATGTATTTGTGTTCCCTTGTTTTCAAACCTATTAAAATTTAAAAAAAATAGTTAATGTTACATTTTCATCGATAACTCGAGAAATATCAATAATTCGGGAAATTGAGCTATGTATTTGTGATCCCTTTTTTCAAACCTATTAAAATTAAAAAAAAATAGTTAGTTTTACATTTTCATCGATAACTCGAGAAATATCCATAATTCGGGAAATTGAGCTATGTATTTGTGTTCCCTTTTTTTCAAACCTATTGAAATTAAAAAAAAATAGTTAATTTTACATTTTCATCGATAACTCGAGAAATATCCATAATTCGGGAAATTGAGCTATGTATTTGTGTTCCCTATTTTTCAAACCTATTAAAATTAAAAAAAAAAATAGTTAATTTTAAATTTTCATCGATAGCTCGAGAAATATCCATAATTCGGGAAATTGAACTATGTATTTGTGTTCCCTATTTTTCAAACCTTTTAAAATTAAAAAAAAAATAGTGAATTTTACATTTTCATCGATAACTGGAGAAATATCCATAATTCGGGAAATTGAGCTATGTATTTGTGTTCCCATATTTTCAAACCGATTAAAATTAAAAAAATTAGTGAGTTTTACATTTTCATCGATAACTCGAGAAATATCCATAATTCGGGAAATTGAGCTATGTATTTGTGTTCCCTATTTTTCAAACCTATTAAAATTAAAAAAAAATTGTTAATTTTAACATTTACATCGATAACTCGAGAAATATCCAAAATTCGGGAAATTGAGCTATGTATTTGTGCTCCCTTCTTTTCAAACCTATTAAAATTAAAAAAAAAAAAATAGTGAATTTAACATTTTCATCGATAACTCGAGAAATATCCATAATTCGGGAAATTGAGCTATGTATTTGTGTTCCCTTTTTTTCAAACCTATTAAAAATAAAAATAAAATAGTTAATTTTACATTTTCATCGATAACTCGAGAAATATCCATAATTCGGGAAATTGAGCTATGTATTTGTGTTCCCTTTTTTCAAACCTATTAAAATTAAAAAAAAAATAGTTAATATTACATTTTCATCGATAACTCGAGAAATATCCATAATTCGGGAAATTGAGCTTTGTATTTGTGTTCCCTTTTTTTCAAACCTATTAAAATTTAAAAAAAAATAGTTAATTTTACATTTTCATCGATAACTCGAGAAATATCCATAATTCGGGACATTGAGCTTTGGACTTGTGTTCCCATTTTTTCAAACCTATTAAAATTAAAAAAAAATAGGTAATTTTACATTTTCATCAACAACTCGAGAAATATCCATAATTCGGGAAATTGGGCTATGTATTTGTGTTCCCTTTTTTTCAAACCTATTGAAATTAAAAAAAAAATAGTTAATTTTACATTTTCATCGATAACTCGAGAAATATCCATAATTCAGGAAATTGAGCTATGTATTTGTGTTCCCTTCTTTTCAAACCTATTAAAATTAAAAAAAAATAGTCAATTTTACATTTACATCGATAACTCGAGAAATATCAAAAATTCGGGAAATTGAGCTATGTATTTGTGCTCCCTTATTTTCAAACCTATTAAAATTAAAAAAAAAAATAGTTAATTTTACATTTTCATCAACAACTCGAGAAATATCCATAACTCGGGAAATTGAGCTATGTATTTGTGTTCCCTATTTTTCAAACCTATTGAAATTAAAAAAAAAATAGTTAATTTTACATTTTCATCGATAACTCGAGAAATATCCATAATTCGGGAAATTGAGCTATGTATTTGTGTTCCCTTTTTTTCAAACCTATTAAAATTAAAAAAAAATAGTTAATATTACATTTTCATCGATAGCTCGAGAAATATCCATAATTCGGGAAATTGAGCTATGTATTTGTGTTCCCTTTTTTTCAAACCTATTGAAATTAAAAAAAAACAGTTAAAATTACATTTTCATCGATAACTCGAGAAATATCCATAATTCGGGAAATTGAGCTTTTAATCAAACCTATTAAAATTAAAAAAATAGTTAATATTACATTTTCATCAACAACTCGAGAAATATCCAAAATTCGGGAAATTGAACTATGTATTTGTGTTCCCTATTTTTCAAACCTACTAAAATTAAAAAAAAATAGTTAATTTTACATTTTCATCGATAACTGGAGAAATATCCATAATTCGGGAAATTGAGCTATGTATTTGTGTTCCCATATTTTCAAACCGATTAAAATTAAAAAAAAATTAGTGAGTTTTACATTTTCATCGATAACTCGAGAAATATCCATAATTCGGGAAATTGAGCTATGCATTTGTGTTCCCTTTTTTTCAAACCTATTGAAATTAAAAAAAAAATAGTTAATTTTACATTTTCATCGATAACTCGAGAAATATCCATAATTCGGGAAATTGAGCTATGTATTTGTGATCCCTTATTTTCAAACCTATTAAAATTAAAAAAAAAAAATAGTTAATTTTACATTTTCATCAACAACTCGAGAAATATCCATAACTCGGGAAATTGAGCTATGTATTTGTGTTCCCTATTTTTCAAACCTATTGAAATTAAAAAAAAATAGTTAATTTTACATTTTCATCGATAACTCGAGAAATATCCATAATTCGGGAAATTGAGCTATGTATTTGTGTTCCCTTTTTTCAAACCTATTAAAATTAAAAAAAAATAGTTAATATTACATTTTCATCGATAACTCGAGAAATATCCATAATTCGGGAAATTGAGCTATGTATTTGTGTTCCCTTTTTTTCAAACCTATTGAAATTAAAAAAAAATAGTTAAAATTACATTTTTATCGATAACTCGAGAAATATCCATAATTCGGGAAATTGAGCTTTTAATCAAACCTATTAAAATTAAAAAAAATAGTTAATATTACATTTTCATCAACAACTCGAGAAATATCCAAAATTCGGGAAATTGAACTATGTATTTGTGTTCCCTATTTTTCAAACCTACTAAAATTAAAAAAAAAATAGTTAATTTTACATTTTCATCGATAACTGGAGAAATATCCATAATTCGGGAAATTGAGCTATGTATTTGTGTTCCCATATTTTCAAACCGATTAAAATTAAAAAAAAAATTAGTGAGTTTTACATTTTCATCGATAACTCGAGAAATATCCATAATTCGGGAAATTGAGCTATGCATTTGTGTTCCCTTTTTTCAAACCTATTGAAATTAAAAAAAAAATAGTTAATTTTACATTTTCATCGATAACTCGAGAAATATCCATAATTCGGGAAATTGAGCTATGTATTTGTGATCCCTTTTTTTTTAAACCTATTAAAATTAAAAAAAAAATAGTTAGTTTTACATTTTCATCGATAACTCGAGAAATATCCATAATTCGGGAAATTGAGCTATGTATATGTGTTCCCTATTTTTCAAACCTATTAAAACTAAAAAAAAATAGTTAATTTTACATTTTCATCGATAACTCGAGAAATATCCATAATTCGGGAAATTGAGCTATGTATTTGTGTTCCCTATTTTTCAAACCTATTAAAATTAAAAAAAAATTGTTAATTTTAACATTTACATCGATAACTCGAGAAATATCCAAAATTCGGGAAATTGAGCTATGTATTTGTGCTCCCTTCTTTTCAAACCTATTAAAATTAAAAAAAAAATTGTGAATTTAACATTTTCATCGATAACTCGAGAAATATCCATAATTCGGGAAATTGAGCTATGTATTTGTGTTCCCTTTTTTTCAAACCTATTAAAAAAAAAAAAAAATAGTTAATTTTACATTTTCATCGATAACTCGAGAAATATCCATAATTCGGGAAATTGAGCTATGTATTTGTGTTCCCTTTTTTTCAAACCTATTAAAATTAAAAAAAAATAGTTAATATTACATTTTCATCGATAACTCGAGAAATATCCATAATTCGGGAAATTGAGCTTTGTATTTGTGTTCCCTTTTTTTCAAACCTATTAAAATTTAAAAAAAAATAGTTAATTTTACATTTTCATCGATAACTCGAGAAATATCCATAATTCGGGAAATTGAGCTTTGGACTTGTGTTCCCATTTTTTCAAACCTATTAAAATTAAAAAAAAAAATAGGTAATTTTACATTTTCATCAACAACTCGAGAAATATCCATAATTCGGGAAATTGGGCTATGTATTTGTGTTCCCAATTTTTCAAACCTATTGAAATTAAAAAAAAATAGTTAATTTTTACATTTTCATCGATAACTCGAGAAATATCCATAATTCAGGAAATTGAGCTATGTATTTGTGTTCCCTTCTTTTCAAACCTATTAAAATTAAAAAAAAATAGTTAATTTTACATTTACATCGATAACTCGAGAAATATCAAAAATTCGGGAAATTGAGCTATGTATTTGTGCTCCCTTATTTTCAAACCTATTAAAATTAAAAAAAAAAATAGTTAATTTTACATTTTCATCAACAACTCGAGAAATATCCATAACTCGGGAAATTGAGCTATGTATTTGTGTTCCCTATTTTTCAAACCTATTGAAATTAAAAAAAAAATAGTTAATTTTACATTTTAATCGATAACTCGAGAAATATCCATAATTCGGGAAATTGAGCTATGTATTTGTGTTCCCTTTTTTTCAAACCTATTAAAATTAAAAAAAATAGTTAATATTACATTTTCATCGATAACTCGAGAAATATCCATAATTCGGGAAATTGAGCTATGTATTTGTGTTCCCTTTTTTTCAAACCTATTGAAATTAAAAAAAATAGTTAAAATTACATTTTCATCGATAACTCGAGAAATATCCATAATTCGGGAAATTGAGCTTTTAATCAAACCTATTAAAATTAAAAAAAATAGTTAATATTACATTTTCATCGATAACTCGAGAAATATCCAAAATTCGGGAAATTGAACTATGTATTTGTGTTCCCTATTTTTCAAACCTATTAAAATTAAAAAAAAAATAGTTAATTTTACATTTTCATCGATAACTGGAGAAATATCCATAATTCGGGAAATTGAGCTATGTATTTGTGTTCCCATATTTTCAAACCGATTAAAATTAAAAAAAAATTAGTGAGTTTTACATTTTCATCGATAACTCGAGAAATATCCATAATTCGGGAAATTGAGCTATGCATTTGTGTTCCCTTTTTTTCAAACATATTGAAATTAAAAAAAAATAGTTAATTTTACATTTTCATCGATAACTCGAGAAATATCCATAATTCGGGAAATTGAGCTATGGAGTTGTGTTCCCTTTTTTTAAACCTATTAAAATTAAAAAAAAAATAGTTAGTTTTACATTTTCATCGATAACTCGAGAAATATCCATAATTCGGGAAATTGAGCTATGTATATGTGTTCCCTATTTTTCAAACCTATTAAAACTAAAAAAAAAAATAGTTAATTTTACATTTTCATCAACAACTCGAGAAATATCCATAATTCGGGAAATTGAGCTATGTATTTGTGTTCCCTTTTAATCAAACCTATTAAAATTAAAAAAAATAGTTAATTTTACATTTTCATCAACAACTCGTGAAATATCCATAACTCGGGAAATTGAACTATGTATTTGTGTTCCCTATTTTTATTAAAATTAAAAAAAAAAAATAGGTAATTTTTCATTTTCATCGATAACTGGCGAAATATCCATAATTCGGGAAATTGAGCTATGTATTTGTGTTCCCATATTTTCAAACCGATTAAAATTAAATAAAATTAGTGAGTTTTACATTTTCATCGATAACTCGAGAAATGTCCATAATTCGGGAAATTGAGCTATGTATTTGTGTTCCCTTTTTTTCAAACCTATTGAAATTAAAAAAAAAAATAGTTAATTTTACATTTTCTTCGATAACTCGAGAAATATCCATAATTCGGGAAATTGAGCTATGTATTTGTGATCCCTTTTTTTCAAACCTATTAAAATAAAAAAAAAGTTAATTTTACATTTTCATCGATAACTCGAGAAATATCCATAATTCGGGAAATTGAGCTATGTATTTGTGTTCCCTTTTTTCAAACCTATTAAAATTAAAAAAAAAATAGTTAATTTTACATTTTCATCGATAACTCGAGAAATATCCATAATTCGGGAAATTAAGCTATGTATTTGTGTTCCCTTTTTTTCAAACCTATTAAAATAAAAAAAAAATAGTTAATATTACAATTTCATCGATAACTCGAGAAATATCCATATTTCGGGAAATCGAGCTTTGTATTTGTGTTCCCTTTTTTTCAAACCTATTAAAATTTAAAAAAAATAGTTAATTTTACATTTTCATCGATAACTCGAGAAATATCCATAATTCGGGAAATTGAGCTATGGACTTGTGTTTCCATTTTTTCAAACCTATTAAAATTAAAAAAAAAAAATAGTTAATTTTACATTTTCATCAACAACTCGAGAAATATCCATAATTCGGGAAATTGAGCTATGTATTTGTGTTCCCTATTTTTCAAACCTATTGAAATTAAAAAAAAATAGTTAATATTACATTTTCATCGATAACTCGAGAAATATCCATAATTCGGGAAATTGAGCTATGTATTTGTGTTCCCTATTTTTCAAACCTATTAAAATTAAAAAAAAAAAAAAAATAGTTAATTTTACATTTTCATCAATAACTCGAGAAATATGCATAATTCGGGAAATTGAGCTATGTATTTGTGTTCCCTTTTAATCAAACCTATTAAAATTAAAAAAATAGTTAATTTTACATTTTCATCAACAACTCGAGAAATATCTATAATTCGGGAAATTGAGCTATGTATTTGCGTTCTTATTTTTTCAAACTTATTAATATTAAAACAAAATTAGTTAGTTTTACATTTTCATCGATAGCTCGAGAAATATCCATAATTCGGGAAATTGAGCTTTGTATATGTGTTCCCTTTTTTTCAAACCTAATAAAATTTAAAAAAAAAATAGTTAATTTTACATTTTCATCGATAACTCGAGACATATCCATAATTCGGGAAATTGAACTATGTATTTGTGTTCCCTATTTTTCAAACCTATTAAAATGAAAAAAAAAATAGTTAATTTTACATTTGCATCAATAACTCGAGAAATATCCATAATTCGGGAAATTGAGCTATGTATTTGTGTTCCCTTTTAATCAAACCTATTGAAATTAATAATAAAATAGTTAATTTTACATTTTCATCAATAACTCGAGAAATATCCATAATTCGGGAAATTGAGCTATGTATTTGTGTTCCCTTTTTTTCAAACCTATTAAAACTAAAAAAAAAAATAGTTAATTTTACATATTCATCAACAACTCTAGAAATATCCATAATTCGGGAAATTGAGCTATGTATTTGTGTTCCCTATTTTTCAAACCTATTAAAATTAAAAAAAAAATAGTTAATTTTACATTTTCATCGATAACTCGAGAAATATCCATAATTCGGGAAATTGAGCTATGTTTTTGTGTTCCCTTTTTTTAAACCTATTGAAATAAAAAAAAAATAGTTAATTTTACATTTTCATCGATAACTCGAGAAATATCCATAATTCGGGAAATTGAGCTATGTATTTGTGTTCCCTATTTTTCAAACCGATTAAAATTAAAAAAAAATAATTAATTTTACATTTCCATCGATAACTCGAGAAATATCTATAATTCGGGAAATTGAACTATGTATTTGTGTTCCCTTTTTTTCAAACCTATTAAAATTAAAAAAAAATAATTAATTTTACATTTCCATCGATAACTCGAGAAATATCTATAATGCGGGAAATTGAGCTATGTATTTGTGTTCCCATATTTTCAATCCGATTAAAATTAAAAAAAAGTTAGTGAGTTTTACATTTTCATCGATAACTCGAGAAATATCCATAATTCGGGAAATTGAGCTATGTATTTGTGATCCCTTTTTTTCAAACCTATTAAAATTAAAAAAAAATAGTTAATTTTACATTTTCATCGATAACTCGAGAAATATCCATAATTCGGGAAATTGAGCTATGTATTTGTGTTCCCTTTTTTTCAAACCTATTAAAATAAAAAAAAAAATAGTTAATTTTACATTTACATCGATAACTCGAGAAATATCCATAATTCGGGAAATTGAGCTATGTATTTGTGTTCCCTTTTAATCAAACCTATTAAAATAAAAAAAATAATTGTTAATTTTAACATTTACATCGATAACTCGAGAAATATCCAAAATTCGGGAAATTGAGCTATGAATTTGTGCTCCCTTCTTTTCAAACCTATTAAAATTAAAAAAAAAATAGTGAATTTAACATTTTCATCGATAACTCGAGAAATATCCATAATTCGGGAAATTGAGCTATGTATTTGTGTTCCCTTTTTTTCAAACCTATTAAAATTAAAAAAAAATAGTTAATTTTACATTTTCATCGATAACTCGAGAAATATCCATAATTCGGGAAATTGAGCTATGTATTTGTGTTTACATTTTTTCAAACCTATTAAGATTAAAAAAAAAAAAATAGTTAATTTTACATTTTCATCGATAACTCTAGAAATATCCATAATTCGGGAAATTGAGCTATGGAGTTGTGTTCCCATT
The DNA here is from genome assembly GCA_018152825.1 of Scaptomyza hsui. Classification (NCBI taxonomy): domain Eukaryota; kingdom Metazoa; phylum Arthropoda; class Insecta; order Diptera; family Drosophilidae; genus Scaptomyza; species Scaptomyza hsui. The sequence goes on from JAECXO010000283.1 coordinate 291,143, forward strand.
TTTTCAAACCTATTAAAATTCAAAAAAAAATAGTTAGTTTTACATTTTCATCGATAACTCGAGAAATATCCATAATTCGGGAAATTGAGCTATGTATTTGTGTTCCCATTTAAGCAAACCTATTAAAATAAAAAAAATATTTAATTTTACATTTTCATCGATAAATCGAGAAATATCCAAAATTCGGGAAATTGAGCTATGAATTTGTGCTCCCTTCTTTTCAAACCTATTAAAATTAAATAAAAAAATAGTTAATATTACATTTTCATCGATAACTGGAGAAATATCCATAATTCGGGAAATTGAGCTATGTATTTGTGTTCCCATATTTTCAAACCGATTAAAATTAAAAAAAAATATTTAATTTTACATTTTCATCAATAACTCGAGAAATATCCATAATTCGGGAAATTGAACTATGTATTTGTGTTCCCTATTTTTTCAAACCTATTAAAATTAAAAAAAAATAGCTAATCTTACATTTTCATCGATAACTCGAGAAATATCCATAATTCGGGAAATTGAGCTATGGACTTGTGTTCCCTATTTTTCAAACCTATTAAAATTAAAATAAATAGTTAATTTTACATTTTCATCGATAACTCGAGAAATATCCATAATTCGGGATATTGAGCTATGTATTTGTGTTCCCTTTTAATCAAACCTATTAAAATAAAAAAAATATATTTAATTTTACATTTTCATCGATAACTCGAGAAATATCCATAATTCGGGAAATTGAACTATGTATTTGTGTTCCCTATTTTTCAAACCTATTAAAATTAAAAAAAAAAATAGTGAATTTTACATTTTCATCGATAACTGGAGAAATATCCATAATTCGGGAAATTGAGCTATGTATTTGTGTTCCCTTTTTTTCAAACCTATTGAAATTTAAAAAAAAATAGTTAATTTTACATTTTCATCGATAACTCGAGAAATATCCATAATTCGGGAAATTGAGCTATGTATTTGTGTTCCCTATTTTTCAAACCTATTAAAATTAAAAAAAAAAATAGTTAGTTTTACATTTTCATCGATAACTCGAGAAATATCCATAATTCGGGAAATTGAGCTATGTATTTGTGTTCCCTTTTTTTCAAACGTATTAAAATTAAAAAAAATATTTAATTTTACATTTTCATCGATAACTCGAGAAATATCCATAATTCGGGAAATTGAGCTATGGACTTGTGTTCCCATTTTTTCAAACCTATTAAAATTAAAAAAAAAATTGTTAATTTTAACATTTACATCGATAACTCGAGAAATATCCAAAATTCGGGAAATTGAGCTATGTATTTGTGCTCCCTTCTTTTCAAACCTATTAAAATTAAAAAAAAAAATAGTGAATTTAACATTTTCATCGATAACTCGAGAAATATCCATAATTCGGGAAATTGAGCTATGTATTTGTGTTCCCTTTTTTTCAAACCTATTAAAATTAAAAAAAAATAGTTAATTTTACATTTTCATCGATAATTCGAGAAATATCCATAATTCGGGAAATTGAGCTATGTATTTGTGATCCCTTTTTTTCAAACCTATTAAAATAAAAAAAAAAATAGTGAGTTTTACATTTTCATCGATAACTCGAGAAATATCCATAATTCGGGAAATTGAGCTATGTATTTGTGATCCCTTTTTTTCAAACCTATTAAAATTAAAAAAAAAATAGTTAGTTTTACATTTTCATCGATAACTCGAGAAATATCCATAATTCGGGAAATTGAGCTATGTATTTGTGTTCCCTTTTTTTCAAACCTATTAAAATTAAAAAAAAAATAGTTAATTTTACATTTTCATCGATAACTCGAGAAATATCCATAATTCGGGAAATATTTGTGTTCCCTTTTTTCAAACCTATTAAAATTTAAAAAAAAATAGTTAGTTTTACATATTCATCGATAACTCGAGAAATATCCATAATTCGGGAAATTGAGCTTTGTATTTGTGTTCCCTTTTTTTCAAACCTATTAAAATTAAAAAAAAATAGTTAATTTTACATTTTCATCGATAACTCGAGAAATATCCATAATTCGGGAAATTGAGCTTTGTATTTGTGTTCCCTTTTTTCAAACCTATTAAAATTAAAAAAAAATAGTTAATTTTACATTTTCATCGATAACTCGAGAAATATCCATAATTCGGGAAATTGAGCTTTGTATTTGTGTTCCCTTTTTTTCAAACCTATTAAAATTAAAAAAAAATAGTTAATTTTACATTTTCATCGATAACTCGAGAAATATCCATAATTCGGGAAATTGAGCTTTGTATTTGTGTTCCCTTTTTTCAAACCTATTAAAATTTAAAAAAATAGTTAATATTACATTTTCATCGATAACTCGAGAAATATCCATAATTCGGGAAATTGAGCTATGTATTTGTGTTCCCTTTTAATCAAACCTATTGAAATTAATAATAAAATAGTTAATTTTACATTTTCATCAATAACTCTAGAAATATCCATAATTCGGGAAATTGAGCTATGTATTTGTGTTCCCTTTTTTTCAAACCTATTGAAATTAAAAAAAAATAGTTAATATTACATTTTCATCGATAACCCGAGAAATATCCATAATTCGGGAAACCGAGCTTTGTATTTGTGTTCCCTTTTTTCAAACCTATTAAAATTTAAAAAAAAAATAGGAAATTTTACATTTTCATCAACAACTCGAGAAATATCCATAATTCGGGAAATTGAGCTATGGACTTGTGTTCCCATTTTTTCAAACATATTAAAATTAAAAAAAAAAAATAGTTAATTCTACATTTTAATCAACAACCCGAGAAATATCCATAATTCGGGAAATTGAGCTATGTATTTGTGTTCCCAATTTTTAAACCTATTGAAATTAAAAAAAAAATAGTTAAATTTACCTTTTCATCGATAACTCGAGAAATATCCATAATTCGGGAAATTGAGCTATGTATTTGTGTTCCCATATTTTCAAACCGATTAAAATTAAAAAAAGTTAGTGAGTTGTACATTTTCATCAATAACTCGAGAAATATCCATAATTTTGTGTTCCTTTTTTTCAAACCTATTGAAATTAAAAAAAAATAGTTAATTTTACATTTTCATCGATAACTCGAGAAATATCCATAATTCGGGAAATTGAGCTATGTATTTGTGTTCCCATATTTTCAAACCGATTAAAATTAAAAAAAAATTAATGAGTTTTACATTTTCATCGATAACTCGAGAAATATCGATAATTCGGGAAATTGAGCTATGTATTTGTGTTCCCTTTTTTTCAAACCTATTGAAATTAAAAATAAAATAGTTAATTTTACATTTTCATCGATAACTCGAGAAATATCCATAATTCGGGAAATTGAGCTATGTATATGTGATCCCTTTTTTTCAAACCTATTAAAATTAAAAAAAAATAGTTAGTTTTACATTTTCATCGATAACTCGAGAAATATTCATAATTCGGGAAATTGAGCTATGTATTTGTGTTCCCTTTTTTTCAAACCTATTAAAATTAAAAAAAATAGTTAATTTTACATTTTCATCGATAACTCGAGAAATATCCATAATTCGGGAAATTGAGCTATGTATTTGTGTTCCCTTTTTTCAAACCTATTAAAATTTAAAAAAAAATAGTTAGTTTTACATTTTCATCGATAACTCGAGAAATATCCATAATTCGGGAAATTGAGCTTTGTATTTGTGTTCCCTTTTTTTCAAACCTATTAAAATTTAAAAAATAGTTAATTTTACATTTTCATCGATAACTCGAGAAATATCCATAATTCGGGAAATTGAGCTATGTATATGTGTTCCCTATTTTTCAAACCTATTAAAACTAAAAAAAAATAGTTAATTTTACATTTTCATCGATAACTCGAGAAATATCCATAATTCGGGAAATTGAGCTACGTATTTGTGCTCCCTATTTTTCAAACCTATTAAAATTAAAAAAAAAATAGTTAATTTTAAATTTTCATCAATAACTCGAGAAATATCCATAATTCGGGAAATTGAGCTATGTATTTGTGTTCCCTTTTAATCAAACCTATTGAAATTAATAATAAAATAGTTAATTTTACATTTTCATCAATAACTCGAGAAATATCCATAATTCAGGAAATTGAGCTATGTATTTGTGTTCCCTATTTTTCAAACCTATTAAAACTAAAAAAAAATAATAGTTAATTTTACATTTTCATCAACAACTCGAGAAATATCCATAATTCGGGAAATTGAGCTATGTATTTGTGTTCCCTATTTTTCAAACCTATTGAAATAAAAAAAAAATAGTTAATTTTACATTTTCATCGATAACTCGAGAAATATCCATAATTCGGGAAATTGAGCTATGTATTTGTGTTCCCTTTTTTGTAAACCTATTGAAATTAAAAAAAAAAATAGTTAATTTTACATTTTCATCGATAACTCGAGAAATATCCATAATTCGGGAAATTGAGCTATGGAGTTGTGTTCCCTTTTTTTCAAACCTAATAAAATTAAAAAAAAAATAGTTAATTTTACATTTTCATCGATAACTCGAGAAATATCCATAATTCGGGAAATTGAGCTACGTATTTGTGCTCCCTATTTTTCAAACCTATTAAAATTAAAAAAAAAATAGTTAATTTTAAATTTTCATCAATAACTCGAGAAATATCCATAATTCGGGAAATTGAGCTATGTATTTGTGTTCCCTTTTAATCAAACCTATTGAAATTAATAATAAAATAGTTAATTTTACATTTTCATCAATAACTCGAGAAATATCCATAATTCAGGAAATTGAGCTATGTATTTGTGTTCCCTATTTTTCAAACCTATTAAAACTAAAAAAAAATAATAGTTAATTTTACATTTTCATCAACAACTCGAGAAATATCCATAATTCGGGAAATTGAGCTATGTATTTGTGTTCCCTATTTTTCAAACCTATTGAAATTAAAAAAAAAAATGGTTAATTTTACATTTTCATCGATAACTCGAGAAATATCCATAATTCGGGAAATTGAGCTATGTATTTGTGTTCCCTTTTAATCAAACCTATTGAAATTAATAATAAAATAGTTAATTTTACATTTTCATCAATAACTCGAGAAATATCCATAATTCGGGAAATTGAGCTATGTATATGTGTTCCCTTTTTTCAAACCTATTGAAATTAAAAAAAAATAGTTAATATTACATTTTCATCGATAACCCGAGAAATATCCATAATTCGGGAAACCGAGCTTTGTATTTGTGTTCCCTTTTTTTCAAACATATTAAAATTAAAAAAAAAATAGTTAATTCTACATTTTCATCAACAACCCGAGAAATATCCATAATTCGGGAAATTGAGCTATGTATTTGTGTTCCCAATTTTTAAACCTATTGAAATTAAAAAAAAAGTTAAATTTACCTTTTCATCGATAACTCGAGAAATATCCATAATTCGGGAAATTGAGCTATGTATTTGTGTTCCCATATTTTCAAACCGATTAAAATTAAAAAAAAGTTAGTGAGTTGTACATTTTCATCAATAACTCGAGAAATATCCATAATTTTGTGTTCCTTTTTTTTCAAACCTATTGAAATAAAAAAAAAAATAGTTAATTTTACATTTTCATCGATAACTCGAGAAATATCCATAATTCGGGAAATTGAGCTATGTATTTGTGTTCCCATATTTTCAAACCGATTAAAATTAAAAAAAAATTAATGAGTTTTACATTTTCATCGATAACTCGAGAAATATCGATAATTCGGGAAATTGAGCTATGTATTTGTGTTCCCTTTTTTCAAACCTATTGAAATTAAAAATAAAATAGTTAATTTTACATTTTCATCGATAACTCGAGAAATATCCATAATTCGGGAAATTGAGCTATGTATTTGTGTTCCCTTTTTTGTCAAACCTATTAAAATTAAAAATAGTTAGTTTTACATTTTCATCGATAACTCGAGAAATATCCATAATTCGGGAAATTGAGCTATGTATTTGTGTTCCCTTTTTTTCAAACCTATTAAAATTAAAAAAATAGTTAATTTTACATTTTCATCGATAACTCGAGAAATATCCATAATTCGGGAAATTGCGCTATGTATTTGTGTTCCCTTTTTTGTCAAACCTATTAAAATTAAAAATAGTTAGTTTTACATTTTCATCGATAACTCGAGAAATATCCATAATTCGGGAAATTGAGCTATGTATTTGTGTTCCCCTTTTTTCAAACCTATTAAAATTTAAAAAATAGTTAATTTTACATTTTCATCGATAACTCGAGAAATATCCATAATTCGGGAAATTGAGCTATGGAGTTGTGTTCCCTTTTTTCAAACCTAATAAAATTTAAAAAAAAATAGTTAATTTTACATTTTCATCGATAACTCGAGAAATATCCATAATTCGGGAAATTGAGCTACGTATTTGTGCTCCCTATTTTTCAAACCTATTAAAATTAAAAAAAAATAGTTAATTTTAAATTTTCATCAATAACTCGAGAAATATCCATAATTCGGGAAATTGAGCTATGTATTTGTGTTCCCTTTTAATCAAACCTATTGAAATTAATAATAAAATAGTTAATTTTACATTTTCATCAATAACTCGAGAAATATCCATAATTCAGGAAATTGAGCTATGTATTTGTGTTCCCTATTTTTCAAACCTATTAAAACTAAAAAAAAAATAATAGTTAATTTTACATTTTCATCAACAACTCGAGAAATATCCATAATTCGGGAAATTGAGCTATGTATTTGTGTTCCCTATTTTTCAAACCTATTGAAATTAAAAAAAAAATAGTTAATTTTACATTTTCATCGATAACTCGAGAAATATCCATAATTCGGGAAATTGAGCTATGTATTTGTGTTCCCTTTTTTGTAAACCTATTGAAATTAAAAAAATAATAGTTAATTTTACATTTTCATCGATAACTCGAGAAATATCCATAATTCGGGAAATTGAGCTATGGAGTTGTGTTCCCTTTTTTTCAAACCTAATAAAATTTAAAAAAAAATAGTTAATTTTACATTTTCATCGATAACTCGAGAAATATCCATAATTCGGGAAATTGAGCTACGTATTTGTGCTCCCTATTTTTCAAACCTATTAAAATTAAAAAAAAAATAGTTAATTTTAAATTTTCATCAATAACTCGAGAAATATCCATAATTCGGGAAATTGAGCTATGTATTTGTGTTCCCTTTTAATCAAACCTATTGAAATTAATAATAAAATAGTTAATTTTACATTTTCATCAATAACTCGAGAAATATCCATAATTCAGGAAATTGAGCTATGTATTTGTATTCCCTTTTTTCAAACCTATTAAAATTAAAAAAAAATAGTTAATTTTACATTTTCATCGATAACTCGAGAAATATCCATAATTCGGGAAATTGAGCTATGTATTTGTGTTCCCTTTTTTTCAAACCTATTAAAATTAAAAAAAAATAGTTAATATTACATTTTCATCGATAGCTCGAGAAATATCCATAATTCGGGAAATCGAGCTTTGTATATGTGTTCCCTTTTTTTCAAACCTATTAAAATTTAAAAAATAAATAGTTAATTTTACATTTTCATCGATAACTCGAGAAATATCCATAATTCGGGAAATTGAGCTATGGACTTGTGTTCCCATTTTTTCAAACCTATTAAAATAAAAAAAAAAAATAGTTAATTCTACATTTTCATCAACAACTCGAGAAATATCCATAATTCGGGAAATTGAGCTATGTATTTGTGTTCCCTATTTTTCAAACCTATTGAAATTAGAAAAAAAATAGTTAATTTTACATTTTCATCGATAACTCGAGAAATATCCATAATTCGGGAAATTGAGCTATGTATTTGTGATCCCTTTTTTCAAACCTATTAAAATTAAAAAAAAAATAGTTAGTTTTACATTTTCATCGATAACTCGAGAAATATCCATAATTCGGGAAATTGAGCTATGTATTTGTGTTCCCTTTTTTTCAAACCTATTAAAATTAAAAAAAATAGTTAATTTTACATTTTCATCGATAACTCGAGAAATATCCATAATTCGGGAAATTGAGCTATGTATTTGTGTTCCCTTTTTTCAAACCTATTAAAATTTAAAAAAAAGTAGTTAGTTTTACATTTTCATCGATAACTCGAGAAATATCCATAATTCGGGAAATTGAGCTTTGTATTTGTGTTCCCTTTTTTTCAAACCCATTAAAATTTAAAAAATAGTTAATTTTACAGTTTCATCGATAACTCGAGAAATATCCATAATTCGGGAAATTGAGCTATGGACTTGTGTTCCCATTTTTTCAAACATATTAAAATTAAAAAAAAAAATAGTTAATTCTACATTTTCATCAACAACCCGAGAAATATCCATAATTCGGGAAATCGAGCTTTGTATATGTGTTCCCTTTTTTCAAACCTATTAAAATTTAAAAAAAAAATAGGAAATTTTACATTTTCATCAACAACTCGAGAAATATCCATAATTCGGGAAATTGAGCTATGGACTTGTGTTCCCATTTTTTCAAACATATTAAAATTAAAAAAAAATAGTTAATTCTACATTTTCATCAACAACCCGAGAAATATCCATAATTCGGGAAATTGAGCTATGTATTTGTGTTCCCAATTTTTAAACCTATTGAAATTAAAAAAAAAAGTTAAATTTACCTTTTCATCGATAACTCGAGAAATATCCATAATTCGGGAAATTGAGCTATGTATTTGTGTTCCCATATTTTCAAACCGATTAAAATTAAAAAAAGTTAGTGAGTTGTACATTTTCATCAATAACTCGAGAAATATCCATAATTTTGTGTTCCTTTTTTTTCAAACCTATTGAAATAAAAAAAAAAAATAGTTAATTTTACATTTTCATCGATAACTCGAGAAATATCCATAATTCGGGAAATTGAGCTATGTATTTGTGTTCCCATATTTTCAAACCGATTAAAATTAAAAAAAATTAATGAGTTTTACATTTTCATCGATAACTCGAGAAATATCGATAATTCGGGAAATTGAGCTATGTATTTGTGTTCCCTTTTTTTCAAACCTATTGAAATTAAAAATAAAATAGTTAATTTTACATTTTCATCGATAACTCGAGAAATATCCATAATTCGGGAAATTGAGCTATGTATTTGTGATCCCTTTTTTTCAAACCTATTAAAATTAAAAAAAATAGTTAGTTTTACATTTTCATCGATAACTCGAGAAATATCCATAATTCGGGAAATTGAGCTATGTATTTGTGTTCCCTTTTTTCAAACCTATTAAAATTAAAAAAAAATAGTTAATTTTACATTTTCATCGATAACTCGAGAAATATCCATAATTCGGGAAATTGAGCTATGTATTTGTGTTCCCTTTTTTCAAACCTATTAAAATTAAAAAAAAATAGTTAGTTTTACATTTTCATCGATAACTCGAGAAATATCCATAATTCGGGAAATTGAGCTTTGTATTTGTGTTCCCTTTTTTTCAAACCTATTAAAATTTAAAAAATAGTTAATTTTACAGTTTCATCGATAACTCGAGAAATATCCATAATTCGGGAAATTGAGCTATGGAGTTGTGTTCCCGTTTTTTCAAACCTAATAAAATTTAAAAAAAAATAGTTAATTTTACATTTTCATCGATAACTCGAGAAATATCCATAATTCGGGAAATTGAGCTACGTATTTGTGCTCCCTATTTTTCAAACCTATTAAAATTAAAAAAAAATAGTTAATTTTAAATTTTCATCAATAACTCGAGAAATATCCATAATTCGGGAAATTGAGCTATGTATTTGTGTTCCCTTTTAATCAAACCTATTGAAATTAATAATAAAATAGTTAATTTTACATTTTCATCAATAACTCGAGAAATATCCATAATTCAGGAAATTGAGCTATGTATTTGTGTTCCCTATTTTTCAAACCTATTAAAACTAAAAAAAAATAATAGTTAATTTTACATTTTCATCAACAACTCGAGAAATATCCATAATTCGGGAAATTGAGCTATGTATTTGTGTTCCCTATTTTTCAAACCTATTGAAATTAAAAAAAAATAGTTAATTTTACATTTTCATCGATAACTCGAGAAATATCCATAATTCGGGAAATTGAGCTATGTATTTGTGTTCCCTTTTTTGTAAACCTATTGAAATTAAAAAAATAATAGTTAATTTTACATTTTCATCGATAACTCGAGAAATATCCATAATTCGGGAAATTGAGCTATGGAGTTGTGTTCCCTTTTTTTCAAACCTAATAAAATTTAAAAAAAAAATAGTTAATTTTACATTTTCATCGATAACTCGAGAAATATCCATAATTCGGGAAATTGAGCTACGTATTTGTGCTCCCTATTTTTCAAACCTATTAAAATTAAAAAAAAATAGTTAATTTTAAATTTTCATCAATAACTCGAGAAATATCCATAATTCGGGAAATTGAGCTATGTATTTGTGTTCCCTTTTAATCAAACCTATTGAAATTAATAATAAAATAGTTAATTTTACATTTTCATCAATAACTCGAGAAATATCCATAATTCAGGAAATTGAGCTATGTATTTGTATTCCCTTTTTTTCAAACCTATTAAAATTAAAAAAAAAATAGTTAATTTTACATTTTCATCGATAACTCGAGAAATATCCATAATTCGGGAAATTGAGCTATGTATTTGTGTTCCCTTTTTTTCAAACCTATTAAAATTAAAAAAAAATAGTTAATATTACATTTTCATCGATAGCTCGAGAAATATCCATAATTCGGGAAATCGAGCTTTGTATATGTGTTCCCTTTTTTTCAAACCTATTAAAATTTAAAAAATAAATAGTTAATTTTACATTTTCATCGATAACTCGAGAAATATCCATAATTCGGGAAATTGAGCTATGGACTTGTGTTCCCATTTTTTCAAACCTATTAAAATTAAAAAAAAAAAATAGTTAATTCTACATTTTCATCAACAACTCGAGAAATATCCATAATTCGGGAAATTGAGCTATGTATTTGTGTTCCCTATTTTTCAAACCTATTGAAATTAGAAAAAAAATAGTTAATTTTACATTTTCATCGATAACTCGAGAAATATCCATAATTCGGGAAATTGAGCTATGTATTTGTGATCCCTTTTTTCAAACCTATTAAAATTAAAAAAAAATAGTTAGTTTTACATTTTCATCGATAACTCGAGAAATATCCATAATTCGGGAAATTGAGCTATGTATTTGTGTTCCCTTTTTTTCAAACCTATTAAAATTAAAAAAAATAGTTAATTTTACATTTTCATCGATAACTCGAGAAATATCCATAATTCGGGAAATTGAGCTATGTATTTGTGTTCCCTTTTTTTCAAACCTATTAAAATTTAAAAAAAGTAGTTAGTTTTACATTTTCATCGATAACTCGAGAAATATCCATAATTCGGGAAATTGAGCTTTGTATTTGTGTTCCCTTTTTTTCAAACCTATTAAAATTTAAAAAATAGTTAATTTTACAGTTTCATCGATAACTCGAGAAATATCCATAATTCGGGAAATTGAGCTATGGAGTTGTGTTCCCTTTTTTTCAAACCTATTGAAATTAATAATAAAATAGTTAATTTTAAATTTTCATCAATAACTCGAGAAATATCCATAATTCGGGAAATTGAGCTATGTATTTGTGTTCCCTTTTAATCAAACCTATTGAAATTAATAATAAAATAGTTAGTTTTACATTTTCATCGATAACTCGAGAAATATCCATAATTCGGGAAATTGAGCTATGTATTTGTGTTCCCTATTTTTCAAACCTATTAAAACTAAAAAAAAATAATAGTTAATTTTACATTTTCATCAACAACTCGAGAAATATCCATAATTCGGGAAATTGAGCTATGTATTTGTGTTCCCTATTTTTTCAAACCTATTGAAATTAAAAAAAAATAGTTAATTTTACATTTTCATCGATAACTCGAGAAATATCCATAATTCGGGAAATTGAGCTATGTATTTGTGTTCCTTTTTTTAAACCTATTGAAATTAAAAAAAAATAGTTTATTTTACATTTTCATCGATAACTCGAGAAATATCCATAATTCGGGAAATTGAGCTATGTATTTGTGATCCCTTTTTTCAAACCTATTAAAATAAAAAAAAAATAGTTAGTTTTACATTTTCATCGATAACTCGAGAAATATCCATAATTCGGGAAATTGAGCTACGTATTTGTGCTCCCTATTTTTCAAACCTATTAAATTAAAAAAAAAATAGTTAATTTTAAATTTTCATCAATAACTCGAGAAATATCCATAATTCGGGAAATTGAGCTATGTATTTGTGTTCCCTTTTAATCAAACCTATTGAAATTAATAATAAAATAGTTAGTTTTACATTTTCATCGATAACTCGAGAAATATCCATAATTCGGGAAATTGAGCTATGTATTTGTGTTCCCTATTTTTCAAACCTATTAAAACTAAAAAAAAATAATAGTTAATTTTACATTTTCATCAACAACTCGAGAAATATCCATAATTCGGGAAATTGAGCTATGTATTTGTGTTCCCTATTTTTCAAACCTATTGAAATTAAAAAAAAAATAGTTAATTTTACATTTTCATCGATAACTCGAGAAATATCCATAATTCGGGAAATTGAGCTATGTATTTGTGTTCCTTTTTTAAACCTATTGAAATTAAAAAAAAAAATAGTTTATTTTACATTTTCATCGATAACTCGAGAAATATCCATAATTCGGGAAATTGAGCTATGTATTTGTGATCCCTTTTTTTCAAACCTATTAAAATAAAAAAAAAATAGTGAGTTTTACATTTTCATCGATAACTCGAGAAATATCCATAATTCGGGAAATTGAGCTATGTATTTGTATTCCTTTTTTTCAAACCTATTAAAATTAAAAAAAAATAGTTAATTTTACATTTTCATCGATAACTCGAGAAATATCCATAATTCGGGAAATTGAGCTATGTATTTGTGTTCCCTTTTTTTCAAACCTATTAAAATTAAAAAAAAATAGTTAATATTACATTTTCATCGATAGCTCGAGAAATATCCATAATTCGGGAAATCGAGCTTTGTATATGTGTTCCCTTTTTTTCAAACCTATTAAAATTTAAAAAATAAATAGTTAATTTTACATTTTCATCGATAACTCGAGAAATATCCATAATTCGGGAAATTGAGCTATGGACTTGTGTTCCCATTTTTTCAAACCTATTAAAATTAAAAAAAAAAAAATAGTTAATTCTACATTTTCATCAACAACTCGAGAAATATCCATAATTCGGGAAATTGAGCTATGTATTTGTGTTCCCTATTTTTCAAACCTATTGAAATTAGAAAAAAATAGTTAATTTTACATTTTCATCGATAACTCGAGAAATATCCATAATTCGGGAAATTGAGCTATGTATTTGTGTTCCCTATTTTTCAAACCTATTAAAATTAAAAAAAAAAAATAGGTAATTTTACATTTTCATCAATAACTCGAGAAATATCCATAATTCGGGAAATTGAGCTATGTATTTGTGTTGCCTTTTAATCAAACCAATTAAAATTAAAAAAAAATAGTTAATTTTACATTTTCATCAACAACTCGAGAAATATCCATAATTCGGGAAATTGAGCTATGGACTTGTGTTCCCTATTTTTCAAACCTATTAAAATTAAAAAAAAATAGGTAATTTTACATTTTCATCAATAACTCGAGAAATATCCATAATTCGGGAAATTGAGCTATGTATTTGTGTTCCCTTTTAATCAAACCTATTAAAATTAAAAAAATAATTAATTTTACATTTTCATCAACAACTCGAGAAATATCCATAATTCGGGAAATTGAGCAATGTATTTGTGTTCCCATTTTTTCAAACCTATTGAAATTAAAAAAAAAAATGAGTTAATTTTACATTTTCATCGATAACTCTTGAAATATCCATAATTCGGGAAATTGAGCTATGTATTTGTGTTCCCTTTTAATCAAACCTATTAAAATAAAAAAAAAAATAGTTAATATTACATTTTCATCGATAACTCGAGAAATATCCATAACTCGGGAAATTGAGCTATGTATTTGTGTTCCCTATTTTTCAAACCTATTAAAATTAAAAAAAAATAGTTAATTTTACATTTTCATCGATAACTGGAGAAATATCCATAATTCGGGAAATTGTGCTATGTATTTGTGTTACCATATTTTCAAACCGATTAAAATTAAAAAAAAATTAGTGAGTTTTACATTTTCATCGGTAACTCGAGAAATATCCATAATTCGGGAAATTGAGCTATGTATTTGTGTTCCCTTTTTTTCAAACCTATTGAAATTGAAAAAAAAAAAATAGTTAATTCTACATTTTCATCGATAACTCGAGAAATATCCATAATTCGGGAAATTGAGCTATGTATTTGTGATCCCTTTTTTCAAACCTATTAAAATTAAAAAAAAAAGTTAATTTTACATTTTCATCGATAACTCGAGAAATATCCATAATTCGGGAAATTGAGCTATGTATTTGTGTTCCCTTTTTTTCAAACCTATTAAAATTAAAAAAAAACAAGTAAAAACGTTGCAGTCGGACGCAACCGACTGCGGAATACTTTGATACCAGTAAAAGAACGGTTGATAAGGGGGAATGCAGTGGCCCATGGAGTGGCCCATGTGGTAAACATCGCCAGCTATCATGTTACCAAATTTGGTGACTTTAGCTCAAAAACTGTGGAAGATAACTTAACTCCCAAATTTAAAAGGTGGGCGGCAGAGGTAGGCGTGGCATCCAAATTTTTGAATCAAATGTTTTTAGCTGTCACTATCTATCTGCCTACCAAGTTTGGTGGCTCTAGCTCAAAAACTGTTAAAGATATAGCCGATTCCGATTTTATAAGGCGGGTGGCTTAGGTGGGCGTAGCATTCAAAATTTTGATGCAGGTCTTTGGTAGATGCTGCCTTCTATCTTTCTACCCAATTTACGGGCTCTAGCTTAAAAACTATAAGAGATATTGAAATTTCCGATTTTAAATGGTGGGCGGCAGAGGTGGGCGTGGCATCCTAATTTTTGATGCAGATCTTTTGTAGATGTCACCATATATCTTCCTACCAAATTCGGTGACACTAGCTTGAAAAATGTGAAAACTATAGGCGTTTCCAATTTCAAGTATAAGGGGGGTTGGGGGCGGAATCAGGGGGCGTGTCATCAAAATTTTTATGCATTTTTGGGGAACGTCAATATCTATCTTCACACAAAATTTGGTGGCTCTAGCCCAAAACATGTAAAAACTATAGGCGTTTCCAATTTCATGGCGAAGGGGGGATGGGGGCGGAATCAGGGGCGTGGCACCCAAGTTTTGATGGGGAACGCCAGTACCTATCTTGACACAAAATTTGGTGGCTCTTGCCCAAAAAATGTGAAAACTATAGGCGTTTCCAATTTCAGGGAGAAGGGGGGATGGGGGCGGAATCAAGGGGCGTGGCATCCAAATTTTGATGCATTTTTTTGGGGAACGTTAATATCTATGTTGACACAAAATTTGGTGGCTCTTGCCCAGAAAATTTGAAAACTATAGGCGTTTCCAATTTCAGGGAGAAGGGGGGATGGGGTCGAAATCAGTGGGCGTGGCATCCAAATTTTTGATGCATTTTTTTGGGGAACGTCAATATCTATCTTGACACAAAATTTGGTGGCTCTAGCCCAAAAAATGAGAAAACTATGGGCGTTTCCAATTTCACGGAGAAGGGGGGGGGGATGGGGGCGGAATCAGGGGGCGTGGGTTCCAAAATTTGGATGCATTTTTTTGGGGAACGTTAATATCTATCTTGACACAAAATTTGGTGGCTCTAGCCCAAAAAATGTGAAAACTATGGGCGTTTCCAATTTCAAGGAGCAGGGATGAGGGGGGCGGAAGGAGTGGGCGTGGCATCAAAAATTTTTCAGTTTTCAGTTTTCAGTTTTTTCAGGGACATGACTACCTATCTGCGTGCAAAATTTGGTAACTCTAGCTGTAAGAATGTGACAAATATTAGGTTTTATCGGTTTTCTGTTATCGAATTTATCGATTTCCCAGCCTCCTAGTAGGCGTGGCACCCCAATCTTGACACTTTATCTGTCTCGCCTATAGACAAACATATTTGCAAAGTTTCAAGTCTCTAGCTTTACGGGTGTCGAAAAAAGTTGCGTTCATACGGACAGACGGACAGACACCATGACGGACATTGCACAAAACCAATATACTATGAGACCTTCGGTATCAAAGTATAATAATAGGTAATTTTACATTTTCATCAATAACTCGAGATATATCCATAATTCGGGAAATTGAGCTATGTATTTGTGTTCCCTATTTTTTCAAACCTATTAAAATTAAAAAAAATAGTTAATTTTACATTTTCATCAACAACTCGAGAAATATCCATAATTCGGGAAATTGAGCTATGTATTTGTGTTCCCTATTTTTCAAACCTATTAAAATTAAAAAAAAAAATAGTTAATTTTACATTTTCATCGATAACTGGAGAAATATCCATAATTCGGGAAATTGAGCTATGTATTTGTGTTCCCATATTTTCAAACCGATTAAAATTAAAAAAAAATTAGTGAGTTTTACATTTTCATCGATAACTCGAGAAATATCCATAATTCGGGAAATTGAGCTATGTATTTGTGTTCCCTTTTTTTCAAACCTATTGAAATTAAAAAAAAGAAGTTAATTTTACATTTTCATCGATAACTCGAGAAATATCCATAATTCGGGAAATTGAGCTATGTATTTGTGATCCCTTTTTTCAAACCTATTAAAATTAAAAAAAAATAGTTAGTTTTACATTTTCATCGATAACTCGAGAAATATCCATAATTCGGGAAATTGAGCTATGTATTTGTGTTCCCTTTTTTTCAAACCTATTAAAATTAAAAAAAAATAGTTAATTTTACATTTCCATCGATAACTCGAGAAATATCTATAATTCGGGAAATTGAGCTATGTATTTGTGTTCCCATATTTTCAAACCGATTAAAATTAAAAAAAAGTTAGTGAGTTGTACATTTTCATCGATAACTCGAGAAATATCCATAATTCGGGAAATTGAGTTATGTATTTGTGATCCCTTTTTTTCAAACCTATTAAAATTAAAAAAAAAATAGTTAGTTTTACATTTTCATCGATAACTCGAGAAATATCCATAATTCGGGAAATTGAGCTATGTATTCGTGATCCCTTTTTTTCAAACCTATTAAAATTAAAAAAAAAATAGTTAGTTTTACATTTTCATCAATAACTCGAGATATATCCATAATTCGGGAAATTGAGCTATGTATTTGTGTTCCCTATTTTTTCAAACCTATTAAAATTAAAAAAAAATAGTTAATTTTACATTTTCATCAACAACTCGAGAAATATCCATAATTCGGGAAATTGAACTATGTATTTGTGTTCCCTATTTTTCAAACCTATTAAAATTAAAAAAAAAAATAGTTAATTTTACATTTTCATCGATAACTGGAGAAATATCCATAATTCGGGAAATTGAGCTATGTATTTGTGTTCCCATATTTTCAAACCGATTAAAATTAAAAAAAAATTAGTGAGTTTTACATTTTCATCGATAACTCGAGAAATATCCATAATTCGGGAAATTGAGCTATGTATTTGTGTTCCTTTATTTTCAAACCTATTAAAATTAAAGAATAAATAGTTAATTTTACATTTTCATCGATTACTCGAGAAATATCCATAATTCGGGAAATTGAGCTATGTATTTGTGTTCCCCTTTTTTCAAACCTATTGAAATTAAAAAAAAATAGGTAATTTTACATTTTCATCGATAACTCGAGAAATATCCATAATTCGGGAAATTGAGCTATGTATTTGTGATCCCTATTTTTCAAACCTATTAATATTAAAAAAAAAATAGTTAATTTAACATATTCATCGATAACTCGAGAAATATCCATAATTCGGGAAATCGAGCTATGGATTTGTGTTCCCATTTTTTCAAACCTATTAAAATTAAAAAAAAAATAGTTAATTTTACATATTCATCGATAACTCGAGAAATATCCATAATTCGGGAAATTGAGCTATGTATTTGTGTTCCCTTTTTTTCAAACCTATTGAAATTAAAAAAAAAATAGGTAATTTTACATTTTCATCGATAACTCGAGAAATATCCATAATTCGGGAAATTGAGCTATGTATTTGTGATCCCTATTTTTCAAACCTATTAAAATTAAAAAAAAAATAGTTAATTTTACATTTTCATCGATAACTCGAGAAATATCCATAATTCGAGAAATTGAGCTATGTATTTGTGTTCCCATTTTTTCAAACCTATTAAAATTAAAAAAAAAAATAGTGAATTTTACATTTTCATCGATAACTCGAGAAATATCCATAATTCGGGAAATTGAGCTATGTATTTGTGATCCCTTTTTTTCAAACCTATTGAAATTAAAAAAAAAATAGGTAATATTACATTTTCATCGATAACTCGAGAAATATCCATAATTCGGGAAATTGAGCTATGTATTTGTGATCCCTTTTTTTCAAACCTATTAAAATTAAAAAAAAAATAGTTAGTTTTACATTTTCATCGATAACTCGAGAAATATCCATAATTCGGGAAATTGAGCTATGTATTTGTGTTCCCTTTTTTTCAAACCTATTAAAATTAAAAAAAAAATAGTTAATTTTACATTTCCATCGATAACTCGAGAAATATCTATAATTCGGGAAATTGAGCTATGCATTTGTGTTCCCATATTTTCAAACCGATTAAAATTAAAAAAAAGTTAGTGAGTTGTACATTTTCATCGATAACTCGAGAAATATCCATAATTCGGGAAATTGAGCTATGTATTTGTGTTCCCTTTTTTTCAAACCTATTAAAATTAAAAAAAAAATAGTTAATTTTACATTTCCATCGATAACTCGAGAAATATCCATAATTCGGGAAATTGAGCTATGTATTTGTGTTCCCATATTTTCAGACCTATTAAAATTAAAAAAAAAAATAGTTAATTTTACATTTACATCGATAACTCGAGAAATATCCATAATTCGGGAAATTGAGCTATGTATTTGTGCTCCCTTATTTTCCAACCTATTAAAATTAAAAAAAAAATAGTGAATTTAACATTTTCATCGATAACTCGAGAAATATCCATAATTCGGGAAGTTGAGCTATGGACTTGTGTTCCCATTTTTTCAAACCTATTAAAATTAAAAAAAAAAAATAGTTAATATAACTTTTTCATCAACAACTCGAGAAATATCCATAATTCGGGAAATTGAGCTATGTATTTGTGTTCCCTATTTTTCAAACCTATTAAAATTAAAAAAAAAAAAAATAGGTAATTTTACATTTTCATCAATAACTCGAGAAATATCCATAATCCGGGAAATTGATCTATGTATTTGTGTTCCCTTTTAATCAAACCTATTAAAATTAAAAAAAATAGTTAATTTTACATTTTCATCAACAACTCGAGAAATATCCATAATTCGGGAAATTGAACTATGTATTTGTGTTCCCATATTTTCAAACCGATTAAAATTAAAAAAAAATTAGTGAGTTTTACATTTTCATCGATAACTCGAGAAATATCCATAATTCGGGAAATTGAGCTATGTATTTGTGTTCCCTTTTTTTCAAACCTATTGAAATTAAAAAAAAAAATAGTTAATTTTACATTTTCATCGATAACTCGAGAAATATCCATAATTCGGGAAATTGAGCTATGGACTTGTGATCCCTTTTTTCAAACCTATTAAAATTAAAAAAAAATAGTTAGTTTTACATTTTCATCGATAACTCGAGAAATATCCATAATTCGGGAAATTGAGCTATGTATTTGTGTTCCCATTTTTTCAAACCTATTAAAATTAAAAAAAAAAAAAAATAGTTAATTTTACATTTTCATCGATAACTCGAGAAATATCCATAATTCGGGAAATTGAGCTATGTATTTGCGTTCCCTATTTTTCAAATCTATTAAAATTAAAAAAAAAAAAATAGGTAATTTTACATTTTCATCAATAACTCGAGAAATATCCATAATCCGGGAAATTGAGCTATGTATTTGTGTTCCCTTTTAATCAAACCTATTAAAATTAAAAAAAATAGTTAATTTTACATTTTCATCAACAACTCGAGAAATATCCATAATTCGGGAAATTGAGCTATGTATTTGCGTTCTTATTTTTTCAAACTTATTAAAATTAAAACAAAATTAGTTAGTTTTACATTTTCATCGATAACTCGAGACATATCCATAATTCGGGAAATTGAGCTATGTATTTGTGTTCCCTATTTTTCAAACCTATTAAAATTAAAAAAAAAATAGTTGATTTTACATTTTCATCAATAACTCGAGAAATATCCATAATTCGGGAAATTGAGCTATGTATTTGTGTTCCTCTTTTTTCAAACCTATTAAAACTAAAAAAAAAAAATAGTAAATTTTACATTTTCATCAACAACTCGAGAAATATCCATAATTCGGGAAATTGAGCTATGTATTTGCGTTCTTATTTTTTCAAACTTATTAAAATTAAAACAAAATTAGTTAGTTTTACATTTTCATCGATAACTCGAGACATATCCATAATTCGGGAAATTGAGCTATGTATTTGTGTTCCCTATTTTTCAAACCTATTAAAATTAAAAAAAAAATAGTTGATTTTACATTTTCATCAATAACTCGAGAAATATCCATAATTCGGGAAATTGAGCTATGTATTTGTTTTCCCTATTTTTCAAACCTATTAAAATTAAAAAAAAAATAGTTAATTTTACATTTTCATCGATAACTTGAGAAATATCCATAATTCGGGAAATTGAGCTGTGTATTTGTGTTCCCTTTTTTTCAAACGTATTAAAAAAAAAAAAAATATTTAATATTACATTTTCATCGATAACTCGAGAAATATCCATAATTCGGGAAATTGAGCTATGTATTTGTGTTCCCTATTTTTCAAACGTATTAAAATTTAAAAAAAAAATTTAATATTACATTTTCATCGATAACTCGAGAAATATCCATAATCCGGGAAATTGAGCTATGTATTTGTGTTCCCTTTTAATCAAACCTATTAAAATTAAAAAAAATAGTTAATTTTACATTTTCATCAACAACTCGAGAAATATCCATAATTCGGGAAATTGAGCTATGTATTTGCGTTCTTATTTTTTCAAACTTATTAAAATTAAAACAAAATTAGTTAGTTTTACATTTTCATCGATAACTCGAGACATATCCATAATTCGGGAAATTGAGCTATGTATTTGTGTTCCCTATTTTTCAAACCTATTAAAATTAAAAAAAAAATAGTTAATTATACATTATCATCGATAACTCGAGAAATATCCATAATTCGGGAAATTGAGCTATGTATTTGTGTTCCCTATTTTTCAAACGTATTAAAATTTAAAAAAAAATATTTAATATTACATTTTCATCGATAACTCGAGAAATATCCATAATTCGGGAAATTGAGCTATGTATTTGTGTTCCCTATTTTTCAAACCTATTAAAATTAAAAAAAAAAATAGTTAATTTTACATTTACATCGATAACTCGAGAAATATCCATAATTCGGGAAATTGAGCTATGTATTTGTGCTCTCTTATTTTCAAACCTATTAAAATTAAAAAAAAAATAGTGAATTTAACATTTTCATCGATAACTCGAGAAATATCCATAATTCGCGAAGTTGAGCAATGGACTTGTGTTCCCATTTTTTCAAACCTATTAAAATTAAAAAAAAAATAGTTAATTTAACATTTTTATCAACAACTCGAGAAATATCCATAATTCGGGAAATTGAGCTATGTATTTGTGTTCCCTATTTTTCAAACCTATTAAAATTAAAAAAAAAAAAATAGGTAATTTTACATTTTCATCAATAGCTCGAGAAATATCCATAATCCGGGAAATTGATCTATGTATTTGTGTTCCCTTTTAATCAAACCTATTAAAATTAAAAAAAATAGTTAATTTTACATTTTCATCAACAACTCGAGAAATATCCATAATTCGGGAAATTGAACTATGTATTTGTGTTCCCATATTTTCAAACCGATTAAAATTAAAAAAAAATTAGTGAGTTATACATTTTCATCGATAACTCGAGAAATATCCATAATTCGGGAAATTGAGCTATGTATTTGTGTTCCCTTTTTTCAAACCTATTGAAATTAAAAAAAAATAGTTAATTTTACATTTTCATCGATAACTCGAGAAATATCCATAATTCGGGAAATTGAGCTATGGACTTGTGATCCCTTTTTTTCAAACCTATTAAAATTAAAAAAAAAATAGTTAGTTTTACATTTTCATCGATAACTCGAGAAATATCCATAATTCGGGAAATTGAGCTATGTATTTGTGTTCCCATTTTTTCAAACCTATTAAAATTAAAAAAAAATAGTTAATTTTACATTTTCATCGATAACTCGAGAAATATCCATAATTCGGGAAATTGAGCTATGTATTTGTGTTCCCTTTTTTTCAAACCTATTAAAATTAAAATAAAAAAATAGTTAAGATTACATTTTCATCGATAACTCGAGAAATATCCATAATTCGGGAAATTGAGCTTTGTATTTGTGTTCTTTTTTTCAAACCTATTAAAATTAAAAAAAAATAGTTAATTTTACATTTTCACCGATAACTCGAGAAATATCCATAATTCGGGAAGTTGAGCTATGGACTTGTGTTCCCATTTTTCAAACCTATTAAAATTAAAAAAAAAAAATAGTTAATTTAACATTTTCATCAACAACTCGAGAAATATCCATAATTCGGGAAATTGAGCTATGTATTTGTGTTCCCTATTTTTCAAACCTATTAAAATTAAAAAAAAAAAAAATAGGTAATTTTACATTTTCATCAATAACTCGAGAAATATCCATAATCCGAGAAATTGAGCTATGTATTTGTGTTCCCTTTTAATCAAACCTATTAAAATTAAAAAAAATAGTTAATGTTACATTTTCATCAACAACTCGAGAAATATCCATAATTCGGGAAATTGAGCTATGTATTTGCGTTCTTATTTTTTCGAACATATTAAAATTAAAACAAAATTAATTAGTTTTACATTTTCATCGATAACTCGAGACATATCCATAATTCGGGAAATTGAGCTATGTATTTGTGTTCCCTATTTTTCAAACCTATTAAAATTAAAAAAAAAATAGTTAATTTTACATTTTCATCAATAACTCGAGAAATATCCATAATTCGGGAAATTGAGCTATGTATTTGTGTTCCCTTTTAATCAAACCTATTGAAATTAATAATAAAATAGTTAATTTTACATTTTCATCAATAACTCGAGAAATATCCATAATTCGGGAAATTGAGCTATGTATTTGTGTTCCCTTTTTTTCAAACCTATTAAAACTAAAAAAAAAAAAATAGTAAATTTTACATTTTCATCAACAACTCGAGAAATATCCATAATTCGGGAAATTGAGCTATGTATTTGTTTTCCCTATTTTTCAAACCTATTAAAATTAAAAAAATAATAGTTAATTTTACATTTTCATCGATAACTCGAGAAATATCCATAGTTCGGGAAATTGAGCTATGTATTTGTCTTCCCTTTTTTTCAAACCTATT
Source organism: Scaptomyza hsui (assembly GCA_018152825.1). Lineage (NCBI taxonomy): Eukaryota > Metazoa > Arthropoda > Insecta > Diptera > Drosophilidae > Scaptomyza > Scaptomyza hsui. The sequence continues at coordinate 314,722 of JAECXO010000283.1, forward strand.
GAAATTAAAAAAAAAATAGTTAATTTTACATTTTCATCGATAAATCGAGAAATATCCATAGTTCGGGAAATTGAGCTATGTATTTGTCTTCCCTTTTTTTCAAACCTATTGAAATTAAAAAAAAAATAGTTAATTTTACATTTTCATCAATAACTCGAGAAATATCCATAATTCGGGAAATTGAGCTATGTATTTGTGTTCCCTTTTTTTCAAACCTATTGAAATTAAAAAAAATAGTTAATTTTACATTTTCATCGATAACTCGAGAAATATCCATAATTCGGGAAATTGAGCTATGGACTTGTGATCCCTTTTTTTCAAACCTATTAAAATTAAAAAAAAATAGTTAGTTTTACATTTTCATCGATAACTCGAGAAATATCCATAATTCGGGAAATTGAGCTATGTATTTGTGTTCCCATTTTTTCAAACCTATTAAAATTAAAAAAAAAAAAAATAGTTAATTTTACATTTTCATCGATAACTCGAGAAATATCCATAATTCGGGAAATTGAGCTATGTATTTGTGTTCCCTTTTTTTCAAACCTATTAAAACTAAAAAAAAAAAATAGTTAATTTTACATTTTCATCGATAACTCGAGAAATATCCATAATTCGGGAAATTGAGCTATGTATTTGTGTTCCCTTTTTTCAAACCTATTAAAATTAAAAAAAAATAGTTAATATTACATTTTCATCGATAACTCGAGAAATATCCATAATTCGGGAAATTGAGCTATGTATTTGTGCTCCCTTATTTTCAAACCTTTTAAAATTAAAAAAAAAATAGTGAATTTAACATTTTCATCGATAACTCGAGAAATATCCATAATTCGGGAAGTTGAGCTATGGACTTGTGTTCCCATTTTTTCAAACCTATTAAAATTAAAAAAAAAAAATAGTTAATTTAACATTTTCATCAACAACTCGAGAAATATCCATAATTCGGGAAATTGAGCTATGTATTTGTGTTCCCTATTTTTCAAACCTATTAAAATTAAAAAAAAAAATAGTTAATTTAACATTTTCATCAACAACTCGAGAAATATCCATAATTCGGGAAATTGAGCTATGTATTTGTGTTCCCTATTTTTCAAACCTATTAAAATTAAAAAAAAAAAATAGGTAATTTTACATTTTCATCAATAACTCGAGAAATATCCATAATCCCTGAAATTGAGCTATGTATTTGTGTTCCCTTTTAATCAAACCTATTTAAAAATAAAAAAAATAGTTAATTTTACATTTTCATCAACAACTCGAGAAATATCCATAATTCGGGAAATTGAACTATGTATTTGTGTTCCCATATTTTCAAACCGATTAAAATTAAAAAAAAAATTAGTGAGTTTTACATTTTCATCGATAACTGGAGAAATATCCATAATTCGGGAAATTGAGCTATGTATTTGTGTTCCCTTTTTTTCAAACCTATTGAAATTAAAAAAAAAATAGTTAATTTTACATTTTCATCGATAACTCGAGAAATATCCATAATTCGGGAAATTGAGCTATGGACTTGTGATCCCTTTTTTTCAAACCTATTAAAATTAAAAAAAAAATAGTTAATTTTACATTTTCATCGATAACTCGAGAAATATCCATAATTCGGGAAATTGAGCTATGTATTTGTGTTCCCTTTTTTTCAAACCTATTAAAATTAAAAAAAAAAAAATAGTTAATTTTACATTTTCATCGATAACTCGAGAAATATCCATAATTCGGGAAATTGAGCTATGTATTTGTGTTCCCTTTTTTTTAAACCTATTAAAATTAAAAAAAAAATAAATAGTTAATTTTACATTTTCATCGATAACTCGAGAAATATCCATAATTCGGGAAATTGAGCTATGTATTTATGTTCTCTTTTTTCAAACCTATAAAAATTAAAAAAAAAAATAGTTAATTTAACATTTTCATCGATAACTCGAGAAATATCCATAATTCGGGAAATTGAGCTTTGTATTTGTGTTTCCTTTTAATCAAACCTATTAAAATTAAAAAAAAAATAGTTAATTTTACATTTTCATCGATAACTCGAGAAATATCCATAATTCGGGAAGTTGAGCTATGGACTTGTGTTCCCTTTTTTCAAACCTATTAAAATTAAAAAAAAAAAAAGTTAATTTAACATTTTCATCAACAACTCGAGAAATATCCATAATTCGGGAAATTGAGCTATGTATTTGTGTTCCCTATTTTTCAAACCTATTAAAATTAAAAAAAAAAATAGGTAATTTTACATTTTCATCAATAACTCGAGAAATATCCATAATCCGGGAAATTGAGCTATGTATTTGTGTTCCCTTTTTATCAAACCTATTAAAATTAAAAAAAATAGTTAATTTTACATTTTCATCAACAACTCGAGAAATATCCATAATTCGGGAAATTGAGCTATGTATTTGCGTTCTTATTTTTTCAAACCTATTAAAATTAAAAAAAAATTAGTTAGTTTTACATTTTCATCGATAACTCGAGACATATCCATAATTCGGGAAATTGAGCTATGTATTTGTGTTCCCTATTTTTCAAACCTATTAAAATTAAAAAAAAAATAGTTGATTTTACATTTTCATCAATAACTCGAGAAATATCCATAATTCGGGAAATTGAGCTATGTATTTGTGTTCCCTTTTAATCAAACCTATTGAAATTAATAATAAAATAGTTAATTTTACATTTTCATCAATAACTCGAGAAATATCCATAATTCGGGAAATTGAGCTATGTATTTGTGTTCCTCTTTTTTCAAACCTATTAAAATTAAAAAAAAAAAATAGTAAATTTTACATTTTCATCAACAACTCGAGAAATATCCATAATTCGGGAAATTGAGCTATGTATTTGTTTTCCCTATTTTTCAAACCTATTAAAATTAAAAAAAAATAGTTACAACATTTTTAAAAAAATAGTTAATTTTACATTTTCATCGATAACTCGAGAAATATCCATAATTCGGGAAATTGAGCTATGTATTTGTCTTCCCTTTTTTTCAAACCTATTAAAATTAAAAAAAAATAGTTAATTTTACATTTTCATCGATAACTCGAGAAATATCCATAATTCGGGAAATTGAGCTATGTATTTGTGTTCCCTATTTTTCAAACCTATTAAAATTAAAAAAAAAATAGTTAATTTTACATTTTCATCGATAACTTGAGAAATATCCATAATTCGGGAAATTGAGCTATGTATTTGTGTTCCCCTTTTTTCAAACCTATTAAAATTAAAAAAAATAGTTAATATTACATTTTCATCGATAACTCGAGAAATATCCATAATTCGGGAAATTGAGCTATGTATTTGTGTTCCCTTTTTTTCAAACCTATTAAAATTAAAAAAAAAAATTTAATTTTACATTTTCATCGATAACTCGAGAAATATCCATAATTCGGGAAATTGAGCTATGTATTTGTGTTCCCTTTTTTTCAAACCTATTAAAATTAAAAAAAAAATAGTTAATTTTACATTTTCATCGATAACTCGAGAAATATCCATAATTCGGGAAATTGAGCTATGTATTTGTGTTCTTATTTTTTCAAACCTATTAAAATTAAAAAAAAATTAGTTAATTTTACATTTTCATCGATAACTCGAGAAATATCCATAATTCGGGAAATTGAGCTATGTATTTGTGTTCCCTATTTTTCAAACCTATTAAAATTAAAAAAAAAATAGTTAATTTTACATTTTCATCGATAACTCGAGAAATATCCATAATTCGGGAAATTGAGCTATGTATTTGTGTTCCCTTTTTTTCAAACCTATTAAAATTTAAAAAAAAATAGTTAATATTACATTTTCATCGATAACTCGAGAAATATCCATAATTCGGGAAATTGAGCTATGTATTTGTGTTCCCTATTTTTCAAACCTATTAAAATTAAAAAAAAAAATAGTTAATTTTACATTTTCATCGATAACTCGAGAAATATCCATAATTCGGGAAATTGAGCTATGTATTTGTGTTCCCTTTTTTTCAAACCTATTAAAATTAAAAAAAAAATAGTTAATTTTACATTTTCATCGATAACTCGAGAAATATCCATAATTCGGGAAATTGAGCTATGTATTTGTGTTCCTATTTTTTCAAACCTATTAAAATTAAAAAAAAAATAGTTAATTTTACATTTTCATCAACAACTCGAGAAATATCCATAATTCGGGAAATTGAGCTATGTATTTGTGTTCCCTATTTTTCAAACCTATTAAAATTAAAAAAAAAAAATAGTTAATTTTACATTTTCATCAATAACTCGAGAAATATCCATAATTCGGGAAATTGATCTATGTATTTGTGTTCCCTTTTTTCAAACCTATTAAAATTAAAAAAAATAGTTAATTTTAACATTTTCATCGATAACTCGAGAAATATCCATAATTCGGGAAATTGAGCTATGTATTTGTGTTCCCATTTTTCAAACCTATTAAAATAAAAAAAAAAATAATAGGTAATTTTACATTTTCATCGATAACTCGAGAAATATCCATAATTCGGGAAATTGAGCTATGTATTTGTGTTCCCTTTTTTTCAAACCTATTAAAATTAAAAAAAAATAGTTAATTTTACATTTTCATCGATAACTCGAGAAATATCCATAATTCGGGAAATTGAGCTATGGACTTGTGATCCCTTTTTTTCAAACCTATTAAAATTAAAACAAGTAAAAACGTTGCAGTCGGACGTTACCGACAGCGGAATACTCTGATACCAGTTGTATACATTTTTTTTTTCTAAAATACAATAAACTATTAAATTAATCTAGAATAATGTACGTAGCTTAATATAAAATCGCCGCTCGAATTCGCTCCCGATTAATAATTTCAATCGGTAACCAGGGAACACCACGTGGAGGCCATCACAACTGTAATGGGGTTCTAATTGAGTTTTAAAACCTTCGAGTCGACTTGAAACGATTTTAAAAAGTCATTTCCTTGTTCCCCACCTAAAACTACCTTAGGTCTTACATTTAATCAAATTATAAATTTTAACAACAAAAATATTTATATTAAATATATAAAAATAAATAAATACGTAAGACGTTTAAATAAATAAACATAACAATAACCATAAATAAACAAGTAATGATATACAAATAAATAAATAAATAAATAAAATAAAGCACATAAATATTTACAAAATCAAAATCGGCTATCCTTCGGTCAAAATGTTTTTAAGGTTTATACATATCCCGCTATGATGACTATATATTGTTTCATAGGTCTGCGCGCTGACCCTCCCCTCAGATATATTGGAAAATGCCCAGTCAATATGGGTATCGGACTTGGTGGTTGGTGTATTTAAATTAAGAAGTGAGTCATAATTATTTGAAAGTAAAAAGTTATAAGCCCCACTGCTAGTACCTGAAACTGTTCGCAAGCATAAATTAAAGTCCCCCAAAACTATGGAATCGTTATTTAAAAAGCTAAATTGACTAAATAAATTCTCAAATTCTGTTTTAAATTTGCGCAATGGATAAGACGGACTTTTATATAAAATAAGAACACCCAAGGACTTGTATTTAAACAAAGCGTACTCAAATACATGTGACCCAGAAAAATATTGACCAGTTGAACAAAGACTAACGTGACGATATAGTTCATTTTTAATAAAAACAATTATGCCTCTTTTTGGTCGATTTCTTCCATTAGGTGTGCAATCTAGTCGCACGACTGTTGAAAAGTCATTAAGTTCATATGTTTCGTGTGAGTATGTTGAGGCCTCAACGAAACATAGAATTGAAGATTTTAACATTAAATGATCGGACGAAATGTCACTAAAATGGCAATGCAGACTTTGTGTATTATGAAAAATTAAATTGAATTCAGAAGAGTTAAGTAAATTATCGAAATGCGTCTTAAGAAGTTTTTGGGAGCGTAAAATTTGAAGCTCCTGATTTACAGCCGAGCCTGCATCAGGTTTTGGTGGACAAAATTCACCGACTATGTATAAACCAGACGCGTTGGTTGCTCTACTACAGGCTACATATAATGCTTCTCGGCGCATTCTGCTGAAAGTGTGGACAACCACTTTGTTATATGTAGCACCCTGACTTTTATAAATTGTAATAGCTTCTGCAGGTACTAAAGGAAATTGTTCGCGGTCAATAGTTACTTGCTCGTTAGAATGGTACTGAAAACTTTTAACAGTCTTTTGAATTGGAGTCCAAGAAGGTTCTTGACGATGTGAGCACTTAGCTCGAGCAGTAACTCCTACACTTTCTTCTAAAAACTTTATCCACAGAATTGATGGTGTGGCTGAGCTAAATCCTACTTCCATTAAAGTTCCTGTTGCTCCGTTGACTAATCCATCAGCAGTATCTATATTGGCCGTCACCATATACTTTGCTGTGGTTTTTAAAATAAGAGAATAGGGTAATCCCTGGGTTTGGGAAGTTTTGAAGTCCTTAACGGACTCAAGAATTCTACTTTTAGCAGAGGCATTTAAATGAACGGCCTTTACAAAATCTCTAGAATTGGAAATATGTTGGTCAGTTGTAATTGAGTTAAGCTTTGTTGTATTGAAACTATTAACTTCGGCGTTGGTTTCAAAAAGATGAATGACGTCATCTGGAACTTGGTCAGTGCGACAAATCCTATTTTTTAATAAATCTACGTCCTCTGTTGACATTTGACCAGATGCCATATTGTTGAGGGCTACTGCGAAAGGTTGATCATTTCGCTGTCGCATAATCTCTGTAAGTTCAAAGAACTTAAAGCAACCCCAAAGAGAAGACCCAAATATAGCACTATAAGGGTTATGCGACTCGGAAGTGGATTGAAATATCCATCTATCTCCAATTGGACGTAGTTGTCTAAGATCGCCGAAAACGATCACTGAAATTCCTCCAAATGGAGCTTCTCTATTATTGAAAATTTGTTTAAGACGGGAATCTATAAACGAAAACATCTTTGATCCTACCATTGAGATCTCATCAATAATTAAGACTTTAAGATCAATTAAAGTTGATCGACGATTGTTAAGCAAATCTGCACCCAATTCTTTAAAAGCGGACCCAGACTGGTTAATGGGAAGAGAAAACATAGTGTGAAGTGTGGAACCGTTTATTCCAAAAGCAGCTTTACCAGTTGGTGCACACAAAATTACTTTAGCCGAAGTTGGATCACATCCGGGTTTATTATTATAATATGAAGTTAAGGACTGGTAAAGTGCTGATATAAGACGACTCTTCCCAACACCAGCGCCCCCACCAACAAACTCATGGAAAACGTTCTTCATATTGGCGTTATGAAGAACATGGGAAAAAAAAGTTTTTTGCTTTAAATTTAATGATTTTACGAGATCTGCTAAATTTTCCGGCGAAATGAGTGGAGGAAGCTTAATTAGACGGACGTTATCTGTTTCTTCGGAGGTGTCATTATCATTCAAATTTAAAACATTCAATTGAGAATTTATCTCTGGGAAAGCCAGAACTCTAAACTCTTCATCAAGAACCACTTGATTTTCTAAATTATCTTCAAAATTCTCACCTACTTCAGCTTCCCTAAGCGCGTCTTCTAGCATAGCGGGTCTTTCCCTAAATACGTCGTAGTTGTCACGTTCGTTGTTTATACGGTCCTCGTTTTCCCAGTAATACTCCTCACAATTTCTGTCTATTAATTCCCGTTGCTCCTGTCGCCAATTTGAAAATAACATAACCAACTCCCTAAAGTGGTTTTGCCTATCCTTGTGAAGGCCAAAATTTCTAAACCTTATTATCCGGGACTTGGACCTTCTTTTCATAAAACCACTACCATCTATAAGCGGAAAAAATTCGGAACCCACAACCTCATTTTGCTCGTCATCGTCGCTATCAATATTTTGGCGTGATACCCTGCTAGTTTTGCTAAAATTGTAGTTTGCGGCAAAATCAGCTAAAGAAATATTTTCAAGATCATTTGGCCGCTGTATATAATGATCTAACAGACCAACTGTAAAAATGTCTGTTGAGTTTTGAGGCAAATTTTGAAGTTGTTGCTTGGGCCGAAGCATTCTAACTCTATTCTCGGGAAGTGCTGTGTTAATGTAAATATCGCCATTACTGGTCTCGGACATATGCAATCCCATACAACAATATACGGCTTCCTGAGCGGAAATCTCAGTGCCGGAAATAAATTTATGCCCAATGTGTTGCAACTTTTGCCTAATAGAGAAATTGTGGCGCTGTTTAATTTCATCCACGGCATCGCGCATTAATTTAGAAATTCCTCTTTGTGATTTATTTATATAATTAATAACATAACTGCAGCATGCATAGGGATCTAATATAAACTGAATGTCGATATTAGCCCTTTGCATAGCAAGAATATGTTTGTTGTAAGCGTTTACTTTTATTGCGTTAAAAGATCGCTTCAGGAAAATTTGTGGTTTTTTCAAACCAGACCTAATTGCCATTACATATTCCTCGTAAGTAAGGTTGATTTGATCGTGAGATAGGAATTCCTCAAATGTGTCAAATGTTGGCAATGCCTCACGATCAAAAGAAAAATTTAAAAAGTTTTGAATTTTTTGAAAATTTTTGCGATGTGAAGTAGCGAGATCACTTTCGGACAAAGGAAACAAAATTTCTGTTTGGGGCATTGGCGGATATGGAATACCAAAGCGGCACATGCGGGCCCCCCTTATTTCCCGCATACAAGAATGCCCATTGTTATGCTTTTGGTATTCAATGTACTGGCTAAGATCAACATTTGTCACATCTGTAGTGACAAATTGGTTAATAAAGTCTATAACAGGTGGAATAGACCTGTCTCTACTTGCATCGTCTTTAAAGTCAATTTTAGGGGCACCTTTAAGCCAAAACATACCGTGGATGTGAGGCGAACCTCTTTGCTGAAATTCAACTCGTCAATAATATTTAATAACTGGATGACAACCAAAAATACCACCCTCTTTTTTCATTAATTTTAAAATCTGTCTATAGCGAAAGTCGAAATAACGAGCACATGTAACCGGATCCCCCTGAATCAGCCTTGCTTTTTCAGCGAATTGCAAAGCCGCTGTGCTCTCTTATCGACATTTCGCTTTAGCAAAACTAACAGTTCACCCCACCGAGTCTCAGCAGCCGACAATGTTATAAAAAAGGTTGGCAAATCAAATTGTCTTATCATTGCCATTAACTTTTTTTTTTTCGCTCTCCCTTTAAAACCCGATAGCCTTCATCATGAAGAATTAAATTATCTACTAAAGAATCATTAAGTGCATGGGCTGCAGTAGTGCAGCGAGGAGCAGTATGTTTCCGGAGGAAAATTTACGTATTACTACGAAAATGGATCATTTCCAACTTTTTATAATTATGAAAAATTTTGTCGGCTCTACAATCTCGCCTGTCATAATTTCTGAGCTCAGATCTAACAATGGTAGTGAAACTACCAGAACATAATCTTTTTTTGCCTGCAAATATAGTCGGAAAAGACAATTCTTCTGCATCCTCATCTCCAATCATGTCAAGGGGTCGTTGGCCTTCGCCAGGGGCCATTTGAATTCTTTGCATATTAACCTGAATTTCGTCTAACAAAGTTTCTTGCCCACCTGGGTTAAGCTGCTCTTCTTCTATGTCTTGTTGGGCCTCCTGATTCTCAATATTTAATTCAATTTGATTATACAAATTTCTGTCCTCGTTATTTGCAAAGAAGGGCATATTATTAGGAGCAGATGAAAGAGAGGACATTATTTGCTCATTGATAGAAATACTATGCTTCTGATAAAGCTCAGTTGAAACTAAAAAGCGCATGGCGTCAATAATTTTAGAGGGTCGAATTGTTTCAGCCATGAAATCATGGTTATATTCTAATCTACGTTTGAGGTGGAGCTGAACAACCTCAGCTTCGTGAAAAGCTCTTGGGAGAGAGGTAACAACATTGGCGGTAGGAATGGGGACATTCACAATAGCCCCTTTTATTGCACTTTGACGCTCATGCCCTAATGACTTAATAATCATAAATGGAAGACGTGGAGAAACTAGTCTTTCCTCTAAGGGAGTCAAGTCTTTTAAACATTGTGGAAGGATTGGAAAGTCTAAGCCATTAGTAATGGAATTTTTTGGCAGCCTACCTGATTTTATAGTGCGACTACACGACTTACAAAACTTGTAAGTGTTATCTTCTGAGGGGAAATCCCTCGATAAAAACAAAATTTGTGCACTATGTTCATTGTTTTCTTCAATATATTGAGATCTAATTTTGTCCACTTGATGTGGAAACCAAAGGCCCTTGCAGCAAAGGCAAAGTTGGTCAGGGCCTTGTTTAACTAATTTATTATATGCACGTATTTGGGAGTCTAATTGATTAAAGGCTAAAGGGAAGTTATTCGCTTGATCCAGCCCACTAGGCTCTTGTACGACTGCCTCTCTCGCTAATCTCCTTGCATTCTGCCTATTTACTGTATTCCTACCTTGCTCAGCTATCCTACGCAAACGGTTGCTGCGTATCCGAGCTCTTTGAGCTCTATTTCGCTCCCGCGACAGAATACTTAACTCAAGCTCCCGTCTACGTACGGATCTAGCCTGCCTTCTAAGTGTCTGTTCTAAGTGTCTGTAATGTACGTTTTGTCTTCGCGTTCGCCTGCGAGAACTGTCCACCACTTGCTCCCTCCCACGAATTTCTAAGTTCGTCCGTCTTTGCGCCCGACGCGACCTGTCCACGGCTTGTTCGGCTTGCCGAATTTGTACATTCGTTCGTCTCCGCGCCCGGTGATCTGTGTTCTGAGATTGCTCGGCTCTCCTTACATTGTCATCTAACCTCCTACCTGCCCGACGCGACCTGTCCACCGCTTGTTCGGCTTGCCGAATTTGTACATTCGTTCGTCTCCGCGCCCGTTGATCTGTGTTTTGCGTTTGCTCGGCTCTCCTGACAATTTCGTCTTGTCTTCTACTTGCCCGACGCGACCTGTCCACCGCTTGTTCGGCTTGCCGAATTTGTACATTCGTACGCCTCCGCGCCCGGTGATCTGTGTTCTGAGATTGCTCGGCTCTCCTTACATTGTCATCTAACCTCCTACCTGCCCGACGCGACCTGTCCACCGCTTGTTCGGCTTGCCGAATTTGTACATTCGTTCGTCTTCGCGCCCGTTGGTCTGTGTTTTCTGTTTGTTCGGCTCTCCTTACATTGTCATCTAACCTCCTACCTGCCCGACGCGACCTGTCCACCGCCCGTTCGGCTTGCCGAATTTGTATATTCGTTCGTCTTCGCGCCCGTTGATCTGTGTTTTGCGTTTGTTCGGCTTGCCGAATTTGTGCATTTGTTCGTCTCCGTGCGTGGTCAATCGTGTTGTGTCTCTGTTCAATTCTTCTAGCTTGTACGTGTTGCCTGCGAGCTGATCTTCGCTCAGTGTTAACTACTTGCTCGGCAACTCTATGTTCTAACTCATTTCTGCGAATTCTCTGAGTTTCCGCATTCGCACTCAGTTCTATTTCAACATACTCAGCATTTTCGCGATGAATCCTATTTCTAATTGCTTGCGCTCGCAATCTTTGCGATGCAGTCACCCTAGTCAAACGAGGCATTTTTAATCTTTAATACGGACTTTACAAAGTTGGACTTCCACTAAAAACAGTGTGTAAATATTTAAAATGTGTCTTTAAATTTTATTTATTTAAATATATGTTTTATTTATTTTATTAATAAATGTAAAAATATAGTTATATATATGTAAATATGTATATTTATGTATATTAAACAAATTAAAACTTGAATGTAAAAATTCAAGTGCTATTTATGAACGGCAAATAATTAGATTTCATAACAATAAGTTAATATAATTTAATTATTTTGCATACAATTATCGATATATCGATGTGCTTCAAACGCCACAGCAGACTGCGACGCTGAGTTGACGCGTTTGCGTTTGTGTTCAAAATCGATAGCTATCGCTTAAACAAAACAATTGATGCAAAATTATTAAATATATAATATGTAATTTGATCAAGAACTATGTATATTATTGAAAATGATATGTAAATATGTTAGTTTATAAGACGTACTTTTACTCTATATGTTAATGTTAAGGGCAATTTGAACCGATCGATAAAATTGTTCAGTTTTTCAAATTGGGCAAAATTAAAAAAAGCAATTCCATGTAATTATGAAAAATAAATATTTAAAGGCAACAGTCTTGAAAAAGACTTCTGAAATGAATACCGGGTACAGCAGACCGCTGCGTGTAAAAATATCCACGTTCGGCTGTAATATATGTACATACATACATATGTATGTATGTATATATACACTTTGGCACTGTTCACAGTATTCACTCGCGATTATTTAATTTTATATTTTAAACGAGACAAATTATTACAATTTACGTTAGTTTAAGTAAAATACTTTATTTATTTTAAGAAAAATATTAAAATAGTAAAAATTTTGCGCAATGAGATCTTTCAATTTAAGCGTTCGCATCAAATTGACTAAAAATGTAAACATAGCGCAATATGCGCCAAAAGTAACATAGCAAAGAGCAATATGCGCCAAAAGTAACGGCACTTACTCAATTCGAGTAATGCAAGTGCATTGCATTTCTATGTATTGGTGTGGTTAACATATGTTAACAGATTAAGTAACATAGCAAAGAGCTAATTGCGCAAAAAGTCGTAATTGGCTACGCTAAAAAATAATTCCCAATACAAGTAAATTGACTAAGGCCCAATTTTTCAATGTCCGATTAGTCAAACTATTCTCAGCAAGGTCAAATTTAAGTTTCTCAGTATTCGGTTAGCAGTTTCCCTAGCGCAATCTGGTAAACACCTATACTGATATATAGTACCGATATAAATATCGATGCAATCATCTTAAATCGAACAGCTGATTCTAGCAGACACTAGCATTGTTTATTAGGTATATTTTTAAAAACAAAACGTTTAATGCTGGTTTAAGTCTTCTAGGTCCACAAGCACATGCGGCTTAGCAACTAAAAACTAGTGCTCATGAAAATCTTTTTTATATGTATGTCAACATCTATCTTCCTACCAAATTTGGTGGCTCTAGCTTGAAAACTGTAAAAGATAGCTGAATTGAATTAAAGTGGGGGGCAAGGGTGGTCGTGGCATCCATGTCACTATCTATCTTCCTACCAAATTTGGTGACTCTAGTTAAAGATACACGCATTAACGTTTTCCAAACGGCGGGGGCTGGGGGTCGGCAGGAGTGGGCAGGGCATCCAAATTTTTTATGCAGTTTATTGGAAAACTTCACTACCTATCTTAACACAAAATTTGGTGACTCTTGACCAAAAACTGTGAATCCTATAGGCGTTTCCAATTTCATGGAGCAGTAAGGATGGGGGCGGAAGGAGTGGGCGTGGCATCCAAATTTTTGATGCAGTATTTGTAATGTCTTCATTACCTATCTTGACATAAAGTTTGGTGGCTCTAGCCCAAAAACTGTGAAAGCTATAGGCGTTTCCAATTTCAAGGAGCATTAAGGATGTAGGGCGGAAGGAGTGGGCGTGGCATCCAAAATTTTGATGAAGTTTTTTGGGGATCGTCATTTCCTATCTTGACACAAAATTTGGTGGCTCTAGCCCAAAAACTGTGAAAGCAATAGGCGTTTCCAATTTCATGGAGCAGTAAGGATGGGGGCGGAAGGAGTGGGCGTGGCATCCAAATTTTTGATGCAGTATTTGTTATATCTTCATTACCTATCTTGACATAAAGTTTGGTGGCTCTAGCCCAAAAACTGTGAAAGCTATAGGCGTTTCCACTTTCAAGGAGTAGTAAGGATGGAGGCGGAAGGAGTGGGCGTGGCATTAAAAATTTTGACGCATTTTTATGGGGAACGTCATTACCTATCTTGACACAAAATTTGGTGACTCTAGCCCAAAAACTGTGAAAACTACAGTCGTTTCCAATTTCCAGGAGCATTAAGGATGTAGGGCGGAAGGAGTGGGCGTGGCATCCAAAATTTTTATGAATTTTTTTGGGGAACGTCATTACCTATCTTGACACAAAATTTGGTGGCTCTAGCCCAAAAACTGTGAAAGCTATAGGCGTTTCCAATTTCATGGAGCAGTAAGGATGGGGGCGGAAGGAGTGGGCGTGGCATCCAAAATTTTGATGCAGGTTTTTCAGGGACGTGACTAGCTATCTTAGTGCAAAATTCGGTAGCTCTAGCATTTGAAATGTGAGTGTTGTGGTGGGGTGGCTGCTGCTGTCTCGGGTGGTCGAAGTGGCTTGTAGAGTTGAGTTTGTCGCGATTTGAAGTTGTCACTTCTCCGAAATAAAAAAACCTTGTTTTCGCTTCGGCTGTCTATTTTCAATTATCATCGCTGTTACATTAAGCCTTAGTGGCTAGGCATATACATGAGCTTAACAGGAATTAACATAAGATGAGAGTTATTTCTAATGCACAGGTTGCGGAAGGTGGAGGCGGCAGCTCTTGTTTATCTGCCTACTTTTAGGCATAAACATACCGCCCCCCTTGCAGTATTGCAATAGAAAGGAAAGGGATGGAGAGTTAGTGGCTGCAGGATCCGGACAACACCCAGCCAAAAACAGTGCTTTGAGCCAATGGCGATCCGCCTTGGCTGGGAATTACTCCGGGCAGCATGATCGAACCGTAGACATCTGCTCCAAGCACGATACTTGTAGTGCCCGGCTGGAACCAGCGGTCATCAGCCAATGTGATGAGGGCCGTGTTGACGCCGGAGTGGTCGGTAATCGGCCTCGCTGGAGTGCGAATCTGTGTGGGCATCGTACGGAGCAGGATTTCCTTCTGGAAGTCGGAACATCGTGATCTTATCACCGCCGTGCATACCCCTTCCGAACCGACACGGGTGACGGACAGGCCAAAAGCCCTTGCCAACGATGTGTCGATCCTGCTGAAAGGGCAGCAGGGGTCGACCACAGCCCGGGTGTCAAACGTTTTTACTCCCGTGTCGAACTTAAGGATCACCGTTGGCATCACGGTTGTTCGCTGATGTTCCAAGATTGATGCCAGCGACAGCCCACTCAACGGGCTTGCGGAGGGTCGAGATGGGGACCGATTGGCGTGTTGCCTTGCTTGGGTAGGCACTGGCGAAGCTCGATCCGTCTCCTGCATGTGCAGAAGGGTGTGGTGGTCGCCTTGACATTTCCGGCACCGGTCTTCACGCCGGCAAGTGGCCCCAGAGTGCTGGTGAGCTAGGCACTTAGGACAGTACTTATTGACCAAGACTGCCCTAAGCCTCTTCTCCGCCGTCAACCGCATGAAGCGGTGGCACTTCTTGAGTGCGTGAATCCCGCGACACACTCGGCAACGGAACGAGTTGAGTCCTCTGGTCCGCCTCTCTTCTGCAGTACGAGGATTCCTTGGTCGTGGAGCCATTCTTATGCTGTGGATGATCGAATTTTGAGGATTTGGAATTAATATATATATCGAATTTTGTACACTGGGACGAGCACAAATGGATGTAACGGAATTGTTAGTGAGTAGAAGGACTTAGACCTTGTGTCTGGATAGTTGCCTCACTAGGAAGCAGGACAAGTTTGGCGACGGGCCTTTTAATTATGCCACGTGTAGTCAAAACGTCTACGACCCGGACATTAGAATCAGAGCCAGAGTAGGTCTGTTGGACACGCCCTAGACGCCATTCATTGGCTGGAAGGTTATCTTCCTTGATGATAACCATATCTCCTGCCTGCAGATTCCTGGTCTGTGATTGCCACTTGATTCTTTTATGCAGCTCTTTCAAATACTCTTCTTTCCAACGGAAACAAAGTTGTTGGTTGAGAGCTTTGAGGCGCTGCCACCGGTTTAAAATGGACATGGCACACTCTTTAATCTCAGGCTCGCACACGGACAAAAGCGGCGCACCTATCAGAAAGTGCCCAGGAGTGAGCGCCAATAAGTCAGTTGGGTCTTCTGACATAGGAGAGATTGGTCTCGAGTTGAGACACGCTTCAACTTTTGAAAGCAGAGTGGATAGTTCTTCAAATGTGAACTTGAAAGAAGAAGTGGATTTATAAAAAAGGGACTTGAAACTTTTCACACCAGCTTCCCACAAGCCACCCATGTGAGGTGCACTTGGTGGGTTGAAATGCCAGGACAACTTCTGATGGCTAAACTTAGCGAGGATGCGTTGCCGTGTAGCTTCTAGGAAATCACGATCAAGAACTTTGGAGGCTCCTACAAACGTTTTACCGTTGTCAGAGAACATGTGCTGGGGACATCCTCGTCGCGCAGCAAACCGAGAGAAAGCTTCGAGGAACCTTTCGGTGGTGAGATCGGATGTGGCTTCCAAATGAATAGCCTTGGTGCTGAAGCAGACAAAAACGCAAACATAGCCCTTCGAAATTCGACAAGCTCGGCCAGTAAAACTTTTGATTTCAAATGGTCCGGCGAAGTCGACACCAGTGTTGGTGAATGGTCTGGAGTATGTGGCTCTTTCAACTGGTAAATCGCCCATGAGTTGGGTTTGGAGTCGTTTTTTATATATAACGCAGATCTTGCACGAATTAATTGTTGACTTAATGAGGACCTTGACCTTTGGAATCCAATACCTGGATCGGATAAGACGCAGCATTAGTTGATTACCCCCATGGAGCGAAATGCGGTGGGTAAATTGCACAAGAAGGCGGGAAAAAGAGCAGGAGTAGGGAACTAACAGTGGATGCCTTTCATCGTATGTTAGGCTCTGGGATGCTCTCACCCGGCCGCATGCTCTCAAAAGACCATTTCGGTCCAGGAAAGGGTTGAGGTTGATAATATTGCTGGCCTTAGGGAGTGTTTGCTTTTTAAGCAAGGACTTATACTCCTGTGGGTAGTGGATCTGCTGAGTGCACTTTACCAGCTTATCTTGCACTTCAGATAGCTCTTTACTGCTAAGCTCTTCAGGTACGTGTTTTGACTCTCTTCGGCAGCGGATAATAAACCGATATACATGAGCCATCACACGTAACGCCCTATGGAAATCGGAAAAACGCTCAAGAACATCCATGCTGGAGGGAGTGCTAGCTACATTAGCTTTGATGGAACGCTGTTCCAAGTTGGTATCTAGCGTGGAAATAGTAGAGGAAGGCCATGCTTCCTGGGAGAGTTTCAGCCATTCTGGCCCTTGCCACCACAACTTACTATCCATAAGTTCTTGTGGTGAAACTCCCCTACTGGCCAAATCAGCGGGATTATGCTCTGAGCGTACGTGGGACCAAGTCCCCGTATCTGAAGCTTGCAGTATTTTTGCGACTCGATTTCCCACAAAGGTGGTCCAAGTACAGGGGGGCTTGTTTAGCCATGCCAGGACGATGGTGGAATCCGTCCAATAGTAAGATTCGATCTTATTAGTCGTCAGTTGTGGAAGGAGTGTGCTGGCCAGTTCTGCGAGAAGAACTGCACCGCACAGCTCAAGCCTCGGCAAAGAGACTGTCTTAATGGGAGCAACACGAGTTTTTGAAGTGAGGAGATGCGTATGGACCTGGCCATTGTCTTCAACACGAACGTAAAGCGTTGCGCCGTACGCCCGCTGTGACGCATCACAAAACCCGTGATACTGGATCTTTGCGGACGGTTGGAAATTTAGCCACCTTGGAATGCGGATCTTTCCCAACGTAGGGTAGCAAGTCAAGAAAACTCGCCATCGACCGTCGAGCTCTTCTGGAAGCACATCATCCCAGTCTAACTTGTGTAGCCAAATCTCTTGCATGAAGATTTTTGCCCGCACTATAACTGGTGCCAACCATCCAGCAGGGTCGAAGAGCTTTGCAATCTGCGAAAGTACGTCGCGCTTGGAGAAGGCTTTCTTGACGATTAAGGCGGAAGGGGCGAAGAAAAACTCATCAGAGTCGGCTTGCCATCTGATTCCCAACGTCTTTGCAACACTGGCTTCTTCGATTTCCAAAAAATCGTCTCGAAGCAAATGGTCTTTGGGAATGTCGGTTAAGACGGATTTTTCGTTTGATGTCCACTTTCGTAATGGAAACCCAGCACTCGTTAGTGCCTTACGAAGTTCTCGTATCTTGAGAATTGCGTGTTCCTTGGAATGGGCCCCTGCTAGGACATCATCTACATACATATGCTTAGAAATAATGTCACTAGCGAGAGGCAGTTCTTCTTTTACATCCTGTGCAAGCTGCTGCAACACGCGGATGGCCAAAAAGGGAGCGCAATTGACACCAAAGGTAACTGTATTGAGCTCATAATCGCACAATTCATTACCCTTATTTCGGAATAGAATCCGTTGATATGGAGTGTGGTCGGAATGCACCATGATCTGCCGATACATTTTGGTGATGTCCGAATTGAAAACGTAGCGGAAATAACGCCACTTGAGGATCTGTACGGTCAGATCGGATTGTAGGACTGGTCCTGGATACAGGATATCATTCAGACTTTTGCCATTCGTTGACATGCTGGATGCGTTAAAGACCACGCGAACCTTTGTAGTGGTGCTGTCTGGCTTGAAAACAGCATGATGAGGGAGATAAAAGTGGTGACAGTCAACACTCGGAGAGACTTGTCTCATATGACCTAAGTCTATATATTCCTGAATCACGGAATCGTACTGCTCTTTTTGAGGAACGTTTCTATTCAAACGGCTTTCGTTCTTCAGAAACTGAGCTAACGCAATGGACCTTGAATGTCCCAACTGGATGTGTTCAGGATTTCGAAAGGGTAGTGTGACTACGTATCTTCCACTTTCATTTCTTGTAGTGGTGCGGATAAAATTGCTTTCACACTTGGAATCCGAGTCCCTTATCGGACTAAGAGGAAGATCCTCCACCTCCCAAAACTTTGTGAGAAGTTTTTCTAAGTGGAGTCCAGGATCGACGGAAACCTTGGTTGTGAACGAGGAAATGGATGAGCCAGTATTCTTGGCTATTGGGCCTGTAAGAATCCAGCCAAAGATAGATTCTTGCCCCAAAAGAGTTCCGCAAATGTTGGATTGGGAGCCGCCTAATAGAATGGATGGGAGGATATCTGCGCCTAAAAGCACATCTATCTGCGAGCTCCTATAAAACATGGGGTCAGCTAATTGGATTTCTGGCAAGTCCTTCAGTATCGTCTGGGGTACTGGGTAGGAGGGAAGGTTACCTGCCAGATGTGGAATAACATATGCCGAAGTTTCAATTTGAATCCTCGGCTTCACTGGAGAGCCTATGAAAAAGTTACACAACTTTTGAGGCTTGGCTGCTAGAGTTTGATTTAAACCACTAATTTGGGCTTGGACGGGCTGGAATGGAAGCTTAATCAGGTTGAAGAGTCGAGATGTGATAAACGTCGCTTCCGATCCTGAATCAATTAGTGCACGTGCCTTGTATGTGGTACCTGCATAGCAGATATTTATTAAGGCCGTGCCAAGCAAAACACCTTGTGTGTTTGCCGAAAAATAGGTCTTGACGTTAGATGCTATGTTTGACGAAGTGGATGGGTTGGAGGCTGTCACGAGAGCCGATTGAGACTGAGAGTCGCTTCGATGAAGAAGAGTATGATGGCGACCCTTGCACGTGAAGCAACTATGTGCACTTGTGCAATCTTTCAGGATATGGCCTCTCGCGAAGCAGTTCAAACATAGTTTCTGTTGCTTAATCTGCAAAGCTCTATCCTTGGGAGACATTTGCAGAAATCGCGGACATAAGCGAATAGGATGATTTTCCTTTGAGCATAGTCGACAAGACTGAGGGTTCGTGGTTATTCTATTTTCGAAAGCATTGACCCTCTTTGGAGCCGCCTCATTGCGGTTGGATCTTGGATGGACTTGGCTTGTGGTTGGCTTTACATCATCTATCGCTTCGAGAGTGCGATAGCGTTCGCTAAGGAAAGAGTTTAGCTCTTGCCACGTCGGAATAGCTGATTTATCGGACAAGGATTGTTCCCACAGTGACAAAGTGAGCTTGGGTAGCTTGGATGAGCACAAGAAGACAAGCAAGCAATCCCAATTCACAGTTGAGATTTGAGAATGCTCGAGTCCTGTTAAGCAGCCTTGAATGGTGCTTTGGATTTCCTTCAAAGCTGCACCTGATTCATTAGTGACGGCTTGCAAATTAAATAGGATTTTTAACTGGCTATTAACCAGGAGCCGTTTGTTCTGGAAACGCTCGTAAAGAGCTTCCCATGCGGAGGCAAAACCCTCATGTGTGAGCGGGGATTTGCTAACTATTGCTTTTGCTTCACCACCAGTTTTGGAGTTAAGGTGGAATAATTTTTCCACAGGGGTTAAATTGGAATTGTTTATATAGATGGCTGTAAATAAATCTCGGAACGTTGGCCACTTTAGATAATCTCCATAGAAAACTTCAGTGTCAACGGATGGAAGTCTACAACCTCTTGAAACTGTGGGAGCTTGTGCAATGGATTGCGTCATTAAGGAGGATGCAAGGTCCAATTGTTCACTCAACTGAGCCGCGCATGTCTCATACACCGAATAGCAATAGTCATATTTGGACTGCAAAACGACGGCATCGTCGTTACCGTCAAGTCTATTTATGGATCTAGAGCAAGTCTCATATTCCGCCTCGACTTTCTCCCACAAAGATCGAATTTGGTCGAGGCGAATTTTTAGTGTTTGAATTGACGGAATAGAGTCGGAGGGTGTAGAAATTTTGGCCTGGAAATGGCTGACTCTGTCAGTGACAGCAATAAAGTCGTTCAACGCCATGTCGACTGTATTAATTTGGGTCACGGGCTTAGGATTTGCGCCTTGGATAGCCCCCTTGCTGTCAGCTGTAGTAGCTTCTTTTTTGGGTTTAGAGGAGGAAGCTTCTGGAGTTCGGCTTCTCAAACCGTGTAAAGACGGACTGGTAACTTGCTTCGGCACGGACAATGATTTGCCAATTGAGGTTCTTGTTGGTTTCATAAACAGACAGAATAGTCAACCTGAACAAAAATTATTAAGAACGGATACGAGTGTTGAGCGGAGTTCAAGAAATGTTTTTCTTTTTTAATGCAGCCAAAAAATAAATAAATATTTATTTTTGCGGACGATACACATATACCAGTAGGAAAGGTACAGTATGGAACAGAGGAACGTAATTACCCGATACTAAATAATTATTAGCAATTATTTAGTAGAAGCGCGACAGTGCACACAAAAAAGACGAATTTTTGAATTTCAATATAACCGCGAAGCAGTGCACACAAAAATACCAATGTCTGAATTATTTAATAATCGTGAGATCGGTCAAAATGTATTACAGACAACACAATGATTTTATATGTGACCGTCAGATACGGAACGCAGAAGTAATGTCAAACGATGAGATCGTTTAATATTTTCCACTCTGTAATTTTTGTGTTCTTTGGTGCAGAAATATCAATTCGATAGTTTGGTGTTAGTGCGGAAATATCGATATGGATTTCGATAGATTGGACATACATATATTGGAAAACAAAAAAACTTATTATGCTTGTGTTGTGTTATGAGTAAATAGAACAAATAATGTTTAATTAGAAAATATGTGATCGTGTTTATTTTGTTATGCCGCTAAATTGAAAATATGTACGTTTATTTATCTCTTTGTGTGTGGTAGCGGCCGAAAATTATTTGGTTATAAATGTGTATATTCTTTTATGTGCATATATAAGTGTTTGTTTAAAATCGTGTTACAATTTATATGTATTAATATGTTAGTATATATGCGTAGTAATTATTAATTAATTATGTATATTTGTGGCGTGAATTGTATTTAATTCTTGTTATTATAGTGTAAATGTTTAACACATGAATTGCATATGTCGGCAGCTATGTATGTATGTATGTAAAACTTGAGCTTCGCTCAAGTGCCGGCATATGCTCGTAGATATGTATGTAAATATGTATGTGGATTCAACATATGTTTATGGATTAAACGTTTCTTTATTTTATTCACAGGTGGATTGTTTGATAATTGTATATATAATATATAATTATAATAATTATAATATAATATATAATGTGTTTGCGGATGTGCAAATAGTATGTGATGTTAGTGAAATCGGAATTTAAATAAAATAAAAAACGTAAATAAAAAGACGTGCTCTCTTTATTTATTAATAATCTTTGGAAAGTAATTGCATTTGTCGGAGAAGTGTATGGCCGCCTTGAGGATGTGCTTTTGATTAATATGTACGTACATCAATGCGTACATACAAATATGGAGGACAGCCACTGCACTTAGCAATTTATTTTTTTTTTTATATGTAGATGGATATATCGGACTATTCGGATATATATATTGGATAAATATATATGTTTGCGTAAGCGGACTGTATGGCTTTTGCTCTTTTCTTTTCCTTTCAAAAAAAAAGCAGAAAAATGTACTTAACTTTTTTTTCAAGTGGACTTTGGTCACGCAGCGATCACCGATGCAAGCTGGGGCGAGCGGAGTTGGGGGGATGAAATCCTGATTTCCTTGAAATCCTTGTAAAAATATCCGGCTCGAAGGACCAAATGTTGTGGTGGGGTGGCTGCTGCTGTCTCGGGTGGTCGAAGTGGCTTGTAGAGTTGAGTTTGTCGCGATTTGAAGTTGTCACTTCTCCGAAATAAAAAAACCTTGTTTTCGCTTCGGCTGTCTATTTTCAATTATCATCGCTGTTACATTAAGCCTTAGTGGCTAGGCATATACATGAGCTTAACAGGAATTAACATAAGATGAGAGTTATTTCTAATGCACAGGTTGCGGAAGGTGGAGGCGGCAGCTCTTGTTTATCTGCCTACTTTTAGGCATAAACAGTGAGAAATATATAATTTTATCGGTTTTCAGTTATCGAATTTATCGATTTCCTAGCCTCCTAGTGGGCGTGGCAACCAGATCTTGACACTTTATCTGTACCGGCTATAGATAAACATAATTGCAAAGTTTCAAGTCTCTAGCTTTACGGGTGTCGAAAAAAGTTGCGTTCATACGGACGGACGGACAGACGGACAGACGGACAGACGGACAGACAGACACCATGACGGACATTGCACAAAACCAATATACTATGAGACCTTCGGTATCAGAGTATAAAAACTATTAAATTAATCTAGAATAATGTACGTAGCTTAATATAAAATCGCCGCTCGAATTCGCTCCCGATTAATAATTTCAATCGGTAACCAGGGAACACCACGTGGAGGCCATCACAACTGTAATGGGGTTCTAATTGAGTTTTAAAACCTTCGAGTCGACTTGAAACGATTTTAAAAAGTCATTTCCTTGTTCCCCACCTAAAACTACCTTAGGTCTTACATTTAATCAAATTATAAATTTTAACAACAAAAATATTTATATTAAATATATAAAAATAAATAAATACGTAAGACGTTTAAATAAATAAACATAACAATAACCATAAATAAACAAGTAATGATATACAAATAAATAAATAAATAAATAAAATAAAGCACATAAATATTTACAAAATCAAAATCGGCTATCCTTCGGTCAAAATGTTTTTAAGGTTTATACATATCCCGCTATGATGACTATATATTGTTTCATAGGTCTGCGCGCTGACCCTCCCCTCAGATATATTGGAAAATGCCCAGTCAATATGGGTATCGGACTTGGTGGTTGGTGTATTTAAATTAAGAAGTGAGTCATAATTATTTGAAAGTAAAAAGTTATAAGCCCCACTGCTAGTACCTGAAACTGTTCGCAAGCATAAATTAAAGTCCCCCAAAACTATGGAATCGTTATTTAAAAAGCTAAATTGACTAAATAAATTCTCAAATTCTGTTTTAAATTTGCGCAATGGATAAGACGGACTTTTATATAAAATAAGAACACCCAAGGACTTGTATTTAAACAAAGCGTACTCAAATACATGTGACCCAGAAAAATATTGACCAGTTGAACAAAGACTAACGTGACGATATAGTTCATTTTTAATAAAAACAATTATGCCTCTTTTTGGTCGATTTCTTCCATTAGGTGTGCAATCTAGTCGCACGACTGTTGAAAAGTCATTAAGTTCATATGTTTCGTGTGAGTATGTTGAGGCCTCAACGAAACATAGAATTGAAGATTTTAACATTAAATGATCGGACGAAATGTCACTAAAATGGCAATGCAGACTTTGTGTATTATGAAAAATTAAATTGAATTCAGAAGAGTTAAGTAAATTATCGAAATGCGTCTTAAGAAGTTTTTGGGAGCGTAAAATTTGAAGCTCCTGATTTACAGCCGAGCCTGCATCAGGTTTTGGTGGACAAAATTCACCGACTATGTATAAACCAGACGCGTTGGTTGCTCTACTACAGGCTACATATAATGCTTCTCGGCGCATTCTGCTGAAAGTGTGGACAACCACTTTGTTATATGTAGCACCCTGACTTTTATAAATTGTAATAGCTTCTGCAGGTACTAAAGGAAATTGTTCGCGGTCAATAGTTACTTGCTCGTTAGAATGGTACTGAAAACTTTTAACAGTCTTTTGAATTGGAGTCCAAGAAGGTTCTTGACGATGTGAGCACTTAGCTCGAGCAGTAACTCCTACACTTTCTTCTAAAAACTTTATCCACAGAATTGATGGTGTGGCTGAGCTAAATCCTACTTCCATTAAAGTTCCTGTTGCTCCGTTGACTAATCCATCAGCAGTATCTATATTGGCCGTCACCATATACTTTGCTGTGGTTTTTAAAATAAGAGAATAGGGTAATCCCTGGGTTTGGGAAGTTTTGAAGTCCTTAACGGACTCAAGAATTCTACTTTTAGCAGAGGCATTTAAATGAACGGCCTTTACAAAATCTCTAGAATTGGAAATATGTTGGTCAGTTGTAATTGAGTTAAGCTTTGTTGTATTGAAACTATTAACTTCGGCGTTGGTTTCAAAAAGATGAATGACGTCATCTGGAACTTGGTCAGTGCGACAAATCCTATTTTTTAATAAATCTACGTCCTCTGTTGACATTTGACCAGATGCCATATTGTTGAGGGCTACTGCGAAAGGTTGATCATTTCGCTGTCGCATAATCTCTGTAAGTTCAAAGAACTTAAAGCAACCCCAAAGAGAAGACCCAAATATAGCACTATAAGGGTTATGCGACTCGGAAGTGGATTGAAATATCCATCTATCTCCAATTGGACGTAGTTGTCTAAGATCGCCGAAAACGATCACTGAAATTCCTCCAAATGGAGCTTCTCTATTATTGAAAATTTGTTTAAGACGGGAATCTATAAACGAAAACATCTTTGATCCTACCATTGAGATCTCATCAATAATTAAGACTTTAAGATCAATTAAAGTTGATCGACGATTGTTAAGCAAATCTGCACCCAATTCTTTAAAAGCGGACCCAGACTGGTTAATGGGAAGAGAAAACATAGTGTGAAGTGTGGAACCGTTTATTCCAAAAGCAGCTTTACCAGTTGGTGCACACAAAATTACTTTAGCCGAAGTTGGATCACATCCGGGTTTATTATTATAATATGAAGTTAAGGACTGGTAAAGTGCTGATATAAGACGACTCTTCCCAACACCAGCGCCCCCACCAACAAACTCATGGAAAACGTTCTTCATATTGGCGTTATGAAGAACATGGGAAAAAAAAGTTTTTTGCTTTAAATTTAATGATTTTACGAGATCTGCTAAATTTTCCGGCGAAATGAGTGGAGGAAGCTTAATTAGACGGACGTTATCTGTTTCTTCGGAGGTGTCATTATCATTCAAATTTAAAACATTCAATTGAGAATTTATCTCTGGGAAAGCCAGAACTCTAAACTCTTCATCAAGAACCACTTGATTTTCTAAATTATCTTCAAAATTCTCACCTACTTCAGCTTCCCTAAGCGCGTCTTCTAGCATAGCGGGTCTTTCCCTAAATACGTCGTAGTTGTCACGTTCGTTGTTTATACGGTCCTCGTTTTCCCAGTAATACTCCTCACAATTTCTGTCTATTAATTCCCGTTGCTCCTGTCGCCAATTTGAAAATAACATAACCAACTCCCTAAAGTGGTTTTGCCTATCCTTGTGAAGGCCAAAATTTCTAAACCTTATTATCCGGGACTTGGACCTTCTTTTCATAAAACCACTACCATCTATAAGCGGAAAAAATTCGGAACCCACAACCTCATTTTGCTCGTCATCGTCGCTATCAATATTTTGGCGTGATACCCTGCTAGTTTTGCTAAAATTGTAGTTTGCGGCAAAATCAGCTAAAGAAATATTTTCAAGATCATTTGGCCGCTGTATATAATGATCTAACAGACCAACTGTAAAAATGTCTGTTGAGTTTTGAGGCAAATTTTGAAGTTGTTGCTTGGGCCGAAGCATTCTAACTCTATTCTCGGGAAGTGCTGTGTTAATGTAAATATCGCCATTACTGGTCTCGGACATATGCAATCCCATACAACAATATACGGCTTCCTGAGCGGAAATCTCAGTGCCGGAAATAAATTTATGCCCAATGTGTTGCAACTTTTGCCTAATAGAGAAATTGTGGCGCTGTTTAATTTCATCCACGGCATCGCGCATTAATTTAGAAATTCCTCTTTGTGATTTATTTATATAATTAATAACATAACTGCAGCATGCATAGGGATCTAATATAAACTGAATGTCGATATTAGCCCTTTGCATAGCAAGAATATGTTTGTTGTAAGCGTTTACTTTTATTGCGTTAAAAGATCGCTTCAGGAAAATTTGTGGTTTTTTCAAACCAGACCTAATTGCCATTACATATTCCTCGTAAGTAAGGTTGATTTGATCGTGAGATAGGAATTCCTCAAATGTGTCAAATGTTGGCAATGCATCACGATCAAAAGAAAAATTTAAAAAGTTTTGAATTTTTTGAAAATTTTTGCGATGTGAAGTAGCGAGATCACTTTCGGACAAAGGAAACAAAATTTCTGTTTGGGGCATTGGCGGATATGGAATACCAAAGCGACAAATGCGGGCCCCCCTTATTTCCCGCATACAAGAATGCCCATGATTATGCTTTTGGTATCAATGTACTGGCTAAGATCAACGTTTGTCACATCTGTAGTGACAAATTAGTTGATAAAGTCTATTACACGTGGAATAGACATGTCTCTACTTCCATCGTCTTTTAAATCAATTTTCGGGGCACCTTTAAGCCAAAACATACCGTGGATGTGAGGTGAACCTCTTTGTTGAAATTCAACTCGCCAATAATATTTGATGACTGGATGACAACCAAAAATACCACCCTCTTTTTTCATCAATTTCAAATCTGTCTATAGCGAAAGTCGAAATGACGAGCACATGTAACCGGATCCGCTCAAATCAGCCTTGCTTTTTCAGCGAATTGCAAAGCCGCTGCGCTCTCTTCGGTAATGTGCACATTATCAACATTTCGCTTTAGAAGAACTAATAGCTCCCCCCACCGAGTCTCAGCAGCCAACAATGCTATAAAAAAAGGTTGGCAAGTCAAATTGTCTTATCATTGCCATTACCTTTTTTTTTCGCCCTCCCAATGAGCTGGAGACGAGCGAATACCCTTTAGAACCCGATAGCCTTCATCATGAAGAATTAAATTATCTACTAAAGAATCATTAAGTGCATGGGCTGCAGTAGTGCAGCGAGGAGCAGTATGTTTCCGGAGGCAAATGGATCATTTCCAACTTTTTATAGTTATAAAATATTTTGTCGGTTCTACAACCTCGCCTATCATAATTTCTGAGCTCAGATCTAACAATGGTAGTGAAACTTCCAGAACATATTCTTTTTTGCCTGCAAATATAGTCGGAAAAGACAATTCTTCTGCATCCTCATCTCCAATCATGTCAAGGGGTCGTTGGCCTTCGCCAGGGGCCATTTGAATTCTTTGCATATTAACCTGAATTTCGTCTAACAAAGTTTCTTGCCCACCTGGGTTAAGCTGCTCTTCTTCTATGTCTTGTTGGGCCTCCTGATTCTCAATATTTAATTCAATTTGATTATACAAATTTCTGTCCTCGTTATTTGCAAAGAAGGGCATATTATTAGGAGCAGATGAAAGAGAGGACATTATTTGCTCATTGATAGAAATACTATGCTTCTGATAAAGCTCAGTTGAAACTAAAAAGCGCATGGCGTCAATAATTTTAGAGGGTCGAATTGTTTCAGCCATGAAATCATGGTTATATTCTAATCTACGTTTGAGGTGGAGCTGAACAACCTCAGCTTCGTGAAAAGCTCTTGGGAGAGAGGTAACAACATTGGCGGTAGGAATGGGGACATTCACAATAGCCCCTTTTATTGCACTTTGACGCTCATGCCCTAATGACTTAATAATCATAAATGGAAGACGTGGAGAAACTAGTCTTTCCTCTAAGGGAGTCAAGTCTTTTAAACATTGTGGAAGGATTGGAAAGTCTAAGCCATTAGTAATGGAATTTTTTGGCAGCCTACCTGATTTTATAGTGCGACTACACGACTTACAAAACTTGTAAGTGTTATCTTCTGAGGGGAAATCCCTCGATAAAAACAAAATTTGTGCACTATGTTCATTGTTTTCTTCAATATATTGAGATCTAATTTTGTCCACTTGATGTGGAAACCAAAGGCCCTTGCAGCAAAGGCAAAGTTGGTCAGGGCCTTGTTTAACTAATTTATTATATGCACGTATTTGGGAGTCTAATTGATTAAAGGCTAAAGGGAAGTTATTCGCTTGATCCAGCCCACTAGGCTCTTGTACGACTGCCTCTCTCGCTAATCTCCTTGCATTCTGCCTATTTACTGTATTCCTACCTTGCTCAGCTATCCTACGCAAACGGTTGCTGCGTATCCGAGCTCTTTGAGCTCTATTTCGCTCCCGCGACAGAATACTTAACTCAAGCTCCCGTCTACGTACGGATCTAGCCTGCCTTCTAAGTGTCTGTTCTAAGTGTCTGTAATGTACGTTTTGTCTTCGCGTTCGCCTGCGAGAACTGTCCACCACTTGCTCCCTCCCACGAATTTCTAAGTTCGTCCGTCTTTGCGCCCGACGCGACCTGTCCACGGCTTGTTCGGCTTGCCGAATTTGTACATTCGTTCGTCTCCGCGCCCGGTGATCTGTGTTCTGAGATTGCTCGGCTCTCCTTACATTGTCATCTAACCTCCTACCTGCCCGACGCGACCTGTCCACCGCTTGTTCGGCTTGCCGAATTTGTACATTCGTTCGTCTCCGCGCCCGTTGATCTGTGTTTTGCGTTTGCTCGGCTCTCCTGACAATTTCGTCTTGTCTTCTACTTGCCCGACGCGACCTGTCCACCGCTTGTTCGGCTTGCCGAATTTGTACATTCGTACGCCTCCGCGCCCGGTGATCTGTGTTCTGAGATTGCTCGGCTCTCCTTACATTGTCATCTAACCTCCTACCTGCCCGACGCGACCTGTCCACCGCTTGTTCGGCTTGCCGAATTTGTACATTCGTTCGTCTTCGCGCCCGTTGGTCTGTGTTTTCTGTTTGTTCGGCTCTCCTTACATTGTCATCTAACCTCCTACCTGCCCGACGCGACCTGTCCACCGCCCGTTCGGCTTGCCGAATTTGTATATTCGTTCGTCTTCGCGCCCGTTGATCTGTGTTTTGCGTTTGTTCGGCTTGCCGAATTTGTGCATTTGTTCGTCTCCGTGCGTGGTCAATCGTGTTGTGTCTCTGTTCAATTCTTCTAGCTTGTACGTGTTGCCTGCGAGCTGATCTTCGCTCAGTGTTAACTACTTGCTCGGCAACTCTATGTTCTAACTCATTTCTGCGAATTCTCTGAGTTTCCGCATTCGCACTCAGTTCTATTTCAACATACTCAGCATTTTCGCGATGAATCCTATTTCTAATTGCTTGCGCTCGCAATCTTTGCGATGCAGTCACCCTAGTCAAACGAGGCATTTTTAATCTTTAATACGGACTTTACAAAGTTGGACTTCCACTAAAAACAGTGTGTAAATATTTAAAATGTGTCTTTAAATTTTATTTATTTAAATATATGTTTTATTTATTTTATTAATAAATGTAAAAAATATAGTTATATATATGTAAATATGTATATTTATGTATATTAAACAAATTAAAACTTGAATGTAAAAATTCAAGTGCTATTTATGAACGGCAAATAATTAGATTTCATAACAATAAGTTAATATAATTTAATTATTTTGCATACAATTATCGATATATCGATGTGCTTCAAACGCCACAGCAGACTGCGACGCTGAGTTGACGCGTTTGCGTTTGTGTTCAAAATCGATAGCTATCGCTTAAACAAAACAATTGATGCAAAATTATTAAATATATAATATGTAATTTGATCAAGAACTATGTATATTATTGAAAATGATATGTAAATATGTTAGTTTATAAGACGTACTTTTACTCTATATGTTAATGTTAAGGGCAATTTGAACCGATCGATAAAATTGTTCAGTTTTTCAAATTGGGCAAAATTAAAAAAAGCAATTCCATGTAATTATGAAAAATAAATATTTAAAGGCAACAGTCTTGAAAAAGACTTCTGAAATGAATACCGGGTACAGCAGACCGCTGCGTGTAAAAATATCCACGTTCGGCTGTAATATATGTACATACATACATATGTATGTATGTATATATACACTTTGGCACTGTTCACAGTATTCACTCGCGATTATTTAATTTTATATTTTAAACGAGACAAATTATTACAATTTACGTTAGTTTAAGTAAAATACTTTATTTATTTTAAGAAAAATATTAAAATAGTAAAAATTTTGCGCAATGAGATCTTTCAATTTAAGCGTTCGCATCAAATTGACTAAAAATGTAAACATAGCGCAATATGCGCCAAAAGTAACATAGCAAAGAGCAATATGCGCCAAAAGTAACGGCACTTACTCAATTCGAGTAATGCAAGTGCATTGCATTTCTATGTATTGGTGTGGTTAACATATGTTAACAGATTAAGTAACATAGCAAAGAGCTAATTGCGCAAAAAGTCGTAATTGGCTACGCTAAAAAATAATTCCCAATACAAGTAAATTGACTAAGGCCCAATTTTTCAATGTCCGATTAGTCAAACTATTCTCAGCAAGGTCAAATTTAAGTTTCTCAGTATTCGGTTAGCAGTTTCCCTAGCGCAATCTGGTAAACACCTATACTGATATATAGTACCGATATAAATATCGATGCAATCATCTTAAATCGAACAGCTGATTCTAGCAGACACTAGCATTGTTTATTAGGTATATTTTTAAAAACAAAACGTTTAATGCTGGTTTAAGTCTTCTAGGTCCACAAGCACATGCGGCTTAGCAACTAAAAACTAGTGCTCATGAAAATCTTTTTTATATGTATGTCAACATCTATCTTCCTACCAAATTTGGTGGCTCTAGCTTGAAAACTGTAAAAGATAGCTGAATTGAATTAAAGTGGGGGGCAAGGGTGGTCGTGGCATCCATGTCACTATCTATCTTCCTACCAAATTTGGTGACTCTAGTTAAAGATACACGCATTAACGTTTTCCAAACGGCGGGGGCTGGGGGTCGGCAGGAGTGGGCAGGGCATCCAAATTTTTGATGCAGTTTATTGGAAAACTTCACTACCTATCTTAACACAAAATTTGGTGACTCTTGACCAAAAACTGTGAATCCTATAGGCGTTTCCAATTTCATGGAGCAGTAAGGATGGGGGCGGAAGGAGTGGGCGTGGCATCCAAATTTTTGATGCAGTATTTGTAATGTCTTCATTACCTATCTTGACATAAAGTTTGGTGGCTCTAGCCCAAAAACTGTGAAAGCTATAGGCGTTTCCAATTTCAAGGAGCATTAAGGATGTAGGGCGGAAGGAGTGGGCGTGGCATCCAAAATTTTGATGAAGTTTTTTGGGGATCGTCATTTCCTATCTTGACACAAAATTTGGTGGCTCTAGCCCAAAAACTGTGAAAGCAATAGGCGTTTCCAATTTCATGGAGCAGTAAGGATGGGGGCGGAAGGAGTGGGCGTGGCATCCAAATTTTTGATGCAGTATTTGTTATATCTTCATTACCTATCTTGACATAAAGTTTGGTGGCTCTAGCCCAAAAACTGTGAAAGCTATAGGCGTTTCCACTTTCAAGGAGTAGTAAGGATGGAGGCGGAAGGAGTGGGCGTGGCATTAAAAATTTTGACGCATTTTTATGGGGAACGTCATTACCTATCTTGACACAAAATTTGGTGACTCTAGCCCAAAAACTGTGAAAACTACAGTCGTTTCCAATTTCCAGGAGCATTAAGGATGTAGGGCGGAAGGAGTGGGCGTGGCATCCAAAATTTTTATGAATTTTTTTGGGGAACGTCATTACCTATCTTGACACAAAATTTGGTGGCTCTAGCCCAAAAACTGTGAAAGCTATAGGCGTTTCCAATTTCATGGAGCAGTAAGGATGGGGGCGGAAGGAGTGGGCGTGGCATCCAAAATTTTGATGCAGGTTTTTCAGGGACGTGACTAGCTATCTTAGTGCAAAATTCGGTAGCTCTAGCATTTGAAATGTGAGAAATATATAATTTTATCGGTTTTCAGTTATCGAATTTATCGATTTCCTAGCCTCCTAGTGGGCGTGGCAACCAGATCTTGACACTTTATCTGTACCGGCTATAGATAAACATAATTGCAAAGTTTCAAGTCTCTAGCTTTACGGGTGTCGAAAAAAGTTGCGTTCATACGGACGGACGGACAGACGGACAGACGGACAGACGGACAGACGGACAGACAGACACCATGACGGACATTGCACAAAACCAATATACTATGAGACCTTCGGTATCAGAGTATAAAAAAAATAGTTAGTTTTACATTTTCATCGATAACTCGAGAAATATTCATAATTCGGGAAATTGAGCTATGTATTTGTGTTCCCTATTTTTCAAACCTATTAAATATTAAAAAAAAATAGTTAATTTTACATTTTCATCGATAACTCGAGAAATATCCATAATTCGGGAAATTGAGCTATGTATTTGTGTTCCCTTTTTTTCAAACCTATTAAAATTAAAAAAAAATAGTTAAGATTACATTTTCATCGATAACTCGAGAAATATCCATAATTCGGGAAATTGAGCTTTGTATTTGTGTTCCCTTTTTTTCAAACCTATTAAAATTTAAAAAAAAAATAGTTAATTTTACATTTTCACCGATAACTCGAGAAATATCCATAATTCGGGAAATTGAGCTATGGACTTGTGTTCCCTATTTTTCAAACCTATTAAAATTAAAAAAAAAATAGTTAATTTTACATTTTCATCGATAACTCGAGAAATATCCATAATTCGGGAAATTGAGCTATGTATTTGTGTTCCCTATTTTTCAAACCTATTAAAATTAAAAAAAAAAAAATAGGTAATTTTACATTTTCATCAATAACTCGAGAAATATCCATAATCCGAGAAATTGAGCTATGTATTTGTGTTCCCTTTTTATCAAACCTATTAAAATTAAAAAAAAAATAGTTAATTTTACATTTTCATCAACAACTCGAGAAATATCCATAATTCGGGAAATTGAGCTATGTATTTGTGTTCCCTATTTTTCAAACCTATTAAAATTAAAAAAAAATAGTTAATTTTACATTTTCATCAATAACTCGAGAAATATCCATAATTCGGGAAATTGAGCTATGTATTTGTGTTCCCTTTTTATTCAAACCTATTAAAATTAATAATAAAATAGTTAATTTTACATTTTCATCAATAACTCGAGAAATATCCATAATTCGGGAAATTGAGCTATGTATTTGTGTTCCCTTTTTTTCAAACCTATTAAAATTAAAAAAAAAAATAGTAAATTTTACATTTTCATCAACAACTCGAGAAATATCCATAATTCGGGAAATTGAGCTATGTATTTGTTTTCCCTATTTTTCAAACCTATTCAAATTAAAAAAATAATAGTTAATTTTACATTTTCATCGATAACTCGAGAAATATCCATAGTTCGGGAAATTGAGCTATGTATTTGTCTTCCCTTTTTTCAAACCTATTGAAATTAAAAAAAAAATAGTTAATTTTACATTTTCATCGATAAATCGAGAAATATCCATAATTCGGGAAATTGAGCTATGTATTTGTTTTCCCTATTTTTCAAACCTATTAAAATTAAAAAAAAATAGTTAATATTACATTTTCATCGATAACTTGTGAAATATCCATAATTCGGGAAATTGAGCTATGTATTTGTGTAACCTTTTTTTCAAACGTATTAAAATTAAAAAAAAAATATTTAATTTTACATTTTCATCGATAACTCGAGAAATATCCATAATTCGGGAAATTGAGCTATGTATTTGTGTTCCCTATTTTTCAAACCTATTAAAATTAAAAAAAAAAATAGGTAATTTTACATTTTTATCAATAACTCGAGAAATATCCATAATTCGGGAAATTGAGCTATGTATTTGTGTTCCCTTTTTTTCAAACCTATTGAAATAAAAAAAAATAGTTAATTTTACATTTTCATCGATAACTCGAGAAATATCCATAATTCGGGAAATTGAGCTATGGACTTGTGGTCCCTTTTTTTCAAACCTATTAAAATTAAAAAAAAATTAGTTAGTTTTACATTTTTATCGATAACTCGAGAAATATCCATAATTCGGGAAATTGAGCTATGTATTTGTTGTTCCCTTATTTTTCAAACCTATTAAAATTAAAAAAAAAAAAATAGGTAATTTTACATTTTCATCGATAACTCGAGAAATATCCATAATTCGGGAAATTGAGCTATGTATTTGTGTTCCCTTTTTTTCAAACCTATTAAAACTAAAAAAAAAAAAATAGTTAATTTTACATTTTCATCGATAACTCGAGAAATATCCATAATTCGGGAAATTGAACTATGTATTTGTGTTCCCATATTTTCAAACCGATTAAAATTAAAAAAAAATTAGTGAGTTTTACATTTTCATCGATAACTCGAGAAATATCCATAATTCGGGAAATTGAGCTATGTATTTGTGTTCCCTTTTTTTCAAACCTATTAAAACTAAAAAAAAAAAAATAGTTAATTTAACATTTTCATCGATAACTCGAGAAATATCCATAATTCGGGAAATTGAACTATGTATTTGTGTTCCCATATTTTCAAACCGATTAAAATTAAAAAAAAATTAGTGAGTTTTACATTTTCATCGATAACTCGAGAAATATCCATAATTCGGGAAATTGAGCTATGTATTTGTGTTCCCTTTTTTTCAAACCTATTGAAATTAAAAAAAAAATAGTTAGTTTTACATTTTCATCGATAACTCGAGAAATATCCATAATTCGGGAAATTGAGCTATGGACTTGTGATCCCTTTTTTTCAAACCTATTAAAATTAAAAAAAAAATAGTTAATTTTACATTTTCATCGATAACTCGAGAAATATCCATAATTCGGGAAATTGAGCTATGTATTTGTGTTCCCATTTTTTCAAACCTATTAAAATTAAAAAAAAAAAAATAGTTTCTTTTACATTTTCATCGATAACTCGAGAAATATCCATAATTCGGGAAATTGAGCTTTGTATTTGTGTTCCCTTTTTTTCAAACTTATTAAAACTAAAAAAAAAAATAGTTAATATTACATTTTCATCGATAACTCGAGAAATATCCATAATTCGGGAAATTGAGCTATGTATTTGTGTTCCCTTTTTTTCAAACCTATTAAAATTAAAAAAAAAATTAGTGAGTTTTACATTTTCATCGATAACTCGAGAAATATCCATAATTCGGGAAATTGAGCTATGTATTTGTGTTCCCATTTTTCAAACCTATTAAAATTAAAAAAAAAAAAATAGTTAATTTTACATTTTCATCGATAACTCGAGAAATATCCATAATTCGGGAAATTGAGCTATGTATTTGTGTTCCCTTTTTTTCAAACCTATTAAAATTAAAAAAAAAAAAATAGTTAATTTTACATTTTCATCGATAACTCGAGAAATATCCATAATTCGGGAAATTGAGCTATGTATTTGTGTTCCCTTTTTTTCAAACCTATTAAAATTAAAAAAAAATAGTTAATATTACATTTTCATCGATAACTCGAGAAATATCCATAATTCGGGAAATTGAGCTATGTATTTGTGTTCCCATTTTTTCAAACCGATTAAAGTTAAAAAAAAATTAGTGAGTTTTACATTTTCATCGATAACTCGAGAAATATCCATAATTCGGGAAATTGAGCTATGTATTTGTGTTCCCTTTTTTTCAAACCTATTGAAATTTTAAAAAAAAAATAGTTAATTTTACATTTTCATCGATAACTCGAGAAATATCCATAATTCGGGAAATTGAGCTATGGACTTGTGATCCCTTTTTTTCAAACCTATTAAAATTAAAAAAAAAATAGTTAGTTTTACATTTTCATCGATAACTCGAGAAATATCCATAATTCGGGAAATTGAGCTTTGTATATGTGTTCCCTTTTTTTCAAACCTAATAAAATTAAAAAAAAAATAGTTAATTTTACATTTTCATCGATAACTCGAGAAATATCCATAATTCGGGAAATTGAGCTATGTATTTGTGTTCCCTTTTTTTCAAACTTATTAAAACTAAAAAAAAAAAATAGTTAATTTTACATTTTCATCGATAACTCGAGAAATATCCATAATTCGGGAAATTGAGCTATGTATTTGTGTTCCCTTTTTTTCAAACCTATTAAAATTAAAAAAAAAATAGTTAATATTACATTTTCATCGATAACTCGAGAAATATCCATAATTCGGGAAATTGAGCTTTGTATTTGTGTTCCCTTTTTTTCAAACCTATTAAAATTTAAAAAAAAAATAGTTAATTTTACATTTTCATCGATAACTCGAGAAATATCCATAATTCGGGAAGTTGAGCTATGGACTTGTGTTCCCATTTTTTCAAACCTATTAAAATTAAAAAAAAAAAGTTAATTTAACATTTTCATCAACAACTCGAGAAATATCCATAATTCGGGAAATTGAGCTATGTATTTGTGTTCCCTATTTTTCAAATCTATTAAAATTAAAAAAAAAAAATAGGTAATTTTACATTTTCATCAATAACTCGAGAAATATCCATAATCCGGGAAATTGAGCTATGTATTTGTGTTCCCTTTTAATCAAACCTATTAAAATTAAAAAAAATAGTTAATTTTACATTTTCATCAACAACTCGAGAAATATCCATAATTCGGGAAATTGAGCTATGTATTTGCGTTCTTATTTTTTCAAACTTATTAAAATTAAAACAAAATTAGTTAGTTTTACATTTTCATCGATAGCTCGAGACATATCCATAATTCGGGAAATTGAGCTATGTATTTGTGTTCCCTATTTTTCAAACCTATTAAAATTAAAAAAAAATAGTTGATTTTACATTTTCATCAATAACTCGAGAAATATCCATAATTCGGGAAATTGAGCTATGTATTTGTGTTCCCTTTTAATCAAACCTATTGAAATTAATAATAAAATAGTTAATTTAACATTTTCATCAATAACTCGAGAAATATCCATAATTCGGGAAATTGAGCTATGTATTTGTGTTCCCTTTTTTTCAAACCTATTAAAACTAAAAAAAAAAAAATAGTAAATTTACATTTTCATCAACAACTCGAGAAATATCCATAATTCGGGAAATTGAGCTATGTATTTGTTTTCCCTATTTTTCAAACCTATTAAAATTAAAAAAATAATAGTTAATTTTACATTTTCATCGATAACTCGAGAAATATCCATAGTTCGGGAAATTGAGCTGTGTATTTGTCTTCCTTTTTTTCAAACCTATTGAAATTAAAAAAAAAAAATAGTTAATTTTACATTTTCATCGATAACTCGAGAAATATCCATAATTCGGGAAATTGAGCTATGTATTTGTTTTCCCTATTTTTCAAACCAATTAAAATTAAAAAAAAATAGTTAATATTACATTTTCATCGATAACTTGAGAAATATCCATAGTTCGGGAAATTGAGCTGTGTATTTGTGTTCCCTTTTTTTCAAACGTATTAAAATTAAAAAAAAATATTTAATATTACATTTTCATCGATAACTCGAGAAATATCCATAATTCGGGAAATTGAGCTATGTATTTGTGTTCCCTATTTTTCAAACGTATTAAAATTAAAAAAAAAATATTTAATATTACATTTTCATCGATAACTCGAGAAATATCCATAATCCGGGAAATTGAGCTATGTATTTGTGTTCCCTTTTAATCAAACCTATTAAAATTAAAAAAAATAGTTAATTTTACATTTTCATCAACAACTCGAGAAATATCCATAATTCGGGAAATTGAGCTATGTATTTGCGTTCTTATTTTTTCAAACTTATTAAAATTAAAACAAAATTAGTTAGTTTTACATTTTCATCGATAACTCGAGACATATCCATAATTCGGGAAATTGAGCTATGTATTTGTGTTCCCTATTTTTCAAACCTATTAAAATTAAAAAAAAAATAGTTAATTTTACATTTTCATCGATAACTCGAGAAATATCCATAATTCGGGAAATTGAGCTATGTATTTGTGTTCCCTTGTTTTCAAACGTATTAAAATTTAAAAAAAAATATCTAATATTACATTTTCATCGATAACTCGAGAAATATCCATAATTCGGGAAATTGAGCTATGTATTTGTGTTCCCTATTTTTCAAACCTATTAAAATTAAAAAAAAAAATAGTTAATTTTACATTTACATCGATAACTCGAGAAATATCCATAATTCGGGAAATTGAGCTATGTATTTGTGCTCTCTTATTTTCAAACCTATTAAAATTAAAAAAAAAATAGTGAATTTAACATTTTCATCGATAACTCGAGAAATATCCATAATTCGGGAAGTTGAGCTATGGACTTGTGTTCCCATTTTTTCAAACCTATTAAAATTAAAAAAAAAAATAGGTAAATTAACATTTTCATCAACAACTCGAGAAATATCCATAATTCGGGAAATTGAGCTATGTATTTGTGTTCCCTATTTTTCAAACCTATTAAAATTAAAAAAAAAAAAATAGGTAATTTTACATTTTCATCAATAACTCGAGAAATATCCATAATCCGGGAAATTGATCTATGTATTTGTGTTCCCTTTTAATCAAACCTATTAAAATTAAAAAAATAGTTAATTTTACATTTTCATCAACAACTCGAGAAATATCCATAATTCGGGAAATTGAACTATTAATTTGTGTTCCCATATTTTCAAACCGATTAAAATTAAAAAAAAATTAGTGAGCTTTACATTTTCATCGATAACTCGAGAAATATCCATAATTCGGGAAATTGAGCTATGTATTTGTGTTCCCATTTTTTCAAACCTATTAAAATTAAAAAAAAATAGTTAATTTTACATTTTCATCGATAACTCGAGAAATATCCATAATTCGGGAAATTGAGCTATGTATTTGTGTTCCCTTTTTTTCAAACCTATTAAAATTAAAAAAAAATAGTTAATATTACATTTTCATCGATAACTCGAGAAATATCCATAATTCGGGAAATTGAGCTTTGTATTTGTGTTCCCTTTTTTTCAAACCTATTAAAATTTAAAAAAAAAATAGTTAATTTTACATTTTCACCGATAACTCGAGAAATATCCATAATTCGGGAAGTTGAGCTATGGACTTGTGTTCCCATTTTTTCAAACCTACTAAAATTAAAAAAAAAATAGTTAATTTAACATTTTCATCAACAACTCGAGAAATATCCATAATTCGGGAAATTGAGCTATGTATTTGTGTTCCCTATTTTTCAAACCTATTAAAAATAAAAAAAAATAGTTAATTTTACATTTTCCTCAATAACTCGAGAAATATCCATAATTCGGGAAATTGAGCTATGTATTTGTGTTCCCTTTTAATCAAACCTATTGAAATTAATAATAAAATAGTTAATTTTACATTTTCATCAATAACTCGAGAAATATCCATAATTCGGGAAATTGAGCTATGTATTTGTGTTCCCTTTTTTTCAAACCAATTAAAACTAAAAAAAAAAAAATAGTAAATTTTACATTTTCATCAACAACTCGAGAAATATCCATAATTCGGGAAATTGAGCTATGTATTTGTTTTCCCTATTTTTCAAACCTATTAAAATTAAAAAAATTATAGTTAATTTTACATTTTCATCGATAACTCGAGAAATATCCATAGTTCGGGAAATTGAGCTTTGTATTTGTCTTCCCTTTTTTTCAAACCTATTGAAATTAAAAAAAAAATAGTTAATTTTACATTTTCATCGATAAATCGAGAAATATCCATAATTCGGGAAATTGAGCTATGTATTTGTTTTCCCTATTTTTCAAACCTATTAAAATTAAAAAAAAATAGTTAATATTACATTTTCATCGATAACTTGTGAAATATCCATAATTCGGGAAATTGAGCCATGTATTTGTGTAACCTATTTTTCAAACGTATTAAAATTAAAAAAAATATTTAATATTACATTTTCATCGATAACTCGAGAAATATCCATAATTCGGGAAATTGAGCTATGTATTTGTGTTCCCTATTTTTCAAACCTATTAAAATTAAAAAAAAAAAAATAGGTAATTTTACATTTTCATCAATAACTCGAGAAATATCCATAATTCGGGAAATTGAGCTATGTATTTGTGTTCCCTTTTAATCAAACCTATTAAAATTAAAAAAAAATAGTTAATGTTACATTTTCATCAACAACTCGAGAAATATCCATAATTCGGGAAATTGAGCTATGGACTTGTGTTCCCATTTTTTCAAACCTATTAAAATTAAAAATAAAAATAGTTAATTTTACATTTTCATCGATAACTGGAGAAATATCCATAATTCGGGAAATTGAGCTATGTATTTGTGTTCCCTATTTTTTCAAACCTATTAAAATTAAAAAAAAATTGTTAATTTTAACATTTTCATCAATAACTCGAGAAATATCCAAAATTCGGGAAATTGAGCTATGTATTTGTGTTCCCTATTTTTCAAACCTATTAAAATTAAAAAAAAAAATAAATAGGTAATTTTACATTTTCATCAATAACTCGAGAAATATCCATAATTCGGGAAATTGAGCTATGTATTTGTGTTCCCTTTTAATCAAACCTATTAAAATTAAAAAAAATAGTTAATTTTACATTTTCATCAACAACTCGAGAAATATCCATAATTCGGGAAATTGAACTATGTATTTGTGTTCCCATATTTTCAAACCGATTAAAATTAAAAAAAAATTAGTGAGTTTTACATTTTCATCGATAACTCGAGAAATATCCATAATTCGGGAAATTGAGCTATGTATTTGTGTTCCCTTTTTTTCAAACCGATTGAAATTAAAAAAAAAATAGTTAATTTTACATTTTCATCGATAACTCGAGAAATATCCATAATTCGGGAAATTGAGCTATGTATTTGTGATCCCATATTTTCAAACCTATTAAAATTAAAAAAAAAATAGTTAGTTTTACATTTTCATCGATAACTCGAGAAATATCCATAATTCGGGAAATTGAGCTATGTATTTGTGATCCCTTTTTTTCAAACCTATTAAAATTAAAAAAAAAATAGTTAGTTTTACATTTTCATCGATAACTCGAGAAATATCCATAATTCGGGAAATTGAGCTATGTATTTGTGTTCCCTTTTTTTTCAAACCTATTAAAATTAAAAAAAAAATAGTTTAATTTTACATTTTCATCGATA
The DNA here is from genome assembly GCA_018152825.1 of Scaptomyza hsui. NCBI lineage: Eukaryota > Metazoa > Arthropoda > Insecta > Diptera > Drosophilidae > Scaptomyza > Scaptomyza hsui. The sequence goes on from JAECXO010000283.1 coordinate 356,154, forward strand.
ACTCGAGAAATATCCATAATTCGGGAAATTGAGCTATGTATTTGTGTTCCCTATTTTTCAAACCTATTAAAATTAAAAAAAAAAAAATAGGTAATTTTACATTTTCATCAATAACTCGAGAAATATCCATAATTCGGGAAATTGAGCTATGTATTTGTTTTCCCTTTTAATCAAACCTATTAAAATTAAAAAAATAGTTAATTTTACATTTTCATCAACAACTCGAGAAATATCCATAATTCGGGAAATTGAGCTATGTATTTGCGTTCTTATTTTTTCAAACTTATTAAAATTAAAACAAAATTAGTTTGTTTCACATTTTCATCGATAACTCGAGAAATATCCATAATTCGGGAAATTGAGCTTTGTATTTGTGTTCCCTTTTTTTCAAACCTAATAAAATTTAAAAAACAAATAGTTAATTTTACATTTTCATCGATAACTCGAGACATATCCATAATTCGGGAAATTGAGCTATGTATTCGGGTTCCCTATTTTTCAAACCTATTAAAATTAATAATAAAATAGTTAATTTTACATTTTCATCAATAACTCGAGAAATATCCATAATTCGGGAAATTTAGCTATGTATTTGTGTTCCCTATTTTTCAAACCTATTAAAATTAAAAAAAAAAAAAAATAGTTAATTTTACATTTTCATCAACAACTCGAGAAATATCCATAATTCGGGAAATTGAGCTATGTATTTGCGTTCTTATTTTTTCAAACTTATTAAAATTAAAACAAAAATAGTTAATTTTACATTTTCATCAATAACTCGAGAAATATCCATAATTCGGGAAATTGAGCTATGTATTTGTGTTCCCTTTTAATCAAACCTATTAAAATTAAAAAAAGTAGTTAATTTTACATTTTCATCAACAACTCGAGAAATATCCATAATTCGGGAAATTGAGCTATGAATTTGTGTTCCCTATTTTTCAAACCGATTAAAATTAAAATAAAAATAATTAATTTTACATTTCCATCGATAACTCGAGAAATATCTATAATTCCGGAAATTGAGCTATGTATTTGTGTTCCCATATTTTCAAACCGATTAAAATTAAAAAAAAGTTAGTGAGTTTTACATTTTCATCGATAATTCGAGAAATATCCATAATTCGGGAAATTGAGCTATGTATTTGTGATCCCTTTTTTTCAAACCTATTAAAATTAAAAAAAAAATAGTTAGTTTTACATTTTCATCGATAACTCGAGAAATATCCATAATTCGGGAAATTGAGCTATGTATTTGTGTTCCCTTTTTTTCAAACGTATTAAAATTTAAAAAAAATAGTTAATTTTACATTTTCATCGATAACTCGAGAAATATCCATAATTCGGGAAATTGAGCTATGTATTTGTGTTCTTTATTTTTCAAACCAATTAAAATTAAAAAAAAAAAAGTTAATTTTACATTTACATCGATAACTCGAGAAATATCCATAATTCGGGAAATTGAGCTATGTATTTGTGCTCCCTTATTTTCAAACCTATTAAAATTACAAAAAAAATAGTGCATTTCACATTTTCATCGATAACTCGAGAAATATCCATAATTCGGGAAATTGAGCTATGTATTTGTGTTCCCTTTTATTTCAAACCTATTAAAATTGAAAATAAAAATAGTTAATATTACATTTTCATCGATAACTCGAGAAATATCCATAATTCGGGAAATTGAGCTATGTATTTGTGTTCCTTTTTTTTCAAACCTATTAAAATTGAAAATAAAAATAGTTAATATTACATTTTCATCGATAACTCGAGAAATATCCATAATTCGGGAAATTGAGCTATGAATTTGTGTTCCCTATTTTTCAAACCGATTAAAATTAAAATAAAAATAATTAATTTTACATTTCCATCGATAACTCGAGAAATATCTATAATTCGGGAAATTGAGCTATGTATTTGTGTTCCCTTTTTTTCAAACCTATTAAAATTAAAAAAAAAAAATTAATTTTACATTTACATCGATAACTCGAGAAATATCCATAATTCGGGAAATTGAGCTATGTATTTGTGCTCCCTTATTTTCAAACCTATTAAAATTACAAAAAAAATAGTGAATTTCACATTTTCATCGATAACTCGAGAAATATCCATAATTCGGGTAATTGAGCTATGTATTTGTGTTCCCTTTTTTCAAACCTATTAAAATTAAAAAAAAAAATAGTTAATTTTATATTTTCATCGATAACTCGAGAAATATCCATAATTCGGGAAATTGAGCTATGTATTCGGGTTCCCTATTTTTCAAACCTATTAAAATTAATAAAAAAATAGTTAATTTTACATTTTCATCGATAACTCGAGAAATATCCATAATTCGGGAAATTTAGCTATGTATTTGTGTTCCCTATTTTTCAAACCTATTAAAATTAAAAAAAAAAAAAAATAGTTAAAATTACATTTTCATCAACAACTCGAGAAATATCCATAATTCGGGAAATTGAGCTATGTATTTGCGTTCTTATTTTTTCAAACTTATTAAAATTAAAACAAAAATAGTTAATTTTACATTTTCATCAATAACTCGAGAAATATCCATAATTCGGGAAATTGAGCTATGTATTTGTGTTCCCTTTTAATCAAACCTATTAAAATTAAAAAAAAATAGTTAATTTTACATTTTCATCAACAACTCGAGAAATATCCATAATTCGGGAAATTGAGCTATGAATTTGTGTTCCCTATTTTTCAAACCGATTAAAATTAAAATAAAAATAATTAATTTTACATTTCCATCGATAACTCGAGAAATATCTATAATTCGGGAAATTGAGCTATGTATTTGTGTTCCCATATTTTCAAACCGATTAAAATTAAAAAAAAGTTAGTGAGTTTTACATTTTCATCGATAACTCGAGAAATATCCATAATTCGGGAAATTGAGCTATGTATTTGTGTTCTTTATTTTTCAAACCAATTAAAATTAAAAAAAAAGTTAATTTTACATTTACATCGATAACTCGAGAAATATCCATAATTCGGGAAATTGAGCTATGTATTTGTGCTCCCTTATTTTCAAACCTATTAAAATTACAAAAAAAAATAGTGAATTTCACATTTTCATCGATAACTCGAGAAATATCCATAATTCGGGAAATTGAGCTATGTATTTGTGTTCCCTTTTTTTCAAACCTATTAAAATTAAAAAAAAAATAGTTAATTTTATATTTTCATCGATAACTCGAGAAATATCCATAATTCGGGAAATTGAGCTATGTATTTGTGTTCCCTTTTTTTCAAACCTATTAAAATTGAAAATAAAAATAGTTAATATTACATTTTCATCGATAACTGGAGAAATATCCATAATTCGGGAAATTGAGCTATGAATTTGTGTTCCCTATTTTTCAAACCGATTAAAATTAAAATAAAAATAATTAATTTTACATTTCCATCGATAACTCGAGAAATATCTATAATTCGGGAAATTGAGCTATGTATTTGTGTTCCCATTTTTCAAACCTATTAAAATTAAAAAAAAAAATTAATTTTACATTTCCATCGATAACTCGAGAAATATCTATAATTCGGGAAATTGAGCTATGTATTTGTGTTCCCATATTTTCAAACCGATTAAAATTAAAAAAAGTTAGTGAGTTTTACATTTTCGTCGATAACTCGAGAAATATCCATAATTCGGGAAATTGAGCTATGTATTTGTGTTCCCTTTTTTCAAACGTATTAAAATTTAAAAAAAAATAGTTAATTTTACATTTTCATCGATAACTCGAGAAATATCCATAATTCGGGAAATTGAGCTATGTATTTGTGTTCGATTTTTTTTAAACCTATTAAAATTAAAAAAAAAATAGTTAATTTTATATTTTCATCGATAACTCGAGAAATATCCATAATTCGGGAAATTGAGCTTTGTATTTGTGTTCCCTTTTTTCAAACCTATTAAAATTAAAAAAAAAATAGTTAATTTTACATTTTCATCGATAACTCGAGAAATATCCATAATTCGGGTAACTGAGCTTTGTATTTGTGTTCCGTATTTTTCAAACCTATTAAAATTTAAAAAAAACATCGATAACTCGAGAAATATCCATAATTCGGGAAATTGAGCTATGGACTTGTGTTCCCATTTTTTTCAAACCTATTAAAATTAAAAAAAAAATAATTAATTTTACATCTTCATCAACAACACGAGAAATATCCATAATTCGGGAAATTGAGCTATGAATTTGTGTTTCCTATTTTTCAAACCTATTGAAATTAAAAAAAATTAGTTAATATTACATTTTCATCGATAACTCGAGAAATATCCATAATTCGGGAAATTGAGCTATGGACTTGTGTTCCCATTTTTTCAAACCTATTGAAATTAAAAAAAAAAAAAGAGTTAATTTTACATTTACATCGATAACTCGAAAAATATCCAAAATTCGGGAAATTGAGCTATGTATTTGTGTTCCCTATTTTTCAAACCTATTAAAATAAAAAAAAAATAGTTAATTTTACATTTTCATCAATAACTCGAGATATATCCATAATTCGGGAAATTGAGCTATGTATTTGTGTTCCCTATTTTTCAAACCTATTAAAATTAAAAAAAATAGTTAATTTTACATTTTCATCAACAACTCGAGAAATATCCATAATTCGGGAAATTGAACTATGTATTTGTGTTCCCATATTTTCAAACCGATTAAAATTAAAAAAAAATTAGTGAGTTTTACATTTTCATCGATAACTCGAGAAATATCCATAATTCGGGAAATTGAGCTATGTATTTGTGATCCCTTTTTTTCAAACCTATTGAAATAAAAAAAAAATAGTTAATTTTACATTTTCATCGATAACTCGAGAAATATCCATAATTCGGGAAATTGAGCTATGTATTTGTGTTCTTTATTTTTCAAACCAATTAAAATAAAAAAAAAAAATAGTTTATTTTACATTTTCATCGATAACTCGAGAAATATCCATAATTCGGGAAATTGAGCTATGTATTTGTGTTCCCTTTTTATCAAACCTATTAAAATTAAAAAAAAATAGTTAATATTACATTTTCATCGATAACTCGAGAAATATCCATAATTCGGGAAATTGAGCTATGTATTTGTGTTCCCTTTTTTTCAAACCTATTAAAATTAAAAAAAAATAGTTAATATTACATTTTCATCGATAACTCGAGAAATATCCATAATTCGGGAAATTGAGCTATGTATTTGTGTTCCCTATTTTTCAAACCTATTAAAATTAAAAAAAAAAAAAATAGGTAATATTACATTTTCATCAATAACTCGAGTAATATCCATAATTCGGGAAATTGAGCTATGTATTTGTGTTCCCTTTTTTTCAAACCTATTAAAATAAAAAAAAAATAGTTAATATTACATTTTCATCGATAACTCGAGAAATATCCATAATTCGGGAAATTGAGCTATGTATTTGTGTTCCCTATTTTTCAAACCTATTAAAATTAAAAAAAAAAAAATAGGTAATTTTACATTTTCATCAATAACTCGAGAAATATCCATAATTCGGGAAATTGAGCTATGTATTTGTGTTCCCTTTTAATCAAACCTATTAAAATTAAAAAAAATAGTTAATTTTACATTTTTATCAACAACTCGAGAAATATCCATAATTCGGGAAATTGATCTATGTATTTGCGTTCTTATTTTTTCAATTTTATTAAAATTAAAACAAAATTAGTTAGTTTTACATTTTCATCGATAACTCGAGAAATATCCATAATTCGGGAAATTGAGCTTTGTATTTGTGTTCCCTTTTTTTCAAACCTAATAAAATTTAAAAAAAAATAGTTAATTTTACATTTTCATCGATAACTCGAGACATATCCATAATTCGGGAAATTGAGCTATGTATTTGTGTTCCCTATTTTTCAAACCTATTAAAATTTAAAAAAAAATAGTTAATTTTTTATTTTCATCAATAACTCGTGAAATATCCATAATTCGTGAAATTGAGCTATGTATTTGTGATCCCTTTTTTTCAAACCTATTGAAATTAAAAAAAAAAATAGTTAATTTTACATTTTCACCGATAACTCGAGAAATATCCATAATTCGGGAAATTGAGCTATGTATTTGTGTTCCCTTTTTTTCAAACCTATTAATATTAAAAAAAAAATAGTTAATTTTACATTTTCATCGATAACTCGAGAAATATCCATAATTCGGGAAATTGAGCTATGTATTTGTGTTCCTTTTTATCAAACCTATTAAAATTAAAAAAAAATAGTTAATATTACATTTTCATCGATAACTCGAGAAATATCCATAATTCGGGAAATTGAGCTATGTATATGTGTTCCCTTTTTTTCAAACCTATTAAAATTAAAAAAAAATAGTTAATATTACATTTTCATCGATAACTCGAGAAATATCCATAATTCGGGAAATTGAGCTATGTATTTGTGTTCCCTATTTTTCAAACCTATTAAAATTAAAAAAAAAAAAAAATAGGTAATTTTACATTTTCATCAATAACTCGAGAAATATCCATAATTCGGGAAATTGAGCTATGTATTTGTGTTCCCTTTTTTTCAAACCTATTAAAATTAAAAAAAAAATAGTTAATTTTACATTTTCATCGATAACTCGAGAAATATCCATAATTCGGGAAATTGAGCTATGTATTTGTGTTCCCTATTTTTCAAACCTATTAAAATTAAAAAAAAAAAAATAGGTAATTTTACATTTTCATCAATAACTCGAGAAATATCCATAATTCGGGAAATTGAGCTATGTATTTGTGTTCCCTTTTAATCAAACCTATTAAAATTAAAATAAATAGTTAATTTTACATTTTTATCAACAACTCGAGAAATATCCATAATTCGGGAAATTGAGCTATGTATTTGCGTTCTTATTTTTTCAATTTTATTAAAATTAAAACAAAATTAGTTAGTTTTACATTTTCATCGATAACTCGAGAAATATCCATAATTCGGGAAATTGAGCTTTGTATTTGTGTTCCCTTTTTTTCAAACCTAATAAAATTTAAAAAAAAAATAGTTAATTTTACATTTTCATCGATAACTCGAGACATATCCATAATTCGGGAAATTGAGCTATGTATTTGTGTTCCCTATTTTTCAAACCTATTAAAATTAAAAAAAAAATAGTTAATTTTTTATTTTCATCAATAACTCGTGAAATATCCATAATTCGGGAAATTGAGCTATGTATTTGTGTTCCCTTTTAATCAAACCTATTGAAATTAATAATAAAATAGTTAAATTTACATTTTCATCAATAACTCGAGAAATATCCATAATTCGGGAAATTGAGCTATGTATTTGTGTTCCCATATTTTTCAAACCGATTAAAATTAAAAAGAAGTTAGTGAGTTTTACATTTTCGTCGATAACTCGAGAAATATCCATAATTCGGGAAATTGAGCTATGTATTTGTGTTCCCTTTTTTCAAACGTATTAAAATTTAAAAAAAAAGTTAAATTATTACATTTTCATCGATAACTCGAGAAATATCCATAATTCGGGAAATTGAGCTATGTATTTGTGTTCGATTTTTTTAAACCTATTAAAATTAAAAAAAAAAATAGTTAATTTTATATTTTCATCGATAACTCGAGAAATATCCATAATTCGGGAAATTGAGCTTTGTATTTGTGTTCCCTTTTTTTCAAACCTATTAAAATTAAAAAAAAAAATAGTTAATTTTACATTTTCATCGATAACTCGAGAAATATCCATAATTCGGGTAACTGAGCTTTGTATTTGTGTTCCGTATTTTTCAAACCTATTAAAATTTAAAAAAAACATCGATAACTCGAGAAATATCCATAATTCGGGAAATTGAGCTATGGACTTGTGTTCCCATTTTTTCAAACCTATTAAAATTAAAAAAAAAATAATTAATTTTACATCTTCATCAACAACACGAGAAATATCCATAATTCGGGAAATTGAGCTATGAATTTGTGTTTCCTATTTTTCAAACCTATTGAAATTAAAAAAAATTAGTTAATATTACATTTTCATCGATAACTCGAGAAATATCCATAATTCGGGAAATTGAGCTATGGACTTGTGTTCCCATTTTTTCAAACCTATTGAAATTAAAAAAAAAAGAGTTAATTTTACATTTACATCGATAACTCGAAAAATATCCAAAATTCGGGAAATTGAGCTATGTATTTGTGTTCCCTATTTTTCAAACCTATTAAAATAAAAAAAAAATAAAAAATAGGTAATTTTACATTTTCATCAATAACTCGAGATATATCCATAATTCGGGAAATTGAGCTATGTATTTGTGTTCCCTATTTTTTCAAACCTATTAAAATTAAAAAAAATAGTTAATTTTACATTTTCATCAACAACTCGAGAAATATCCATAATTCGGGAAATTGAACTATGTATTTGTGTTCCCATATTTTCAAACCGATTAAAATTAAAAAAAAATTAGTGAGTTTTACATTTTCATCGATAACTCGAGAAATATCCATAATTCGGGAAATTGAGCTATGTATTTGTGATCCCTTTTTTTCAAACCTATTGAAATTAAAAAAAAATAGTTAATTTTACATTTTCATCGATAACTCGAGAAATATCCATAATTCGGGAAATTGAGCTATGTATTTGTGTTCTTTATTTTTCAAACCAATTAAAATTAAAAAAAAAAAATAGTTTATTTTACATTTTCATCGATAACTCGAGAAATATCCATAATTCGGGAAATTGAGCTATGTATTTGTGTTCCCTTTTTATCAAACCTATTAAAATTAAAAAAAAATAGTTAATATTACATTTTCATCGATAACTCGAGAAATATCCATAATTCGGGAAATTGAGCTATGTATTTGTGTTCCCTTTTTTTCAAACCTATTAAAATTAAAAAAAAATAGTTAATATTACATTTTCATCGATAACTCGAGAAATATCCATAATTCGGGAAATTGAGCTATGTATTTGTGTTCCCTATTTTTCAAACCTATTAAAATTAAAAAAAAAAAAATAGGTAATATTACATTTTCATCAATAACTCGAGTAATATCCATAATTCGGGAAATTGAGCTATGTATTTGTGTTCCCTTTTTTTCAAACCTATTAAAATTAAGAAAAAAAAATAGTTAATATTACATTTTCATCGATAACTCGAGAAATATCCATAATTCGGGAAATTGAGCTATGTATTTGTGTTCCCTATTTTTCAAACCTATTAAAATTAAAAAAAAAAAAAAATAGGTAATTTTACATTTTCATCAATAACTCGAGAAATATCCATAATTCGGGAAATTGAGCTATGTATTTGTGTTCCCTTTTAATCAAACCTATTAAAATTAAAAAAAATAGTTAATTTTACATTTTTATCAACAACTCGAGAAATATCCATAATTCGGGAAATTGATCTATGTATTTGCGTTCTTATTTTTTCAATTTTATTAAAATTAAAACAAAATTAGTTAGTTTTACATTTTCATCGATAACTCGAGAAATATCCATAATTCGGGAAATTGAGCTTTGTATTTGTGTTCCCTTTTTTTCAAACCTAATAAAATTTAAAAAAAAAATAGTTAATTTTACATTTTCATCGATAACTCGAGACATATCCATAATTCGGGAAATTGAGCTATGTATTTGTGTTCCCTATTTTTCAAACCTATTAAAATTTAAAAAAAAATAGTTAATTTTTTATTTTCATCAATAACTCGTGAAATATCCATAATTCGTGAAATTGAGCTATGTATTTGTGTTCCCTATTTTTCAAACCTATTGAAATTAAAAAAAAAATAGTTAATTTTACATTTTCACCGATAACTCGAGAAATATCCATAATTCGGGAAATTGAGCTATGTATTTGTGTTCCCTTTTTTCAAACCTATTAATATTAAAAAAAAAATAGTTAATTTTACATTTTCATCGATAACTCGAGAAATATCCATAATTCGGGAAATTGAGCTATGTATTTGTGTTCCCTTTTTATCAAACCTATTAAAATTAAAAAAAAAATAGTTAATATTACATTTTCATCGATAACTCGAGAAATATCCATAATTCGGGAAATTGAGCTATGTATATGTGTTCCCTTTTTTTCAAACCTATTAAAATTAAAAAAAAATAGTTAATATTACATTTTCATCGATAACTCGAGAAATATCCATAATTCGGGAAATTGAGCTATGTATTTGTGTTCCCTATTTTTCAAACCTATTAAAATTAAAAAAAAAAAAAATAGGTAATTTTACATTTTCATCAATAACTCGAGAAATATCCATAATTCGGGAAATTGAGCTATGTATTTGTGTTCCCTTTTTTTCAAACCTATTAAAATTAAAAAAAAATAGTTAATTTTACATTTTCATCGATAACTCGAGAAATATCCATAATTCGGGAAATTGAGCTATGTATTTGTGTTCCCTATTTTTCAAACCTATTAAAATTAAAAAAAAAAAAAATAGGTAATATTACATTTTCATCAATAACTCGAGAAATATCCATAATTCGGGAAATTGAGCTATGTATTTGTGTTCCCTTTTAATCAAACCTATTAAAATTAAAATAAATAGTTAATTTTACATTTTTATCAACAACTCGAGAAATATCCATAATTCGGGAAATTGAGCTATGTATTTGCGTTCTTATTTTTTCAATTTTATTAAAATTAAAACAAAATTAGTTAGTTTTACATTTTCATCGATAACTCGAGAAATATCCATAATTCGGGAAATTGAGCTTTGTATTTGTGTTCCCTTTTTTTCAAACCTAATAAAATTTAAAAAAAAAATAGTTAATTTTACATTTTCATCGATAACTCGAGACATATCCATAATTCGGGAAATTGAGCTAAGTATTTGTGTTCCCTATTTTTCAAACCTATTAAAATTAAAAAAAAAATAGTTAATTTTTTATTTTCATCAATAACTCGTGAAATATCCATAATTCGGGAAATTGAGCTATGTATTTGTGTTCCCTTTTAATCAAACCTATTGAAATTAATAATAAAATAGTTAAATTTACATTTTCATCAATAACTCGAGAAATATCCATAATTCGGGAAATTGAGCTATGTATTTGTGTTCCCTATTTTTCAAACCTATTAAAACTAAAAAAAAAAAAATAGTTAATTTTACATTTTCATCAACAACTCGAGAAATATCCATAATTCGGGAAATTGAGCTATGTATTTGTTTTCCCTATTTTTCAAACCTATTAAAATTAAAAAAAAAATAGTTAATATTACATTTTCATCGATAACTCGAGAAATATCCATAATTCGGGAAATTGAGCTATGTATTTGTGTTCCCTTTTTTTTTAAACCTATTGAAATTAAAAAAAAAATAGTTAATATTACATTTTCATCGATAACTCGAGAAATATCCATAATTCGGGAAATTGAGCTATGTATTTGTGTTCCCTTTTTTTTAAACCTATTGACATTAAAAAAAAAAATAGTTAATTTTACATTTTCATCGATAACTCGAGAAATATCCATAATTCGGGAAATTGAGCTATGTATTTGTGATCCCTTTTTTTCAAACCTATTAATATAAAAAAAAAAAGTTAATATTACATTTTCATCGATAACTCGAGAAATATCCATAATTCGGGAAATTGAGCTATGTATTTGTGTTCCGTTTTTATCAAACCTATTAAAATTAAAAAAAAAATAGTTAGTATTACATTTTCATCGATAACTCGAGAAATATCCATAATTCGGGAAATTGAACTATGTATTTGTGTTCCCTTTTTTTCAAACCTATTAAAATTAAAAAAAAATAGTTAATATTACATTTTCATCGATAGCTCGAGAAATATCCATAATTCGGGAAATTGAGCTTTGTATTTGTGTTCCCTTTTTTTTCAAACCTATTAAAATTTAAAAAAAAAAAATAGTTAATTTTACATTTTCATCGATAACTCGAGAAATATCCATAATTCGGGAAATTGAGCTATGGACTTGTGTTCCCATTTTTTCAAACCTATTAAAATTAAAAATAAAAAGGTTAATTTAACATTTTCATCAACAACTCGAGAAATATCCATAATTCGGGAAATTGAGCTATGTATGTGTGTTCCCTATTTTACAAACCTATTGAAATTAAAAAAAAATAGTTAATATTACATTTTCATCGATAACTCGAGAAATATCCATAATTCGGGAAATTGAGCTATGTATTTGTGTTCCCAATTTTTCAAACCTATTAAAATTAAAAAAAAAAAAAAATAGGTAATATTACATTTTCATCAATAACTCGAGAAATATCCATAATTCGGGAAATTGAGCTATGTATTTGTGTTCCCTTTTAATCAAACCTATTAAAATTAAAAAAAATAGTTAATTTTACATTTTCATCAACAACTCGAGAAATATCCATAATTCGGGAAATTGAGCTATGTATTTGCGTTCTTATTTTTTCAATTTTATTAAAATTAAAACAAAATTGTTGTTTTTGAGAAATATTTGTGTCTTTTTCAAACCTATTAAAATTAAAAAAATAGTTAGTTTTACATTTTCATCGATAACTCGAGAAATATCCATAATTAAAAACTTTTTTTTAATTAAATTTTTTTCGATAACTTGAGATATCCATAATTCGGGAAATTTTGTATTTGTGTTCCCTTTTTTCAAACCTAATAAAATTTAAAAAAAAATAGTTAATTTTACATTTTCATCGATAACTCGAGACATATCCATAATTCGGGAAATTGAGCTATGTATTTGTGTTCCCTATTTTTCAAACCTATTAAAATTAAAAAAAAAATAGTTAATTAACTCGAGAAATATCCATAATTCGGGAAATTGAGCTATGTATTTGTGTTCCCTTTTAATCAAACCTATTGAAATTAATAATAAAATAGTTAATTTTACATTTTCATCAATAACTCGAGAAATATCCATAATTCGGGAAATTGAGCTATGTATTTGTGTTCCCTATTTTTCAAACCTATTAAAATTCAAAAAATAATAGTTAAAATTACATTTTCATCGATAACTCGAGAAATATCCATAATTCGGGAAATTGAGCTATGTATTTGTGTTCCCTTTTTTTTAAACCTATTGAAATTAAAAAAAAAAATAGTTAGTTTTACATTTTCATCGATAACTCGAGAAATATCCATAATTCGGGAAATTGAGCTATGTATTTGTGATCCCTTTTTTCAAACCTATTGAAATTAAAAAAAAATAGTTAATTTTAAATTTTCATCGATAACTCGAGAAATATCCTTAATTCCTGAAATAGAGCTATGAATTTGTGTTCCCTATTTTTCAAACCGATTAAAATTAAAAAAAAATAATTAATTTTACATTTCCATCGATAACTCGAGAAATATCTATAATTCGGTAAATTGAGCTATGTATTTGTGATCCCTTTTTTTTCAAACCGATTAAAATAAAAAAAAAGTTAGTGAGTTTTACATTTTCATCGATAACTCGAGAAATATCCATAATTCGGGAAATTGAGCAATGTATTTGTGATCCCTTTTTTTCAAACCTATTAATATTAAAAAAAAAATAGTGAATTTTACATTTTCATCGATAACTCGAGAAATATCCATAATTCGGGAAATTGAGCTTTGTATTTGTGTTCCCTTTTTTTCAAACGTATTAAAATTTAAAAAAAATAGTTAATTTTACATTTTCATCGATAACTCGAGAAATATCCATAATTCGGGAAATTGAGCTATGTATTTGTGTTCCCTATTTTTCAAACCTATTAAAATTAAAAAAAAAAATAGTTAATTTTACATTTACATCGATAACTCGAGAAATATCCATAATTCGGGAAATTGAGCTATGTATTTGTGTTCCCTTTTTTTCAAACCTATTAAAATTAAAAAAAAAATAGTGAATTTAACATTTTCATCGATAACTCGAGAAATATCCATAATTCGGGAAATTGAGCTATGTATTTGTGTTCCCTTTTAATAAACCTATTAAAATTAAAAAAAATAGTTAATTTTACATTTTCATCAACAACTCGAGAAATATCCATAATTCGGGAAATTGAGCTATGTATTTGTGTTCCCTATTTTTGAATCCTATTGAAATTAAAAAAAAATAGTTAATATTACATTTTCATCGATAGCTCGAGAAATATCCATAATTCGGAAAACTGAGCTATGTATTTGTGTTCCCTTTTTTTCAAACCTATTAAAACTAAAAAAAAAAATAGTTAATATTACATTTTCATCGATAACTCGAGAAATATCCATAATTCGGGAAATCGAGCTTTTTATTTGTGTTCCCTTTTTTTCAAACCTATTAAAATTTAAAAAAAAAATAGTTAATTTTACATTTTCATCGATAACTCGAGAAATATCCATAATTCGGGAAATTGAGCTATGTTTTTGTGTTCCCTTTTTTCAAACCTATTGAAATTAAAAAAAAAAAAATAGTTAATTCTACATTTTCATCAACAACTCGAGAAATATCCATAATTCGGGAAATTGAGCTATGTATTTGTGTTCCCTTTTAATCAAACCTATTAAAATTAAAAAAAATTGTTAATTTTACATTTTCATCGATAACTCGAGAAATATCCATAATTCGGGAAATTGAGCTATGTATTTGTGTTCCCTATTTTCCAAACCTATAAAAATTAAAAAAAAAAAAAAATAGGTAATTTTACATTTTCATCAATAACTCGAGAAATATCCATAATTCGGGAAATTGAGCTATGTATTTGTGTTCCCTTTTTTTTAAACCTATTGAAATTAAAAAAAAAATAGTTAATTTTACATTTTCATCGATAACTCGAGAAATATCTATAATTCGGGAAATTGAGCTATGTATTTGTGATCCCTTTTTTTCCAAACCGATTAAAATTAAAAAAAAGTTAGTGAGTTTTACATTTTCATCGATAACTCGAGAAATATCCATAATTCGGGAAATTGAGCTATGTATTTGTGATCCCTTTTTTTCAAACCTATTAATATTAAAAAAAAAATAGTTAATTTTACATTTTCATCGATAACTCGAGAAATATCCATAATTCGGGAAATTGAGCTATGTATTTGTGTTCCGTTTTTATCAAACCTATTAAAATTAAAAAAAAAAAGTTAGTATTACATTTTCATCGATAACTCGAGAAATATCCATAATTCGGGAAATTGAGCTATGTATTTGTGTTCCCTTTTTTTCAAACCTATTAAAATTAAAAAAAAATAGTTAATTTTACATTTTCATCGATAACTCGAGAAATATCCATAATTCGGGCAATTGAGCTTTGTATTTGTGTTCCCTTTTTTTCAAACCTATTAAAATTTAAAAAAAAAAATAGTTAATTTTACATTTTCATCGATAACTCGAGAAATATCCATAATTCGGGAAATTGAGCTATGGACTTGTGTTCCCATTTTTTCAAACCTATTAAAATTAAAAAAAAAAAAGTTAATTCTACATTTTCATCAACAACTCGAGAAATATCCATAATTCGGGAAATTGAGCTATGTATGTGTGTTCCCTATTTTACAAACCTATTGAAATT
Source organism: Scaptomyza hsui (assembly GCA_018152825.1). Lineage (NCBI taxonomy): Eukaryota > Metazoa > Arthropoda > Insecta > Diptera > Drosophilidae > Scaptomyza > Scaptomyza hsui. The sequence goes on from JAECXO010000283.1 coordinate 371,601, forward strand.
AAAAAAAATAGTTAATATTACATTTTCATCGATAACTCGAGAAATATCCATAATTCGGGAAATTGAGCTATGTATTTGTGTTCCCAATTTTTCAAACCTATTAAAATTAAAAAAAAAAACAAAATAGGTAATTTTACATTTTCATCAATAACTCGAGAAATATCCATAATTCGGGAAATTGAGCTATGTATTTGTGTTCCCTTTTAATCAAACCTATTAAATTTAAAAAAAATAGTTAATTTTACATTTTCATCAACAACTCGAGATATATCCATAATTCGGGAAATTGAGCTATGTATTTGCGTTCTTATTTTTTCAATTTTATTAAAATTAAAACAAAATTAGTTAGTTTTACATTTTCATCGATAACTCGAGAAATATCCATAATTCGGGAAATTGAGCTTTGTATTTGGGTTCCCTTTTTTTCAAACCTAATAAAATTTAAAAAAAAATAGTTAATTTTACATTTTCATCGATAACTCGAGACATATCCATAATTCGGGAAATTGAGCTATGTATTTGTGTTCCCTAATTTTTCAAACCTATTAAAATTAAAAAAAAATAGTTAATTAACTCGAGAAATATCCATAATTCGGGAAATTGAGCTATGTATTTGTGTTCCCTTTTAATCAAACCTATTGAAATTAATAATAAAATAGTTAATTTTACATTTTCATCAATAACTCGAGAAATATCCATAATTCGGGAAATTGAGCTATGTATTTGTGTTCCCTATTTTTCAAACCTATTAAAACTAAAAAAAAAAAAATAGTTAATTTTACATTTTCATCAACAACTCGAGAAATATCCATAATTCGGGAAATTGAGCTATGTATTTGTTTTCCCTATTTTTCAAACCTATTAAAATTCAAAAAATAATAGTTAATATTACATTTTCATCGATAACTCGAGAAATATCCATAATTCGGGAAATTGAGCTATGTATTTGTGTTCCCTTTTTTTAAACCTATTGAAATTAAAAAAAAAATAGTTAGTTTTACATTTTCATCGATAACTCGAGAAATATCCATAATTCGGGAAATTGAGCTATGTATTTGTGATCCCTTTTTTTCAAACCTATTGAAATTAAAAAAAAAATAGTTAATTTTAAATTTTCATCGATAACTCGAGAAATATCCTTAATTCCTGAAATAGAGCTATGAATTTGTGTTCCCTATTTTTCAAACCGATTAAAATTAAAAAAAAAATAATTAATTTTACATTTCCATCGATAACTCGAGAAATATCTATAATTCGGTAAATTGAGCTATGTATTTGTGATCCCTTTTTTTTCCAAACCGATTAAAATAAAAAAAAAGTTAGTGAGTTTTACATTTTCATCGATAACTCGAGAAATATCCATAATTCGGGAAATTGAGCTATGTATTTGTGATCCCTTTTTTCAAACCTATTAATATTAAAAAAAAATAGTTAATTTTACATTTTCATCGATAACTCGAGAAATATCCATAATTCGGGAAATTGAGCTTTGTATTTGTGTTCCCTTTTTTCAAACGTATTAAAATTTAAAAAAATAGTTAATTTTACATTTTCATCGATAACTCGAGAAATATCCATAATTCGGGAAATTGAGCTATGTATTTGTGTTCCCTATTTTTCAAACCTATTAAAATTAAAAAAAAAATAGTTAATTTTACATTTACATCGATAACTCGAGAAATATCCATAATTCGGGAAATTGAGCTATGTATTTGTGTTCCCTTTTAATAAACCTATTACAATTAAAAAAAATAGTTAATTTTACATTTTCATCAACAACTCGAGAAATATCCATAATTCGGGAAATTGAACTATGTATTTGTGTTCCCTATTTTTCAAACCTATTAAAATTAAAAAAAAAATAGTTAATTTTATATTTTCATCGATAACTGGAGAAATATCCATAATTCGGGAAATTGAGCTATGTATTTGTGTTCCCTTTTTTCAAACCTATTAAAATTAAAAAAAAAATAGTTAATATTACATTTTCATCGATAACTCGAGAAATATCCATAATTCGGGAAATTGAGCTATGTATTTGTGTTCCCTTTTTTTCAAACCTATTAAAATTAAAAAAAAAATTGTTAATTTTAACATTTACATCGATAACTCGAGAAATATCCAAAATTCGGGAAATTGAGCTATGTATTTGTGTTCCCTATTTTTCAAACCTATTAAAAATAAAAAAAAAAAAAAATAGGTAATTTTACATTTTCATCAATAACTCGAGAAATATCCATAATTCGGAAAATTGAGCGATGGACTTGTGTTCCCATTTTTACAAACCTGTTAATATTAAAAAAAATAGTTAATTTTACATTTTCATCAAATACTCGAGAAATATCCATAATTCGGGAAATTGAACTATGTATTTGTGTTCCCATATTTTCAAACGTATTAAAATTTAAAAAAAAATAGTTAGTTTTACATTTTCATCGATAACTCGAGAAATATCCATAATTCGGGAAATTGAGCTATGTATTTGTGTTCCTTTTTTTCAAACCTATTAAAATAAAAAAAATAAAAATAGTTAATATTACATTTTCATCGATAACTCGAGAAATATCCATAATTCGGGAAATTGAGCTATGGACTTGTGTTCCCATTTTTTCAAACCTATTAAAATTAAAAAAAAGAATAGTGAATTTAACATTTTCATCGATAACTCGAGAAATATCCATAATTCGGGAAATTGAGCTATGTATTTGTGTTCCCTTTTTTCAAACCTATTAAAATAAAAAAAAAATAGTTAATATTACATTTTCATCGATAACTCGAGAAATATCCATAATTCGGGAAATCGAGCTTTGTATTTGTGTTCCCTTTTTTTCAAACCTATTAAAATTTAAAAAAAAAATAGTTAATTTTACATTTTCATCGATAACTCGAGAAATATCCATAATTCGGGAAATTGAGCTATGTATTTGTGTTCCCTTTTAATCAAACCTATTAAAATTAAAAAAAATAGTTAGTTTTACATTTTCATCAACAACTCGAGAAATATCCATAATTCGGGAAATTGAGCTATGGACTTGTGCTCCCATTTTTTCAAACCTATTAAAATTGAAAATAAAAATAGTTAATTTTACATTTTCATCGATAACTGGAGAAATATCCATAATTCGGAAAATTGAGCTATGTATTTGTGTTCCCTATTTTTCAAACCTATTAAAATTAAAAAAAAATTGTTAATTTTAACATTTACATCGATAACTCGAGAAATATCCAAAATTCGCGAAATTGAGCTATGTATTTGTGTTCCCTATTTTTCAAACCTATTAAAATTAAAAAAAAACAATAATAGGTAATTTTACATTTTCATCAATAACTCGAGAAATATCCATAATTCGGGAAATTGAGCTATGTATTTGTGTTTCCTTTTAATCAAACCTATTAAAATAAAAAAAAATAGTTAATTTTACATTTTCATCAACAACTCGGGAAATATCCATAATTCGGGAAATTGAACTATGTATTTGTGTTCCCTATTTTTCAAACCTATTAAAATTAAAAAAAAATAGTTAATTTTACATTTTCATCGATAACTCGAAAAATATCCATAGTTCGGGAAATTGAGCTATGGACTTGTGTTCCCATTTTTCAAACCTATTAAAATTAAAAAAAAAAATAGTTAATTCTACATTTTCATCAACAACTCGAGAAATATCCATAATTCGGGAAATTGAGCTATGTATTTGTGTTCCCTATTTTTCAAACCTATTGAAATTAAAAAAAATAGTTAATTTTACATTTTCATCGATAACTCGAGAAATATCCATAATTCGGGAAATTGAGCTATGTATTTGTGATCCCTTTTTTCAAACCTATTAAAATTAAAAAAATAGTTAGTTTTACATTTTCATCGATAACTCGAGAAATATCCATAATTCGGGAAATTGAGCTATGTATTTGTGTTCCCTTTTTTTCAAACCAATTAAAATTAAAAAAAAAAATAGTTAATTTTACATTTTCATCGATAACTCGAGAAATATCCATAATTCGGGAAATTGAGCTATGTATTTGTGTTCCCTTTTTTTCAAACCTATTAAAATTAAAAAAAAATAGTTAATTTTACATTTTCATCGATAACTCGAGAAATATCCATAATTCGGGAAATTGAGCTATGTATTTGTGTTCCCTTTTTTTCAAACCCATTAAAATTAAAAAAAAAATAGTTAATATTACATTTTCATCGATAACTCGAGAAATATCCATAATTCGGGAAATCGAGCTTTGTATATGTGTTCCCTTTTTTCAAACCTATTAAAATTTAAAAAAAAATAGTTAATTTTACATTTTCATCGATAACTCGAAAAATATCCATAATTCGGGAAATTGAGCTATGGACTTGTGTTCCCATTTTTTCAAACCTATTAAAATTAAAAAAAAAAATAGTTAATTTTACATTTTCATCAACAACTCGAGAAATATCCATAATTCGGGAAATTGAGCTATGTATTTGTGTTCCCTATTTTTCAAACCTATTGAAATTAAAAAAAAATAGTTAATTTTACATTTTCATCGATAACTCGAGAAATATCCATAATTCGGGAAATTGAGCTATGTATTTGTGTTCCCTTTTTTTCAAACCTATTAAAATTAAAAAAAAAATAGTTAATTTTACATTTTCGTCGATAACTCGAGAAATATCCATAATTCGGGAAATTGAGCTATGTATTTGTGTTCCCTATTTTTCAAAACTATTAAAATTAAAAAAAAATAGTTAATATTACATTTTCATCGATAACTCGAGAAATATCCATAATTCGGGAAATCGAGCTTTGTATATGTGTTCCCTGTTTTCAAACCTATTAAAATTTAAAAAAAAATAGTTAATTTTACATTTTCATCGATAACTCGAGAAATATCCACAATTCGGGAAATTGAGCTATGTATTTGTGTTCCCTTTTTTTCAAACCTATTGAAATTAAAAAAAAATAGTTAATTTTACATTTTCATCGATAACTCGAGAAATATCCATAATTCGGGAAATTGAGCTATGTATTTGTGATCCCTATTTTTCAAACCTATTGAAATTAAAAAAAAATAGTTAATATTACATTTTCATCGATAACTCGAGAAATATCCACAATTCGGGAAATTGAGCCATGTATTTGTGCTCCCTTTTTTTCAAACCTATTAAAATTAAAAAAAAAAATAGGTAATTTTACATTTTCATCAATAACTCGAGAAATATCCATAATTCGGGAAATTGAGCTATGTATTTGTGTTCCCTTTTAATCAAACCTATTAAAATTAAAAAAAATAGTTAATTTTACATTTTCATCAACAACTCGAGAAATATCCATAATTCGGGAAATTGAGCTATGGACTTGTGCTCCCATTTTTTCAAACCTATTAAAATTGAAAATAAAAATAGTTAATTTTACATTTTCATCGATAACTGGAGAAATATCCATAATTCGGGAAATTGAGCTATGTATTTGTGTTCCCTTTTAATCAAACCTATTAAAATTAAAAAAAATAGTTAATTTTACATTTTCATCAACAACTCGAGAAATATCCATAATTCGGAAAATTGAGCTATGTATTTGTGTTCCCTTTTTTTCAAACCTATTAAAATTAAAAAAAAAAATAGTTAATTTTACATTTTCATCGATAACTCGAGAAATATCCATAATTCGGGAAATCGAGCTTTGTATTTGTGTTCCCTTTTTTTCAAACCTATTAAAATTTAAAAAAAAATAGTTAATTTTACATTTTCATCGATAACTCGAGAAATATCCATAATTCGGGAAATTGAGCTATGGACTTGTGTTCCCATTTTTTCAAACCTATTGAAATTAAAAAAAAATAAATAGTTAATTCTACATTTTCATCAACAACTCGAGAAATATCCATAATTCTTGAAATTGAGCTATGTATTTGTGTTCCCTTTTAATCAAACCTATTAAAATTAAAAAAAATAGTTAATTTTACATTTTCATCGATAACTCGAGAAATATCCATAATTCGGGAAATTGAACTATGTATTTGTGTTCCCTATTTTTCAAACCTATTAAAATTAAAAAAAAATAGTTAATTTTACATTTTCATCAACAACTCGAGAAATATCCATAATTCGGGAAATTGAGCTATGGACTTGTGTTCCCATTTTTTCAAACCTATTGAAATTAAAAAAAAAAATAGTTAATTCTACATTTTCATCAACAACTCGAGAAATATCCATAATTCTTGAAATTGAGCTATGTATTTGTGTTCCCTTTTAATCAAACCTATTAAAATTAAAAAAAATAGTTAATTTTACATTTTCATCGATAACTCGAGAAATATCCATAATTCGGGAAATTGAACTATGTATTTGTGTTCCCTTTTTTCAAACCTATTAAAATTGAAAAAAAAAATAGTTAATATTACATTTTCATCGATAACTCGAGAAATATCCATAATTCGGGAAATCGAGCTATGTATTTGTGTTCCCTTTTTTTCAAACCTATTAAAATTTAAAAAAAAATAGTTAATTTTACATTTTCATCGATAACTCGAGAAATATCCATAATTCGGGAAATTGAGCTATGGACTTGTGTTCCCATTTTTTCAAACCTATTGAAATTAAAAAAAAAAAATAGTTAATTCTACATTTTCATCAACAACTCGAGAAATATCCATAATTCGGGAAATTGAGCTATGTATTTGTGTTCCCTTTTAATCAAACCTATTAAAATTAAAAAAAATAGTTAATTTTACATTTTCATCGATAACTCGAGAAATATCCATAATTCGGGAAATTGAGCTATGTATTTGTGTTCCCTATTTTCCAAACCTATAAAAATTAAAAAAAAAAAAATAGGTAATATTACATTTTCATCAATAACTCGAGAAATATCCATAATTCGGGAAATTGAGCTATGTATTTGTGTTCCCTTTTAATCAAACCTATTAAAATTAAAAAAAATAGTTAGTTTTACATTTTCATTAACAACTCGAGAAATATCCATAATTCGGGAAATTGAGCTATGGACTTGTGCTCCCATTTTTTCAAACCTATTAAAATTGAAAATAAAAATAGTTAATTTTACATTTTCATCGATAACTGGAGAAATATCCATAATTCGGAAAATTGAGCTATGTATTTGTGTTCCCTATTTTTCAAACCTATTAAAATTAAAAAAAAAATTGTTAATTTTAACATTTACATCGATAACTCGAGAAATATCCAAAATTCGCGAAATTGAGCTATGTATTTGTGTTTCCTTTTAATCAAACCTATTAAAATAAAAAAAAATAGTTAATATTACATTTTCATCAACAACTCGAGAAATATCCATAATTCGGGAAATTGAACTATGTATTTGTGTTCCCTATTTTTCAAACCTATTAAAATTAAAAAAAAAATAGTTAATTTTACATTTTCATCGATAACTCGAAAAATATCCATAATTCGGGAAATTGAGCTATGTATTTGTGATCCCTTTTTTTCAAACCTATTAAAATTAAAAAAAAAATAGATAGTTTTACATTTTCATCGATAACTCGAGAAATATCCATAATTCGGGAAATTGAGCTATGTATTTGTGTTTCCTTTTAATCAAACCTATTAAAATAAAAAAAATAGTTAATTTTACATTTTCATCAACAACTCGAGAAATATCCATAATTCGGGAAATTGAGCTATGTATTTGTGTTTCCTTTTAATCAAACCTATTAAAATAAAAAAAAATAGTTAATTTTACATTTTCATCAACAACTCGAGAAATATCCATAATTCGGGAAATTGAACTATGTATTTGTGTTCCCTATTTTTCAAACCTATTAAAATTAAAAAAAAAATAGTTAATTTTACATTTTCATCGATAACTCGAAAAATATCCATAATTCGGGAAATTGAGCTATGTATTTGTGATCCCTTTTTTCAAACCTATTAAAATTAAAAAAAAAAATAGTTAGTTTTACATTTTCATCGATAACTCGAGAAATATCCATAATTCGGGAAATTGAGCTATGTATTTGTGTTCCCTTTTTTTCAAACCAATTAAAATTAAAAAAAAAATAGTTAATTTTACATTTTCATCGATAACTCGAGAAATATCCATAATTCGGGAAATTGAGCTATGTATTTGTGTTCCCTTTTTTCAAACCTATTGAAATTAAAAAAAATAGTTAATTTTACATTTTCATCGATAACTCGAGAAATATCCATAATTCGGGAAATTGAGCTATGTATTTGTGATCCCTTTTTTCAAACCTATTAAAATTAAAAAAAAAAATAGTTAATTTTACATTTTCATCGATAACTCGAGAAATATCCATAATTCGGGAAATTGAGCTATGTATTTGTGTTCCCTTTTTTTCAAACCAATTAAAATTAAAAAAAAAATAGTTAATTTTACATTTTCATCGATAACTCGAGAAATATCCATAATTCGGGAAATTGAGCTATGTATTTGTGTTCCCTTTTTTTCAAACCTATTAAAATTAAAAAAAAATAGTTAATTTTACATTTTCATCGATAACTCGAGAAATATCCATAATTCGGGAAATTGAGCTATGTATTTGTGTTCCCTTTTTTCAAACCTATTAAAATTAAAAAAAAATAGTTAATATTACATTTTCATCGATAACTCGAGAAATATCCATAATTCGGGAAATCGAGCTTTGTATATGTGTTCCCTTTTTTCAAACCTATTAAAATTTAAAAAAAAAATAGTTAATTTTACATTTTCATCGATAACTCGAAAAATATCCACAATTCGGGAAATTCAGCTATGTATTTGTGTTCCCTTTTTTCAAACCTATTGAAATTAAAAAAAAATAGTTAATTTTACATTTTCATCGATAACTGGAGAAATATCCATAATTCGGGAAATTGAGCTATGTATTTGTGTTCCCTATTTTTCAAACCTATTAAAATTAAAAAAAAATAGTTAATATTACATTTTCATCGATAACTCGAGAAATATCCATAATTCGGGAAATTGAGCTATGTATTTGTGTTCCCTTTTTTCAAACCTATTAAAATTAAAAAAAAATAGTTAATTTTACATTTTCATCGATTACTCGAGAAATATCCATAATTCGGGAAATTGAGCTATGTATTTGTGATCCCTTTTTTTCAAACCTATTAAAATTAAAAAAAAAATAGTTAATTTTACATTTTCGTCGATAACTCGAGAAATATCCATAATTCGGGAAATTGAGCTATGTATTTGTGTTCCCTATTTTTCAAAACTATTAAAATTAAAAAAAAATAGTTAATATTACATTTTCATCGATAACTCGAGAAATATCCATAATTCGGGAAATCGAGCTTTGTATATGTGTTCCCTTTTTTCAAACCTATTAAAATTTAAAAAAAAAATAGTTAATTTTACATTTTCATCGATAACTCGAGAAATATCCACAATTCGGGAAATTGAGCTATGTATTTGTGTTCCCTTTTTTTCAAACCTATTGAAATTAAAAAAAATAGTTAATTATACATTTTCATCGATAACTCGAGAAATATCCATAATTCGGGAAATTGAGCTATGTATTTGTGATCCCTATTTTTCAAACCTATTGAAATTAAAAAAAAATAGGTAATTTTACATTTTCATCGATAACTCGAGAAATATCCACAATTCGGGAAATTGAGCTATGTATTTGTGTTCCCTTTTTTTCAAACCTATTAAAATAAAAAAAAAAAATAGGTAATTTTACATTTTCATCAATAACTCGAGAAATATCCATAATTCGGGAAATTGAGCTATGTATTTGTGTTCCCTTTTAATCAAACCTATTAAAATTAAAAAAAATAGTTAATTTTACATTTTCATCAACAACTCGAGAAATATCCATAATTCGGGAAATTGAGCTATGTATTTGTGTTCCCTATTTTTCAAACCTATTGAAATTAAAAAAAAATAGTTAATATTACATTTTCATCAACAACTCGAGAAATATCCATAATTCGGGAAATTGAGCTATGTATTTGTGTTCCCTTTTTTTCAAACCTATTAAAATTAAAAAAAAAATAGTTAATATTACATTTTCATCGATAACTCGAGAAATATCCATAATTCGGGAAATCGAGCTTTGTATATGTGTTCCCTTTTTTCAAACCTATTAAAATTTAAAAAAAAATAGTTAATATTACATTTTCATCGATAACTCGAGAAATATCCATAATTCGGGAAATCGAGCTTTGTATATGTGTTCCCTTTTTTCAAACCTATTAAAATTTAAAAAAAAAATAGGTAATTTTACATTTTCATCAATAACTCGAGAAATATCCATAATTCGGGAAATTGAGCTATGTATTTGTGTTCCCTTTTAATCAAACCTATTAAAATTAAAAAAAATAGTTAATTTTACATTTTCATCAACAACTCGAGAAATATCCATAATTCGGGAAATTGAGCTATGTATTTGTGATCCCTATTTTTCAAACCTATTGAAATTAAAAAAAAATAGTTAATATTACATTTTCATCAACAACTCGAGAAATATCCATAATTCGGGAAATTGAGCTATGTATTTGTGTTCCCTTTTAATCAAACCTATTAAAATTAAAAAAAATAGTTAATTTTACATTTTCATCAACAACTCGAGAAATATCCATAATTCGGGAAATTGAGCTATGTATTTGTGTTCCCTTTTAATCAAACCTATTAAAATTAAAAAAAATAGTTAATTTTACATTTTCATCAACAACTCGAGAAATATCCATAATTCGGGAAATTGAGCTATGTATTTGTGTTCCCTTTTTTTCAAACCTATTAAAATTTAAAAAAAATAGTTAATATTACATTTTCATCGATAACTCGAGAAATATCCATAATTCGGGAAATCGAGCTTTGTATATGTGTTCCCTTTTTTTCAAACCTATTAAAATTTAAAAAAAAAATAGTTAATTTTACATTTTCATCGATAACTCGAAAAATATCCATAATTCGGGAAATTGAGCTATGGACTTGTGTTCCCATTTTTTTCAAACCTATTAAAATTAAAAAAAAAAATAGTTAATTCTACATTTTCATCAACAACTCGAGAAATATCCATAATTCGGGAAATTGAGCTATGTATTTGTGTTCCCTATTTTTCAAACCTATTGAAATTAAAAAAAAATAGTTAATTTTACATTTTCATCGATAACTCGAGAAATATCCATAATTCGGGAAATTGAGCTATGTATTTGTGTTCCCTTTTTTTCAAACCTATTAAAATTAAAAAAAATAGTTAATTTTACATTTTCGTCGATAACTCGAGAAATATCCATAATTCGGGAAATTGAGCTATGTATTTGTGTTCCCTATTTTTCAAAACTATTAAAATTAAAAAAAAATAGTTAATATTACATTTTCATCGATAACTCGAGAAATATCCATAATTCGGGAAATCGAGCTTTGTATATGTGTTCCCTTTTTTCAAACCTATTAAAATTTAAAAAAAAAAAAAGGTTAATTTTACATTTACATCGATAACTCGAGAAATATCCACAATTCGGGAAATTGAGCTATGTATTTGTGTTCCCTTTTTTTCAAACCTATTGAAATTAAAAAAAAATAGTTAATTTTACATTTTCATCGATAACTCGAGAAATATCCATAATTCGGGAAATTGAGCTATGTATTTGTGATCCCTATTTTTCAAACCTATTAAAATTTAAAAAAAAAAAAGGTTAATTTTACATTTACATCGATAACTCGAGAAATATCCACAATTCGGGAAATTGAGCTATGTATTTGTGTTCCCTTTTTTTCAAACCTATTGAAATTAAAAAAAAAATAGTTAATTTTACATTTTCATCGATAACTCGAGAAATATCCATAATTCGGGAAATTGAGCTATGTATTTGTGTTCCCTTTTAATCAAACCTATTAAAATTAAAAAAAATAGTTAATTTTACATTTTCATCAACAACTCGAGAAATATCCATAATTCGGGAAATTGAGCTATGGACTTGTGCTCCCATTTTTTCAAACCTATTAAAATTGAAAATAAAAATAGTTAATTTTACATTTTCATCGATAACTGGAGAAATATCCATAATTCGGGAAATTGAGCTATGTATTTGTGTTCCCTATTTTTCAAACCTATTAAAATTAAAAAAAAAATTGTTAATTTTAACATTTACATCGATAACTCGAGAAATATCCAAAATTCGGGAAATTGAGCTATGTATTTGTGTTCCCATATTTTCAAACCGATTAAAATTAAAAAAAATTAGTGAGTTTTACATTTTCGTCGATAACTCGAGAAATATCCATAATTCGGGAAATTGAGCTATGTATTTGTGTTCCCTTTTTTCAAACCTATTAAAATTAAAAAAAATTAGTAAGTTTTACATTTTCGTCGATAACTCGAGAAATATCCATAATTCGGGAAATTGAGCTATGTATTTGTGTTCCCTATTTTTCAAAACTATTAAAATTAAAAAAAAAATAGTTAATATTACATTTTCATCGATAACTCGAGAAATATCCATAATTCGGGAAATCGAGCTTTGTATATGTGTTCCTTTTTTCAAACCTATTAAAATTTAAAAAAAAATAGTTAATTTTACATTTTCATCGATAACTCGAGAAATATCCACAATTCGGGAAATTGAGCTATGTATTTGTGTTCCCTTTTTTTCAAACCTATTGAAATTAAAAAAAAAATAGTTAATTATACATTTCCATCGATAACTCGAGAAATATCCATAATTCGGGAAATTGAGCTATGTATTTGTGATCCCTATTTTTCAAACCTATTGAAATTAAAAAAAAATATGTAATTTTACATTTTCATCGATAACTCGAGAAATATCCACAATTCGGGAAATTGAGCTATGTATTTGTGTTCCCTTTTTTTCAAACCTATTAAAATTAAAAAAAAAAAAAATAGGTAATTTTACATTTTCATCAATAACTCGAGAAATATCCATAATTCGGGAAATTGAGCTATGTATTTGTGTTCCCTTTTAATCAAACCTATTAAAATTAAAAAAATAGTTAATTTTACATTTTCATCAACAACTCGAGAAATATCCATAATTCGGGAAATTGAGCTATGGACTTGTGCTCCCATTTTTTCAAACCTATTAAAATTGAAAATAAAAATAGTTAATTTTACATTTTCATCGATAACTGGAGAAATATCCATAATTCGGGAAATTGAGCTATGTATTTGTGTTCCCTATTTTTCAAACCTATTAAAATTAAAAAAAAATTGTTAATTTTAACATTTACATCGATAACTCGAGAAATATCCAAAATTCGGGAAATTGAGCTATGTATTTGTGTTCCCATATTTTCAAACCGATTAAAATTAAAAAAAATTAGTGAGTTTTACATTTTCATCGATAACTCGAGAAATATCCATAATTCGGGAAATTGAGCTATGTATTTGTGTTCCTTTATTTTCAAACCAATTAAAATTAAAAAAAAATAGTTAATTTTACATTTTCATCGATAACTCGAGAAATATCCATAATTCGGGAAATTGAGCTATGTATTTGTGTTCCCTTTTTTTCAAACCAATTAAAATTAAAAAAAAATAGTTAATTTTACATTTTCATCGATAACTCGAGAAATATCCATAATTCGGGAAATTGAGCTATGTATTTGTGTTCCCTTTTTTTCAAACCTATTAAAATTAAAAAAAATAGTTAATTTTACATTTTCATCGATAACTCGAGAAATATCCATAATTCGGGAAATTGAGCTATGTATTTGTGTTCCCTTTTTTTCAAACCCATTAAAATTAAAAAAAAATAGTTAATATTACATTTTCATCGATAACTCGAGAAATATCCATAATTCGCGAAATCGAGCTTTGTATATGTGTTCCCTTTTTTCAAACCTATTAAAATTTAAAAAAAAAATAGTTAATTTTACATTTTCATCGATAACTCGAAAAATATCCATAATTCGGGAAATTGAGCTATGGACTTGTGTTCCCATTTTTTCAAACCTATTAAAATTAAAAAAAAAAATAGTTAATTCTACATTTTCATCAACAACTCGAGAAATATCCATAATTCGGGAAATTGAGCTATGTATTTGTGTTCCCTATTTTTCAAACCTATTGAAATTAAAAAAAAATAGTTAATTTTACATTTTCATCGATAACTCGAGAAATATCCATAATTCGGGAAATTGAGCTATGTATTTGTGTTCCCTTTTTTCAAACCTATTAAAATTAAAAAAAAATAGTTAATTTTACATTTTCGTCGATAACTCGAGAAATATCCATAATTCGGGAAATTGAGCTATGTATTTGTGTTCCCTATTTTTCAAAACTATTAAAATTAAAAAAAAATATTTAATATTACATTTTCATCGATAACTCGAGAAATATCCATAATTCGGGAAATCGAGCTTTGTATATGTGTTCCCTTTTTTCAAACCTATTAAAATTTAAAAAAAAAATAGTTAATTTTACATTTTCATCGATAACTCGAGAAATATCCACAATTCGGGAAATTGAGCTATGTATTTGTGTTCCCTTTTTTTCAAACCTATTGAAAAAAAAAAAAATAGTTAATATTACATTTTCATCGATAACTCGAGAAATATCCATAATTCGGGAAATTGAGCTATGTATTTGTGTTCCCTATTTTTCAAACCGATTAAAATTAAAAAAAAAATAGGTAATTTTACATTTTCATCGATAACTCGAGAAATATCCACAATTCGGGAAATTGAGCTATGTATTTGTGTTCCCTTTTTTTCAAACCTATTAAAATTAAAAAAAAAAAATAGTTAATTTTACATTTTCGTCGATAACTCGAGAAATATCCATAATTCGGGAAATTGAGCTATGTATTTGTGTTCCCTATTTTTCAAAACTATTAAAATTAAAAAAAATATTTAATATTACATTTTCATCGATAACTCGAGAAATATCCATAATTCGGGAAATCGAGCTTTGTATATGTGTTCCCTTTTTTCAAACCTATTAAAATTTAAAAAAAAAATAGTTAATTTTACATTTTCATCGATAACTCGAGAAATATCCACAATTCGGGAAATTGAGCTATGTATTTGTGTTCCCTTTTTTTCAAACCTATTGAAATAAAAAAAAAAATAGTTAATATTACATTTTCATCGATAACTCGAGAAATATCCATAATTCGGGAAATTGAGCTATGTATTTGTGTTCCCTATTTTTCAAACCGATTAAAATTAAAAAAAAATAGGTAATTTTACATTTTCATCGATAACTCGAGAAATATCCACAATTCGGGAAATTGAGCTATGTATTTGTGTTCCCTTTTTTCAAACCTATTAAAATTAAAAAAAAAAATAGTTAATTTTACATTTTCATCAATAACTCGAGAAATATCCATAATTCGGGAAATTGAGCTATGTATTTGTGTTCCCTTTTAATCAAACCTATTAAAATTAAAAAAAATAGTTAATTTTACATTTTCATCAACAACTCGAGAAATATCCATAATTCGGGAAATTGAGCTATGGACTTGTGCTCCCATTTTTTCAAACCTATTAAAATTGAAAATAAAAATAGTTAATTTTACATTTTCATCGATAACTGGAGAAATATCCATAATTCGGGAAATTGAGCTATGTATTTGTGTTCCCTATTTTTCAAACCTATTAAAATTAAAAAAAAATTGTTAATTTTAACATTTACATCGATAACTCGAGAAATATCCAAAATTCGGGAAATTGAGCTATGTATTTGTGTTCCCTATTTTTCAAACCTATTAAAATAAAAAATAAAAATAATAGGTAATTTTACATTTTCATCAATAACTCGAGAAATATCCATAATTCGGGAAATTGAGCTATGTATTTGTGTTCCCTTTTAATCAAACCTATTAAAATTAAAATAAAATAGTTAATTTTACATTTTCATCAACAACTCGAGAAATATCCATAATTCGGGAAATTGAACTATGTATTTGTGTTCCCTATTTTTCAAACCTATTAAAATTAAAAAAAAAAAAATAATTTTACATTTTTATCGATAACTGGAGAAATATCCATAATTCGGGAAATTGAGCTATGTATTTGTGTTCCCATATTTTCAAACCGATTAAAATTAAAAAAAAATTAGTGAGTTTTACATTTTCATCGATAACTCGAGAAATATCCATAATTCGGGAAATTGAGCTATGTATTTGTGTTCCCTTTTTTTCAAACCTATTGAAATTAAAAAAAAATAGTTAATTTTACATTTTCATCGATAACTCGAGAAATATCCATAATTCGGGAAATTGAGCTATGTATTTGTGATCCCTTTTTTCAAACCTATTAAAATTAAAAAAAAATAGTTAGTTTTACATTTTCATCGATAACTCGAGAAATATCCATAATTCGGGAAATTGAGCTATGTATTTGTGTTCCCTTTTTTTCAAACCTATTAAAGATAAAAAAAAATAGTTAATTTTACATTTTCATCGATAACTCGAAAAATATCCATAATTCGGGAAATTGAGCTATGTATTTTCGTTCTTATTTTTTCAAACTTATTAAAATTAAAACAAAATTAGTTAGTTTTACATTTTCATCGATAACTCGAGAAATATCCATAATTCGGGAAATTGAGCTATGTATTTGTGTTCCCTTATTTTCAAACCTAATAAAATTAAAAAAAAAAAATAGTTAATTTTACATTTTCATCGATAACTCGAGACATATCCATAATTCGGGAAATTGAGCTATGTATTTGTGTTCCCTATTTTTCAAACCTATTAAAATTAAAAAAAAATAGTTAATTTTACATTTTCATCAACAACTCGAGAAATATCCATAATTCGGGAAATTGAGCTATGGACTTGTGCTCCCATTTTTTCAAACCTATTAAAATTGAAAATAAAAATAGTTAATTTTACATTTTCATCGATAACTGGAGAAATATCCATAATTCGGGAAATTGAGCTATGTATTTGTGTTCCCTATTTTTCAAACCTATTAAAATTAAAAAAAAAATTGTTAATTTTAACATTTACATCGATAACTCGAGAAATATCCAAAATTCGGGAAATTGAGCTATGTATTTGTGTTCCCTTTTTTTCAAACCTATTGAAATAAAAAAAAAATAGTTAATTTTACATTTTCATCGATAACTCGAGAAATATCCACAATTCGGGAAATTGAGCTATGTATTTGTGTTCCCTTTTTTTCAAACCTATTGAAATAAAAAAAAAATAGTTAATTTTACATTTTCATCGATAACTCGAGAAATATCCATAATTCGGGAAATTGAGCTATGTATTTGTGTTCCCTATTTTTCAAACCGATTAAAATTAAAAAAAAATAGGTAATTTTACATTTTCATCGATAACTCGAGAAATATCCACAATTCGGGAAATTGAGCTATGTATTTGTGTTCCCTTTTTTTCAAACCTATTAAAATTAAAAAAAAAAATAGTTAATTTTACATTTTCATCAATAACTCGAGAAATATCCATAATTCGGGAAATTGAGCTATGTATTTGTGTTCCCTTTTAATCAAACCTATTAAAATTAAAAAAAATAGTTAATTTTACATTTTCATCAACAACTCGAGAAATATCCATAATTCGGGAAATTGAGCTATGGACTTGTGCTCCCATTTTTTTCAAACCTATTAAAATTGAAAATAAAAATAGTTAATTTTACATTTTCATCGATAACTGGAGAAATATCCATAATTCGGGAAATTGAGCTATGTATTTGTGTTCCCTATTTTTTCAAACCTATTAAAATTAAAAAAAAATTGTTAATTTTAACATTTACATCGATAACTCGAGAAATATCCAAAATTCGGGAAATTGAGCTATGTATTTGTGTTCCCTATTTTTCAAACCTATTAAAATAAAAAAATAAAAATAATAGGTAATTTTACATTTTCATCAATAACTCGAGAAATATCCATAATTCGGGAAATTGAGCTATGTATTTGTGTTCCCTTTTAATCAAACCTATTAAAATTAAAATAAAATAGTTAATTTTACATTTTCATCAACAACTCGAGAAATATCCATAATTCGGGAAATTGAACTATGTATTTGTGTTCCCTATTTTTCAAACCTATTAAAATTAAAAAAAAAAATAATTTTACATTTTTATCGATAACTGGAGAAATATCCATAATTCGGGAAATTGAGCTATGTATTTGTGTTCCCATATTTTCAAACCGATTAAAATTAAAAAAAAATTAGTGAGTTTTACATTTTCATCGATAACTCGAGAAATATCCATAATTCGGGAAATTGAGCTATGTATTTGTGTTCCCTTTTTTTCAAACCTATTGAAATTAAAAAAAAATAGTTAATTTTACATTTTCATCGATAACTCGAGAAATATCCATAATTCGGGAAATTGAGCTATGTATTTGTGTTCCCTTTTTTTCAAACCTATTAAAAATAAAAAAAATTAGTTAATTTTACATTTTCATCGATAACTCGAAAAATATCCATAATTCGGGAAATTGAGCTATGTATTTGCGTTCTTATTTTTTTCAAACTTATTAAAATTAAAAAAAAAATTAGTTAGTTTTACATTTTCATCGATAACTCGAGAAATATCCATAATTCGGGAAATTGAGCTTTGTATTTGTGTTCCCTTATTTTCAAACCTAATAAAATTTAAAAAAAAAAATTGTTAATTTTACATTTTCATCGATAACTCGAGACATATCCATAATTCGGGAAATTGAGCTATGTATTTGTGTTCCCTATTTTTCAAACCTATTAAAATTAAAAAAAAAATAGTTAATTTTACATTTTCATCAATAACTCGAGAAATATCCATAATTCGGGAAATTGAGCTATGTATTTGTGTTCCCTTTTAATCAAACCTATTAAAATTAAAAAAAATAGTTAATTTTACATTTTCATCAACAACTCGAGAAATATCCATAATTCGGGAAATTGATCTATGTATTTGCGTTCTTATTTTTTCAAACTTATTAAAATTAAAACAAAATTAGTTAGTTTTACATTTTCATCGATAACTCGAGAAATATCCATAATTCGGGAAATTGAGCTTTGTATTTGTGTTCCCTTTTTTTCAAACCTATTAAAATTAAAAAAAAAAGTTAATTTTACATTTTCATCGATAACTCGAGACATATCCATAATTCGGGAAATTGAGCTATGTATTTGTGTTCCCTATTTTTCAAACCTATTAAAATTAAAAAAAAAATATTTAATTTTACATTTTCATCAATAACTCGAGAAATATCCATAATTCGGGAAATTGAGCTATGTATTTGTGATCCCTTTTTTCAAACCTATTAAAATTAAAAAAAAAATAGTTAATTTTAAATTTTCATCGATAACTCGAGACATATCCATAATTCGGGAAATTGAGCTATGTATTTGTGTTCCCTTTTTTTCAAACCTATTGAAATTAAAAAAAAATAGTTTATTTTACATTTTCATCGATAACTCGAGAAATATCCATAATTCGGGAAATTGAGCTATGTATATGTGTTCCCTTTTTTCAAACCTATTAAAATTAAAAAAAAAAATAGTTAATTTTACATTTTCATCGATAACTCGAGAAATATCCATAATTCGGGAAATTGAGCTATGTATTTGTGTTCCCTTTTAATCAAACCTATTAAAATTAAAAAAATAGTTAATTTTACATTTTCATCGATAACTCGAGAAATATCCATAATTCGGGAAATTAAGCTATGTATTTGTATTCCCTATTTTCCAAACCTATAAAAATTAAAAAAAAAATAGGTAATTTTACATTTTCATCAATAACTCGAGAAATATCCATAATTCGGGAAATTGAGCTATGTATTTGTGTTCCCTTTTAATCAAACCTATTAAAATTAAAAAAAAATAGTTAATTTTACATTTTCATCAACAACTCGAGAAATATCCATAATTCGGGAAATTGAGCTATGGACTTGTGCTCCCATTTTTTCAAAACTATTAAAATTGAAAATAAAAATAGTTAATTTTACATTTTCATCGATAACTGGAGAAATATCCATAATTCGGGAAATTGAGCTATGTATTTGTGTTCCCTTTTTTCAAACCTATTAAAATTAAAAAAAATTGTTAATTTTAACATTTTCATCGATAACTCGAGAAATATCCAAAATTCGGGAAATTGAGCTATGTATTTGTTTTCCCTATTTTTTCAAACCTATTAAAATTAAAAAAATTAATAGTTAATTTTACATTTTCATCGATAACTCGAGAAATATCCATAGTTCGGGAAATTGAGCTATGTATTTGTCTTCCCTTTTTTCAAACCTATTAAAATTAAAAAAAAAATAGTTAATTTTACATTTTCATCGATAACTCGAGAAATATCCATAATTCGGGAAATTGAGCTTTGTATTTGTTTTCCCTATTTTTCAAACCTATTAAAATTAAAAAAAAATAGTTAATTTTACATTTTCATCGATAACTCGAGAAATATCCATAATTCGGGAAATTGAGCTATGTATTTGTGATCCCTTTTTTCAAACCTATTAAAATTAAAAAAAAATAGTTAGTTTTACATTTTCATCGATAACTCGAGAAATATCCATAATTCGGGAAATTGAGCTATGTATTTGTGTTCCCTTTTTTTCAAACCAATTAAAATTAAAAAAAAAAATAGTTTATTTTACATTTTCATCGATAACTCGAGAAATATCCATAATTCGGGAAATTGAGCTAAGTATTTGTGTTCCCTTTTTTTCAAACCTATTAAAATTAAAAAAAAAATAGTTAATTTTACATTTTCATCGATAACTCGAGAAATATCCATAATTCGGGAAATCGAGCTTTGTATATGTGTTCCCTTTTTTCAAACCTATTAAAATTTAAAAAAAAATAGTTAATTTTACATTTTCATCGATAACTCGAGAAATATCCATAATTCGGGAAATTGAGCTATGTATTTGTGCTCCCATTTTTTCAAACCTATTAAAATTAAAAAAAAAATAGTTAATTTTAAATTTTCATCGATAACTCGAGAAATATCCATAATTCGGGAAATTGAGCTATGTATTTGTGTTCCCTTTTTTTCAAACCTATTAAAATTAAAAAAAAAATAGTTAATTTTACATTTTCATCGATAACTCGAGAAATATCCATAATTCGGGAAATCGAGCTTTGTATATGTGTTCCCTTTTTTCAAACCTATTAAAATTTAAAAAAAACTTGTTAATTTTACATTTTCATCGATAACTCGAAAAATATCCATAATTCGGGAAATTGAGCTATGGACTTGTGTTCCCATTTTTTCAAACCTATTAAAATTAAAAAAAAAATAGTTAATTCTACATTTTCATCAACAACTCGAGAAATATCCATAATTCGGGAAATTGAGCTATGTATTTGTGTTCCCTATTTTTCAAACCTATTGAAATTAAAAAAAAAATAGTTAATTTTGCATTTTCATCGATAACTCGAGAAATATCCATAATTCGGGAAATTGAGCTATGTATTTGTGTTCCCTTTTTTTCAAACCTATTAAAATTAAAAAAAAAATAGTTAGTTTTACATTTTCGTCGATAACTCGAGAAATATCCATAATTCGGGAAATTGAGCTATGTATTTGTGTTCCCTATTTTTTCAAACCTATCAAAATTAAAAAAAAATAGTTAATATTACATTTTCATCGATAACTCGAGAAATATCCATAATTCGGGAAATCGAGCTTTGTATATGTGTTCCCTTTTTTCAAACCTATTAAAATTTAAAAAAAAATAGTTAATTTTACATTTTCATCGATAACTCGAGAAATATCCATAATTCGGGAAATTGAGCTATGTATTTGTGTTCCCTTTTTTTCAAACCTATTAAAATTAAAAAAAAAAATGGTAATTTTACATTTTCATCAATAACTCGAGAAATATCCATAATTCGGGAAATTGAGCTATGTATTTGTGTTCCCTTTTAATCAAACCTATTAAAATTAAAAAAAATAGTTAATTTTACATATTCATCAACAACTCGAGAAATATCCATAATTCGGGAAATTGAGCTATGGACTTGTGCTCCCATTTTTTCAAACCTATTAAAATTGAAAATAAAAATAGTTATTTTTACATTTTCATCGATAACTGGAGAAATATCCATAATTCGGGAAATTGAGCTATGTATTTGTGTTCCCTATTTTTCAAACCTATTAAAATTAAAAAAAAAATTGTTAATTTTAACATTTACATCGATAACTCGAGAAATATCCAAAATTCGGGAAATTGAGCTATGTATTTGTGTTCCCTATTTTTCAAACCTATTAAAATGAAAAAAATAATAGGTAATTTTACATTTTCATCAATAACTCGAGAAATATCCATAATTCGGGAAATTGAGCTATGTATTTGTGTTCCCTTTTAATCAAACCTATTAAAATTAAAATAAAATAGTTAATTTTACATTTTCATCAACAACTCGAGAAATATCCATAATTCGGGAAATTGAACTATGTATTTGTGTTCCCTATTTTTCAAACCTATTAAAAAAAAAAAAAAAAAATAATTTTACATTTTCATCGATAACTGGAGAAATATCCATAATTCGGGAAATTGAGCTATGTATTTGTGTTCCCATATTTTCAAACCGATTAAAATTAAAAAAAAATTAGTGAGTTATACATTTTCATCGATAACTCGAGAAATATCCATAATTCGGGAAATTGAGCTATGTATTTGTGTTCCCTTTTTTTCAAACCTATTGAAATTAAAAAAAAAGAGTTAATTTTACATTTTCATCGATAACTCGAGAAATATCCATAATTCGGGAAATTGAGCTATGTATTTGTGATCCCTTTTTTTCAAACCTATTAAAATAAAAAATTAAATAGGTAATTTTACATTTTCATCGATAACTCGAGAAATATCCATAATTCGGGAAATTGAGCTATGTATTTGTGTTCCCTTTTTTTCAAACCTATTAAAATTAAAAAAAAAATAGTTAATTTTACATTTTCATCGATAACTCGAAAAATATCCATAATTCGGGAAATTGAGCTATGTATTTGCGTTCTTATTTTTTCAAACTTATTAAAATTAAAACAAAATTAGTTAGTTTTACATTTTCATCAACAACTCGAGAAATATCCATAATTCGGGAAATTGAGCTTTGTATTTGTGTTCCCTTATTTTCAAACCTAATAAAATTTAAAAAAAAAAATAGTTAATTTTACATTTTCATCGATAACTCGAGACATATCCATAATTCGGGAAATTGAGCTATGTATTTGTGTTCCCTATTTTTCAAACCTATTAAAATTAAAAAAAAATAGTTAATTTTACATTTTCATCAATAACTCGAGAAATATCCATAATTCGGGAAATTGAGCTATGTATTTGTGTTCCCTTTTAATCAAACCTATTAAAATTAAAAAAAATAGTTAATTTTACATTTTCATCAACAACTCGAGAAATATCCATAATTCGGGAAATTGAGCTATGTATTTGCGTTCTTATTTTTTCAAACTTATTAAAATTAAAACAAAATTAGTTAGTTTTACATTTTCATCGATAACTCGAGAAATATCCATAATTCGGGAAATTGAGCTTTGTATTTGTGTTCCCTTTTTTTCAAACCTAATAAAATTTAAAAAAAAATAGTTAATTTTACATTTTCATCGATAACTCGAGACATATCCATAATTCGGGAAATTGAGCTATGTATTTGTGTTCCCTATTTTTCAAACCTATTAAAATTAAAAAAAATAGTTAATTTTACATTTTCATCGATAACTCGAGAAATATCCATAATTCGGGAAATTGAGCTATGTATTTGTGTTCCCTTTTTTTCAAACCCATTAAAATTAAAAAAAAATAGTTAATATTACATTTTCATCGATAACTCGAGAAATATCCATAATTCGGGAAATCGAGCTTTGTATATGTGTTCCCTTTTTTCAAACCTATTAAAATTTAAAAAAAAATAGTTAATTTTACATTTTCATCGATAACTCGAAAAATATCCATAATTCGGGAAATTGAGCTATGGACTTGTGTTCCCATTTTTTCAAACCTATTAAAATTAAAAAAAAAATAGTTAATTCTACATTTTCATCAACAACTCGAGAAATATCCATAATTCGGGAAATTGAGCTATGTATTTGTGTTCCCTATTTTTCAAACCTATTGAAATAAAAAAAAAATAGTTAATTTTACATTTTCATCGATAACTCGAGAAATATCCATAATTCGGGAAATTGAGCTATGTATTTGTGTTCCCTTTTTTTCAAACCTATTAAAATTAAAAAAAAATAGTTAATTTTACATTTTCGTCGATAACTCGAGAAATATCCATAATTCGGGAAATTGAGCTATGTATTTGTGTTCCCTATTTTTTCAAACCTATTAAAATTAAAAAAAAATATTTAATTTTACATTTTCATCAATAACTCGAGAAATATCCATAATTCGGGAAATTGAGCTATGTATTTGTGATCCCTTTTTTTCAAACCTATTAAAATTAAAAAAAAAATAGTTAATTTTAAATTTTCATCGATAACTCGAGAAATATCCATAATTCGGGAAATTGAGCTATGTATTTGTGTTCCCTTTGTTTTAAACCTATTAAAATTAAAAAAAAAAATGGTTTAATTTTACATTTTCATCAATAACTCGAGAAATATCCATAATTCGGGAAATTGAGCTATGTATTTGTGTTCCCTTTTTTCAAACCTATTAAAATTTAAAAAAAAATAGTTAATTTTACATTTTCATCGATAACTCGAGAAATATCCATAATTCGGGAAATTGAGCTATGGACTTGTGTTCCCATTTTTTCAAACCTATTAAAATTAAAAAAAAAAATAGTTAATTCTACATTTTCATCAACAACTCGAGAAATATCCATAATTCGGGAAATTGAGCTATGTATTTGTGTTCCCTATTTTCAAACCTATTGAAATTAAAAAAAATAGTTAATTTTACATTTTCATCGATAACTCGAGAAATATCCATAATTCGGGAAATTGAGCTATGGATTTGTGTTCCCATTTTTTCAAACCTATTAAAATTAAAAAAAAAGTTAATATTCTACATTTTCATCGACAACTCGAGAAATATCCATAATTCGGGAAATTGAGCTATGTATTTGTGTTCCCTATTTTTCAAACCTATTGAAATTAAAAAAAATAGTTAATTTTACATTTTCATCGATAACTCGAGAAATATCCATAATTCGGGAAATTGAGCTATGGATTTGTGTTCCCTTTTTTTCAAACCTATTAAAATTAAAAAAAAAAATAGTTAATTTTACATTTTCATCGACAACTCGAGAAATATCCATAATTCGGGAAATTGAGCTATGTATTTGTGTTCCCTTTTTTTCAAACCTATTGAAATTAAAAAAAAAAAATAGTTAATTTTACATTTTCATCGATAACTCGAGAAATATCCATAATTCGGGAAATTGAGCTATGTATTTGTGTTCCCTATTTTTTCAAACCTATTAAAATTAAAAAAAAAAAATTAGTTAATTTTACATTTTCATCAATAACTCGAGAAATATCCATAATTCGGGAAATTGAGCTATGTATTTGTGTTCCCTTTTTAATCAAACCTATTAAAATTAAAAAAAATAGTTAATTTTACATTTTCATCGACAACTCGAGAAATATCCATAATTCGGGAAATTGAGCTATGGATTTGTGTTCCCATTTTTTCAAACCTATTAAAATTAAAATAAAAATAGTTAATTTTACATTTTCATCGATAACTCGAGAAATATCCATAATTCGGGAAATTGAGCTATGTATTTGTGTTCCCTTTTTTTCAAACCTATTAAAATTAAAAAAAAATAGTTAATTTTACATTTTCATCGATAACTCGAGAAATATCCATAATTCGGGAAATTGAGCTATGTATTTGTGTTCCCTATTTTTCAAACCTATTAAAATTAAAAAAAAAAAAATAGTTAATTTTACATTTTCATCAATAACTCGAGAAATATCCATAATTCGGGAAATTGAGCTATGTATTTGTGTTCCCTTTTAATCAAACCTATTAAAATAAAAAAAAAATAGTTAATTTTACATTTTCATCAATAACTCGAGAAATATCCATAATTCGGGAAATTGAGCTATGGACTTGTGCTCCCATTTTTTCAAACCTATTAAAATTGAAAATAAAAATAGTTAATTTTACATTTTCATCGATAACTGGAGAAATATCCATAATTCGGGAAATTGAGCTATGTATTTGTGTTCCCTATTTTTCAAACCTATTAAAATTAAAAAAAATTGTTAATTTTAACATTTACATCGATAACTCGAGAAATATCCAAAATTCGGGAAATTGAGCTATGTATTTGTGTTCCCTATTTTTCAAACCTATTAAAATAAAAAAAAAAAATAGTTAATTTTACATTTTCATCAATAACTCGAGAAATATCCATAATTCGGGAAATTGAGCTATGTATTTGTGTTCCCTTTTAATCAAACCTATTAAAATTAAAAAAAAATAGTTAATTTTACATTTTCATCAACAACTCGAGAAATATCCATAATTCGGGAAATTGAACTATGTATTTGTGTTCCCTATTTTTCAAACCTATTAAAATTAAAAAAAAATAGTTAATTTTACATTTTCATCGATAACTCGAGAAATATCCATAATTCGGGAAATGGAGCTATGTATTTGTGTTCCCATATTTTCAAACCGATTAAAATTAAAAAAAAACAAGTAAAAACGTTGCAGTCGGACGCAACCGACTGCGGAATACTTTGATACCAGTAAATGAACGGTTTATAAGGGGGAATGCAGGGGGCGAAGGGAGTGGCCCATGTGGTAAACATCGCCAGCTATCATGTTACCAAATTTGGTGACTTTTCCTCAAAAGCTGTGGAAGTTAACTTATCTTCAAAATGTAAAAGGTGGGCGGCAGAGGTGGGCGTGGAATCAAAATTTTGAATCAAATGTTTTTAACTGTCACTATCTATCTGCCTACCAAGTTTGGTGGCTCTAGCTCAAAAAACTGTTAAAGATATAGCCGTGGCATCCAAAATTTTGATGCACATCTTTGGTAGATGTTGCCTTCTATCTTTCTACCGAATTTACTGGCTCTAGCTTAAAAACTATAAGAGATATCGAAATTTCCGATTTTAAATAGTGGGCGGCAGAGGTGGGCGTGGCATCCTAATTTTTGGTGCAGACCTTTTGTAGATGTCACCATATATCTTCCTACCAAATTCGGTGACTCTAGCTCGAAAAATGTGAATGCTATAGGCGTTTCCAATTTCAAGTAGAAGGGGGGGTTGGTATCGGAATCATGGCATCCAAATCGTCAATATCTATCTTCACACAAAATTTTGTGGCTCTAGCCCAAAAAATGTGAAAACTATAGGCGTTTCCAATTTCTTGGTGAAAGGGGAATGGGGGCGGAATCAGGGGGCGTGGCATCCAAAATGTTGATGCATATTTTTGGGGAACGTCAATATCTATCTTCACACAAAATTTGATGGCTCTAGCCCAAAAAATGTGAAAACTATAGCCGTTTCCAATTTCATGGAGAGGGGGGGATGGGGGCGGAATCAGGGGGCGTGGCATCCAAATGCATTTTTTTGGGGAACGTCAATATCTATCTTGACACAAAAAATGTGAAAACTATAGGCGTTTCCAATGGGGGCGTGGCATTAAAAATTTTGATGCATATTTTTGGGGAACGTCAATATCTATCTTGACACAAAATTTGGTGGCTCTAGCCCAAAAAATGTGAAAACTATAGGCGTTTCGAATTTCATGGAGAAGGGGGGATGGGGGCGGAATCTGGGGGCGTGGCATCCAAAATTTTGATGCTTTTTTTTGGGGAACTTCAATATGTATCTTGACACAAAATTTGGTGGCTCTAGCCCAAAAAATGTAAAAACTATAGGCGTTTCCAATTTCAAGGAGCAGGGATGATGGGGGCGGAAGGAGTGGGCGTGGCATCCAAAATTTTGATGCATGTTTTTGGGGAACGTCAATATCTATCTTGACACAAAATTTGGTGGCTATAGCCCAAAAATGTGAAAACTGTAGGCGTTTCGAATTTCATGGAGAAGGGGGGATGGGGGCGGAATCAGGGGGCGTGGCATCCAAAATTTTGATGCATTTTTTTGGGGAACTTCAATATGTATCTTGACACAAAATTTGGTGGCTCTAGCCCAAAAAATGTGAAAACTATAGGCGTTTCCAATTTCAAGGAGCAGGGATGATGGGGGCGGAAGGAGTGGGCGTGGCATCCAAAATTTTGATGCAGTTTTTTCAGGGACATGACTAGCTATCTGCGTGCAGAATTTGGTAACTCTAGCTGTAAGAATGTGAGAAATATTTGGTTTTATCGGTTTTCAGTTATCGAATTTATCGATTTCCCAGCCTCCTAGTAGGCGTGGCACCCCAATCTTGACACTTTATCTGTCTCGCCTATAGACAAAAATATTTGCAAAGTTTCAAGTCTCTAGCTTTACGGGTGTCGAAAAAAGTTGCGTTCATACGGACAGACGGACAGACTGACAGACGGACAGACACCATGACGGACATTGCACAAAACCAATATACTATGAGACCTTCGGTATCAAAGTATAATTAGTGAGTTTTACATTTTCATCGATAACTCGAGAAATATCCATAATTCGGGAAATTGAGCTATGTATTTGTGTTCCCTTTTTTTCAAACCTATTGAAATTAAAAAAGAAATAGTTAATTTTACATTTTCATCGATAACTCGAGAAATATCCATAATTCGGGAAATTGAGCTATGTATTTGTGATCCCTTTTTTTCAAACCTATTAAAATTAAAAAAAAAATAGTTAGTTTTACATTTTCATCGATAACTCGAGAAATATCCATAATTCGGGAAATTGAGCTATGTATTTGTGTTCCCTTTTTTTCAAACCTATTAAAATTAAAAAAAAAATAGTTAATTTTACATTTCCATCGATAACTCGAGAAATATCCATAATTCGGGAAATTGAGCTATGTATTTGTGTTCCCATATTTTCAAACCGATTAAAATTAACAAAAAGTTAGTGAGTTTTACATTTGCATCGATAACTCGAGAAATATCCATAATTCGGGAAATTGAGCTATGTATTTGTGATCCCTTTTTTTCAAACCTATTAATATTAAAAAAAAAATAGTTAATTTTACATTTTCATCGATAACTCGAGAAATATCCATAATTCGGGAAATTGAGCTATGTATTTGTGTTCCCTTTTTTTCAAACGTATTAAAATTTTAAAAAACATAGTTAATATTACATTTTCATCGATAACTCGAGAAATATCCATAATTCGGGAAATTGATCTATGTATTTGCGTCCTTATTTTTTCAAACTTATTAAAATTAAAACAAAATTAGTTTGTTTTACATTTTCATCGATAACTCGAGAAATATCCATAATTCGGGAAATAGAGCTTTGTATTTGTGTTCCCTTTTTTTTTTAAACCTAATAAAATTTAAAAAAAAATAGTTAATTTTACATTTTCATCGATAACTCGAGACATATCCATAATTCGGGAAATTGAGCTATGTATTTGTGTTCCCTATTTTTTCAAACCTATTAAAATTAAAAAAAAATATTTAATTTTACATTTTCATCAATAACTCGAGATATATCCATAATTCGGGAAATTGAGCTATGTATTTGTGATCCCTTTTTTTCAAACCTATTAAAATTAAAAAAAAAATAGTTAATTTTAAATTTTCATCGATAACTCGAAAAATATCCATAATTCGGGAAATTGAGCTATGTATTTGTGTTCCCTTTTTTCAAACCTATTAAAATTAAAAAAAAATAGTTAATATTACATTTTCATCGATAACTCGAGAAATATCCATAATTCGGGAAATTGAGCTATGTATTTGTGTTCCCCTTTTTTCAAACCTATTAAAATTAAAAAAAAAATAGTTAATTTTACATTTTCATCGATAACTCGAGAAATATCCATAATTCGGGAAATTGAGCTATGTATTTGTGTTCCCTATTTTTTCAAACCTATTAAAATTAAAAAAACAATATTTAATTTTACATTTTCATCAATAACTCGAGAAATATCCATAATTCGGGAAATTGAGCTATGTATTTGTGATCCTTTTTTTCAAACCTATTAAAATTAAAAAAAAATAGTTAATTTTACATTTTCATCGATAACTCGAGAAATATCCATAATTCGGGAAATTGAGCTATGTATTTGTGTTCCCTATTTTTCAAACCTATTAAAATTAAAAAAAAAAATGTAATTTTACATTTTCATCGATAACTCGAGAAATATCCATAATTCGGGAAATTGAGCTATGTATTTGTGTTCCCTATTTTTCAAACCTATCAAAATTAAAAAAAAATAGTTAATATTACATTTTCATCGATAACTCGAGAAATATCCATAATTCGGGAAATCGAGCTTTGTATATGTGTTCCCTTTTTTCAAACCTATTAAAATTAAAAAAAAAAAAATGTAATTTTACATTTTCATCGATAACTCGAGAAATATCCATAATTCGGGAAATTGAGCTATGTATTTGTGTTCCCTATTTTTCAGACCTATTAAAATTAAAAAAACAATATTTAATTTTACATTTTCATCAATAACTCGAGAAATATCCATAATTCGGGAAATTGAGCTATGTATTTGTGATCCCTTTTTTTCAAACCTATTAAAATTAAAAAAAAATTGTTAATTTTAACATTTACATCGATAACTCGAGAAAATATCCAAAATTCGCGAAATTGAGCTATGTATTTGTGTTCCCTATTTTTTCAAACCTATTAAAATTAAAAAAAACAATAATAGGTAATTTTACATTTTCATCAATAACTCGAGAAATATCCATAATTCGGGAAATTGAGCTATGTATTTGTGTTCCCTTTTAATCAAACCTATTTAAATTAAAAAAAATAGTTAATTTTACATTTTCATCAACAACTCGAGAAATATCCATAATTCGGGAAATTGAGCTATGTATTTGTTTTCCCTATTTTTCAAACCTATTAAAATTAAAAAAATAATAGTTAATTTTACATTTTCATCGATAACTCGAGAAATATCCATAGTTCGGGAAATTGAGCTATGTATTTGTCTTCCCTTTTTTTCAAACCTATTGGAATTTAAAAAAAAAATAGTTAATTTTACATTTTCATCGATAACTCGAGAAATATCCATAATTCGGGAAATTGAGCTATGTATTTG
The DNA here is from genome assembly GCA_018152825.1 of Scaptomyza hsui. NCBI lineage: Eukaryota > Metazoa > Arthropoda > Insecta > Diptera > Drosophilidae > Scaptomyza > Scaptomyza hsui. Next base: position 402,626 of record JAECXO010000283.1, read on the forward strand.
TTTTCCCTATTTTTCAAACCTATTAAAATTAAAAAAAAATAGTTAATTTTACATTTTCATCGATAACTCGAGAAATATCCATAATTCGGGAAATTGAGCTATGTATTTGTGATCCCTTTTTTTCAAACCTATTAAAATTAAAAAAAAATAGTTAGTTTTACATTTTCATCGATAACTCGAGAAATATCCATAATTCGGGAAATTGAGCTATGTATTTGTGTTCCCTTTTTTTCAAACCAATTAAAATTAAAAAAAAAAAATAGTTTATTTTACATTTTCATCGATAACTCGAGAAATATCCATAATTCGGGAAATTGAGCTATGTATTTGTGTTCCCTTTTTTTCAAACCTATTAAAATTAAAAAAAATAGTTCATTTTACATTTTCATCGATAACTCGAGATATATCCATAATTCGGGAAATTGAGCTATGTATTTGTGTTCCCTTATTTTCAAACCCATTAAAATTAAAAAAAAAATAGTTAATATTACATTTTCATCGATAACTCGAGAAATATCCATAATTCGGGAAATCGAGCTTTGTATATGTGTTCCCTTTTTTCAAACCTATTGAAATTAAAAAAATAATAGGTAATTTTACATTTTCATCAATAACTCGAGAAATATCCATAATTCGGGAAATTGAGCTATGTATTTGTGTTCCCTTTTAATCAAACCTATTAAAATTAAAATAAAATAGTTAATTTTACATTTTCATCAACAACTCGAGAAATATCCATAATTCGGGAAATTGAACTATGTATTTGTGTTCCCTATTTTTCAAACCTATTAAAAATAAAAAAAAAAATAATTTTACATTTTCATCGATAACTGGAGAAATATCCATAATTCGGGAAATTGAGCTATGTATTTGTGTTCCCATATTTTCAAACCTATTAAAATTAAAAAAAAATTAGTGAGTTATACATTTTCATCGATAACTCGAGAAATATCCATAATTCGGGAAATTGAGCTATGTATTTGTGTTCCCTTTTTTTCAAACCTATTGAAATTAAAAAAAAAAAGTTAATTTTACATTTTCATCGATAACTCGAGAAATATCCATAATTCGGGAAATTGAGCTATGTATTTGTGATCCCTTTTTTTCAAACCTATTAAAATTAAAAAAAAAATAGTTAGTTTTACATTTTCATCGATAACTCGAGAAATATCCATAATTCGGGAAATTGAGCTATGTATTTGTGTTCCCTTTTTTTCAAACCTATTAAAATTAAAAAAAAAATAGTTAATTTTACATTTTCATCGATAACTCGAAAAATATCCATAATTCGGGAAATTGAGCTATGTATTTGCGTTCTTTTTTTTTCAAACTTATTAAAATTAAAACAAAATTAGTTAGTTTTACATTTTCATCGATAACTCGAGAAATATCCATAATTCGGGAAATTGAGCTTTGTATTTGTGTTCCCTTATTTTCAAACCTAATAAAATTTAAAAAAAAAAATAGTTAATTTTACATTTTCATCGATAACTCGAGACATATCCATAATTCGGGAAATTGAGCTATGTATTTGTGTTCCCTTTTTTCAAACCTATTAAAATTAAAAAAAAATAGTTAATTTTACATTTTCATCAATAACTCGAGAAATATCCATAATTCGGGAAATTGAGCTATGTATTTGTGTTCCCTTTTAATCAAACCTATTAAAATTAAAAAAAATAGTTAATTTTACATTTTCATCAACAACTCGAGAAATATCCATAATTCGGGAAATTGATCTATGTATTTGCGTTCTTATTTTTTCAAACTTATTAAAATTAAAACAAAATTAGTTAGTTTTACATTTTCGTCGATAACTCGAGAAATATCCATAATTCGGGAAATTGAGCTTTGTATTTGGGTTCCCTTTTTTTCAAACCTAATAAAATTTAAAAAAAAATAGTTAATTTTACATTTTCATCGATAACTCGAGACATATCCATAATTCGGGAAATTGAGCTATGTATTTGTGTTCCCTATTTTTCAAACCTATTAAAATTAAAAAAAAAATAGTTAATATTACATTTTCATCGATAACTCGAGAAATATCCATAATTCGGGAAATTGAGCTATGTATTTGTGTTCCCTTTTTTCAAACCCATTAAAATTAAAAAAAAATAGTTAATATTACATTTTCATCGATAACTCGAGAAATATCCATAATTCGGGAAATTGAGCTTTGTATTTGGGTTCCCTTTTTTTCAAACCTAATAAAATTTAAAAAAAAATAGTTAATTTTACATTTTCATCGATAACTCGAGACATATCCATAATTCGGGAAATTGAGCTATGTATTTGTGTTCCCTATTTTTCAAACCTATTAAAATTAAAAAAAAAAAGTTAATAAAAAGTTGCAGTCGGACGCAACCGACTGCGGAATACTTTGATACCAGTAAATGAACGGTTGATAAGGGGAGTGCAGGGGCGAAGGGAGTGGGCCATGTGGTAAACATCGTCAGCTATCATGTTACCAAATTTGGTGACTTTAGCTCAAAAGCTGTGGAAGATAACTTAACTCCCAAATTTAAAAGGTGGGCGGCAGAGGTAGGCGTGGCATCCAAATTTTTGAATCAAATGTTTCTAACTGTCACTAACTATCTGCCTACCAAGTTTGGTGGCTCTAGCTCAAAAACTGTTAGAGATATAGCCGATTCCGATTTTATAAGGCGGGTGGCTTAGGTGGGCGTGGCATTCAAAATTTTGATGCACATCTTTGGTAGATGCTGCCTTCTATCTTTCTACCCAATTTACGGGCTCTAGCTTAAAAACTATAAGAGATATCGAAATTTCCGATTTTAAATAGTGGGCGGCAGAGGTGGGCGTGGCAATCTAATTTTTGATGCAGACCTTTTGTAGATGTCACCATATATCTTCCTACCAAATTTGGTGACTCTAGCTCGAAAAATGTGAAAACTATAGGCGTTTCCAATTTCAAGTAGGGAAGTGTGGGATGGGGGCGGAATCAGGGAACGTGGTATCCAAAATTTTGATGCATTTTTTTGGGGAACTTCAATATCTATCTTGACACAAAATTTGATGGCTCTAGCACAAAAAATGTGAAAACTATAGGCGTTTCAAATATCATGGAGAAGGGGGATGGGGGCGGAATCAGGGAGCGTGGCATCCAAGTTTTGATGGGGAACGTCGTACCTATCTTGACACAAATATTTGGTAGCTCTAAAAAATTAGAAAACTATAGTCGTTTCCAATTTCATGGAGAAGGGGGATGGGGGCGGAATTAAAGCGTGGCATCCAAAAATTTGATCCATTTTTTGGGGGTACGTCAATATCTATCTTGACACAAAAATTTATGGCTCTAGCAACAAAAAATGTGAAAACTATTGGGGTTTCCAATTTCTTGGGAGAAGGGGGATGGGGGCGGAATCGAGGGCGTGGCATCCAAGTTTTGATGGGGAACGTCAGTACCTATCTTGACACAAGATTTGGTGGCTCTAGCCCAAAAAATGTGAAAACTATAGGCGTTTCCAATTTCATGGAGAAGGGGGATGGGGGCGGAATTAGGGGCGTGGCATCCAAAAATTTGATCCATTTTTTGGGGTGGGACGTCAATATCTATCTTGACACAAAATTTGATGGCTCTAGCCCAAAAAATGTGAAAACTATTGGGGTTTCCAATTTCTTGGTGAAGGGGGGATGGGGGCGGAATCAGGGGGCGTGGCATCCAAGTTTTGATGGGGAACGTCAGTACCTATCTTGACACAAAATTTGGTGGCTCTAGCCCAAAAAATGTGAAAACTATAGGCGTTTCCAATTTCATGGAGAAGGGGGATGGGGGCGGAATTAGGGGCGTGGCATCCAAAATTTTGATGCATTTTTTGGGGTACTTCAATATCTATCTTGACACAAAATTTGGTGGCTCTAGCCCAAAAAATGTAAAAACTATAGGCGTTTCCAATTTCAATGAGCAGGGATGATGGGGGCGGAAGGAGTGGGCGTGGCATCCAAAATTTTGAAACAGTTTTTTCAGGGATATGACTAGCTATCTGCGTGCAAAATTTAGTAACTCTAGCTGTAAGAATGTGAGAAATATTTGGTTTTATCGGTTTTCTGTTATCGAATTTATCGATTTCCCAGCCTCCTAGTAGGGCGTGGCAACCCAATCTTGACACTTTATCTGTACCGTCTATAGATTAACATAATTGCAATGTTTCAAGTCTCTAGCTTTACGGGTGTCGAAAAAGTTGCGTTCTAAAACGGGGACGGACAGACGGAAGGACAGACGGACAGACGGGACAGACGGACAGACAGACACCATGACGGACATTGCGCAAAACCAATATACTATGAGACCTTCGGTATCAAAGTATAAATAGTTAATATTACATTTTCATCGATAACTCGAGAAATATCCATAATTCGGGAAATTGAGCTATGTATTTGTGTTCCCTTTTTTTCAAACCCATTAAAATTAAAAAAATAGTTAATATTACATTTTCATCGATAACTCGAGAAATATCCATAATTCGGGAAATCGAGCTTTGTATATGTGTTCCCTTTTTTCAAACCTATTAAAATTATAAAAAAAATATTTAATTTTTACATTTTCATCGATAACTCGAGAAATATCCATAATTCGGGAAATTGAGCTATGGACTTGTGTTCCCATTTTTCAAACCTATTAAAATTAAAAAAAAAATAGTTAATTCTACATTTTCATCAACAACTCGAGAAATATCCATAATTCGGGAAATTGAGCTATGTATTTGTGTTCCCTATTTTTCAAACCTATTGAAATTAAAAAAAAAATAGTTAATTTTACATTTTCATCGATAACTCGAGAAATATCCATAATTCGGGAAATTGAGCTATGTATTTGTGTTCCCTTTTTTTCAAACCTATTAAAATTAAAAAAAAAATAGTTAATTTTACATTTTCGTCGATAACTCGAGAAATATCCATAATTCGGGAAATTGAGCTATGTATTTGTGTTCCCTATTTTTCAAACCTATCAAAATTAAAAAAAAATAGTTAATATTACATTTTCATCGATAACTCGAGAAATATCCATAATTCGGGAAATCGAGCTTTGTATATGTGTTCCCTTTTTTCAAACCTATTAAAATTTAAAAAAAAAATAGTTAATTTTACATTTTCATCGATAACTCGAGAAATATCCATAATTCGGGAAATTGAGCTATGTATTTGTGTTCCCTTTTTTCAAACCTATTAAAATTAAAAAAAAAAATGGTAATTTTACATTTTCATCAATAACTCGAGAAATATCCATAATTCGGGAAATTGAGCTATGTATTTGTGTTCCCTTTTTAATCAAACCTATTAAAATTAAAAAAATAGTTAATTTTACATATTCATCAACAACTCGAGAAATATCCATAATTCGGGAAATTGAGCTATGGACTTGTGCTCCCATTTTTTCAAACCTATTAAAATTGAAAATAAAAATAGTTAATTTTACATTTTCATCGATAACTGGAGAAATATCCATAATTCGGGAAATTGAGCTATGTATTTGTGTTCCCTATTTTTCAAACCTATTAAAATTAAAAAAAAAAATTGTTAATTTTAACATTTACATCGATAACTCGAGAAATATCCAAAATTCGGGAAATTGAGCTATGTATTTGTGTTCCCTATTTTTCAAACCTATTAAAATAAAAAAAATAATAGGTAATTTTACATTTTCATCAATAACTCGAGAAATATCCATAATTCGGGAAATTGAGCTATGTATTTGTGTTCCCTTTTTAATCAAACCTATTAAAATTAAAAAAAAATAGTTAATTTTACATATTCATCAACAACTCGAGAAATATCCATAATTCGGGAAATTGAGCTATGGACTTGTGCTCCCATTTTTTCAAACCTATTAAAATTGAAAATAAAAATAGTTAATTTTACATTTTCATCGATAACTGGAGAAATATCCATAATTCGGGAAATTGAGCTATGTATTTGTGTTCCCTATTTTTCAAACCTATTAAAATTAAAAAAAAAAATTGTTAATTTTAACATTTACATCGATAACTCGAGAAATATCCAAAATTCGGGAAATTGAGCTATGTATTTGTGTTCCCTTTTTTTCAAACCTATTAAAATGAAAAAAAAATAGTTAATTTTACATTTTCATCAATAACTCGAGAAATATCCATAATTCGGGAAATCGAGCTTTGTATATGTGTTCCCTTTTTTCAAACCTATTAAAATTTAAAAAAAAATAGTTAATTTTACATTTTCATCGATAACTCGAGAAATATCCATAATTCGGGAAATTGAGCTATGTATTTGTGTTCCCTTTTTTTCAAACCTATTAAAATTAAAAAAAAAAAAATGGTAATTTTACATTTTCATCAATAACTCGAGAAATATCCATAATTCGGGAAATTGAGCTATGTATTTGTGTTCCCTTTTAATCAAACCTATTAAAATTAAAAAAAAATAGTTAATTTTACATATTCATCAACAACTCGAGAAATATCCATAATTCGGGAAATTGAGCTATGGACTTGTGCTCCCATTTTTCAAACCTATTAAAATTGAAAAAAAAAATAGTTAATTTTACATTTTCATCGATAACTGGAGAAATATCCATAATTCGGGAAATTGAGCTATGTATTTGTGTTCCCTTTTTTTCAAACCTATTAAAATTAAAAAAAAAAATAGTTAATTTTAACATTTACATCGATAACTCGAGAAATATCCAAAATTCGGGAAATTGAGCTATGTATTTGTGTTCCCTATTTTTCAAACCTATTAAAATGAAAAAAATAATAGGTAATTTTACATTTTCATCAATAACTCGAGAAATATCCATAATTCGGGAAATTGAGCTATGTATTTGTGTTCCCTTTTAATCAAACCTATTAAAATTAAAATAAAATAGTTAATTTTACATTTTCATCAACAACTCGAGAAATATCCATAATTCGGGAAATTGAACTATGTATTTGTGTTCCCTATTTTTCAAACCTATTAAAAATAGAAAAAAAAAAATAATTTTACATTTTCATCGATAACTGGAGAAATATCCATAATTCGGGAAATTGAGCTATGTATTTGTGTTCCCATATTTTCAAACCGATTAAAATTAAAAAAAATTAGTGAGTTATACATTTTCATCGATAACTCGAGAAATATCCATAATTCGGGAAATTGAGCTATGTATTTGTGTTCCCTTTTTTTCAAACCTATTGAAATTAAAAAAAAAAAGTTAATTTTACATTTTCATCGATAACTCGAGAAATATCCATAATTCGGGAAATTGAGCTATGTATTTGTGATCCCTTTTTTTCAAACCTATTAAAATTAAAAAAAAAATAGTTAGTTTTACATTTTCATCGATAACTCGAGAAATATCCATAATTCGGGAAATTGAGCTATGTATTTGTGTTCCCTTTTTTCAAACCTATTAAAATTAAAAAAAAAATAGTTAATTTTACATTTTCATCGATAACTCGAGAAATATCCATAATTCGGGAAATTGAGCTATGTATTTGCGTTCTTATTTTTTCAAACTTATTAAAATTAAAACAAAATTAGTTAGTTTTACATTTTCATCGATAACTCGAGAAATATCCATAATTCGGGAAATTGAGCTTTGTATTTGTGTTCCCTTATTTTCAAACCTAATAAAATTTAAAAAAAAAAAATAGTTAATTTTACATTTTCATCGATAACTCGAGACATATCCATAATTCGGGAAATTGAGCTATGTATTTGTGTTCCCTTTTTTTCAAACCTATTAAAATTAAAAAAAAAATAGTTAATTTTACATTTTCATCAATAACTCGAGAAATATCCATAATTCGGGAAATTGAGCTATGTATTTGTGTTCCCTTTTTTTCAAACCTATTAAAATTAAAAAAAATAGTTAATTTTACATTTTCATCAACAACTCGAGAAATATCCATAATTCGGGAAATTGATCTATGTATTTGCGTTCTTATTTTTTCAAACTTATTAAAATTAAAACAAAATTAGTTAGTTTTACATTTTCATCGATAACTCGAGAAATATCCATAATTCGGGAAATTGAGCTTTGTATTTGGGTTCCCTTTTTTTCAAACCTAATAAAATTTAAAAAAAAAAAATAGTTAATTTTACATTTTCATCGATAACTCGAGACATATCCATAATTCGGGAAATTGAGCTATGTATTTGTGTTCCCTATTTTTCAAACCTATTAAAATTAAAAAAAAAATAGTTAATTTTACATTTTCATCGATAACTCGAGAAATATCCATAATTCGGGAAATTGAGCTATGTATTTGTGTTCCCTTTTTTTCAAACCCATTAAAATTAAAAAAAAATAGTTAATTTTACATTTTCATCGATAACTCGAGAAATATCCATAATTCGGGAAATTGAGCTTTGTATATGTGTTCCCTTTTTTTCAAACCTATTAAAATTTAAAAAAAAATATTTAATTTTACATTTTCATCGATAACTCGAAAAATATCCATAATTCGGGAAATTGAGCTATGGACTTGTGTTCCCATTTTTTCAAACCTATTAAAATTAAAAAAAAAATAGTTAATTTTACATTTTCATCAACAACTCGAGAAATATCCATAATTCGGGAAATTGAGCTATGTATTTGTGTTCCCTATTTTTTCAAACCTATTGAAATTAAAAAAAAAAATAGTTAATTTTACATTTTCATCGATAACTCGAGAAATATCCATAATTCGGGAAATTGAGCTATGTATTTGTGTTCCCTTTTTTTCAAACCTATTAAAATTAAAAAAAAAATAGTTAATTTTACATTTTCATCGATAACTCGAGAAATATCCATAATTCGGGAAATTGAGCTATGTATTTGTGTTCCCTATTTTTTCAAACCTATCAAAATTAAAAAAAAAATAGTTAATATTACATTTTCATCGATAACTCGAGAAATATCCATAATTCGGGAAATCGAGCTTTGTATATGTGTTCCCTTTTTTCAAACCTATTAAAATTTAAAAAAAAAATAGTTAATTTTACATTTTCATCGATAACTCGAGAAATATCCATAATTCGGGAAATTGAGCTATGTATTTGTGTTCCCTTTTTTCAAACCTATTAAAATTAAAAAAAAAAAATGGTAATTTTACATTTTCATCAATAACTCGAGAAATATCCATAATTCGGGAAATTGAGCTATGTATTTGTGTTCCCTTTTAATCAAACCTATTAAAATTAAAAAAAATAGTTAATTTTACATATTCATCAACAACTCGAGAAATATCCATAATTCGGGAAATTGAGCTATGGACTTGTGCTCCCATTTTTTCAAACCTATTAAAATTGAAAATAAAAATAGTTAATTTTACATTTTCATCGATAACTGGAGAAATATCCATAATTCGGGAAATTGAGCTATGTATTTGTGTTCCCTATTTTTTCAAACCTATTAAAATTAAAAAAAAAATTGTTAATTTTAACATTTACATCGATAACTCGAGAAATATCCAAAATTCGGGAAATTGAGCTATGTATTTGTGTTCCCTATTTTTCAAACCTATTAAAATAAAAAAAAAAAAATAGGTAATTTTACATTTTCATCAATAACTCGAGAAATATCCATAATTCGGGAAATTGAGCTATGTATTTGTGTTCCCTTTTAATCAAACCTATTAAAATTAAAAAAAATAGTTAATTTTACATTTTCATCAACAACTCGAGAAATATCCATAATTCGGGAAATTGAGCTATGGATTTGTGCTCCCTTTTTTTCAAACCTATTAAAATTGAAAATAAAAATAGTTAATTTTACATTTTCATCAACAACTCGAGAAATATCCATAATTCGGGAAATTGAGCTATGTATTTGTGTTCCCTATTTTTTCAAACCTATTAAAATTAAAAAAAAAAAATAATTTTACATTTTCATCGATAACTGGAGAAATATCCATAATTCGGGAAATTGAGCTATGTATTTGTGTTCCCTATTTTTCAAACCTATTAAAATTAAAAAAAAAGTAGTTAATTTTACATTTTCATCAACAACTCGAGAAATATCCATAATTCGGGAAATTGAGCTATGTATTTGCGTTCCTTTTTTTTCAAACCTATTAAAATTAAAACAAAATTAGTTAGTTTTACATTTTCATCGATAACTCGAGAAATATCCATAATTCGGGAAATTGAGCTATGTATTTGTGTTCCCTTTTAATCAAACCTATTAAAATTAAAAAAAATAGTTAATTTTACATTTTCATCAACAACTCGAGAAATATCCATAATTCGGGAAATTGAGCTATGGACTTGTGCTCCCATTTTTTCAAACCTATTAAAATTGAAAATAAAAATAGTTAATTTTACATTTTCATCGACAACTCGAGAAATATCCATAATTCGGGAAATTGAGCTATGTATTTGTGTTCCCTATTTTTCAAACCTATTAAAATTAAAAAAAAAAAGTTAATATTACATTTTCATCGATAACTCGAGAAATATCCATAATTCGGGAAATTGAGCTATGTATTTGTGTTCCCATTTTTTCAAACCTATTAAAATTAAAAAAAAATAGTTAATTTTACATTTTCATCAATAACTCGAGAAATATCCATAATTCGGGAAATTGATCTATGTATTTGCGTTCTTATTTTTTTCAAACTTATTAAAATTAAAAACAAAATTAGTTAGTTTTACATTTTCATCGATAACTCGAGAAATATCCATAATTCGGGAAATTGAGCTTTGTATTTGGGTTCCCTTTTTTTCAAACCTAATAAAATTTAAAAAAAAATAGTTAATATTACATTTTCATCGATAACTCGAGACATATCCATAATTCGGGAAATTGAGCTATGTATTTGTGTTCCCTATTTTTCAAACCTATTAAAATTAAAAAAAAAAATATTTAATTTTACATTTTCATCGATAACTCGAGAAATATCCATAATTCGGGAAATTGAGCTATGTATTTGTGTTCCCATTTTTTCAAACCTATTAAAATTAAAAAAAAAAAATAGTTAATTTTAAATTTTCATCGATAACTCGAGAAATATCCATAATTCGGGAAATTGAGCTATGTATTTGTGTTCCCTTTTTTTCAAACCTATTAAAATTAAAATAAAATAGTTAATTTTACATTTTCATCGATAACTCGAGAAATATCCATAATTCGGGAAATTGAGCTATGTATTTGTGTTCCCTATTTTTCAAACCTATTAAAATTAAAAAAAAAAATTAATTTTACATTTTCATCGATAACTCGAGAAATATCCATAATTCGGGAAATTGAGCTATGTATTTGTGTTCCCTTATTTTCAAACCTATTAAAATTAAAAAAAAAAGTTAAGTTTTACATTTTCATCGACAACTCGAGAAATATCCATAATTCGGGAAATTGAGCTATGTATTTGCGTTCTTATTTTTTCAAACCTATTAAAATTAAAACAAAATTAGTTAGTTTTACATTTTCATCGATAACTCGAGAAATATCCATAATTCGGGAAATTGAGCTTTGTATTTGGGTTCCCTTTTTTCAAACCTAATAAAATTTAAAAAAAAATAGTTAATTTTACATTTTCATCGATAACTCGAGACATATCCATAATTCGGGAAATTGAGCTATGTATTTGTGTTCCCTATTTTTCAAACCTATTAAAATTAAAAAAAAATAGTTAATTTTACATTTTCATCAATAACTCGAGAAATATCCATAATTCGGGAAATTGAGCTATGTATTTGTGTTCCCTATTTTTCAAACCTATTAAAATTAAAAAAAAAATAGTTAATTTTACATTTTCATCGATAACTCGAGAAATATCCAAAATTCGGGAAATTGAGCTATGTATTTGTGTTCCCTATTTTTCAAACCTATTAAAATTAAAAAAAAAATAGTTAATTTTACATTTTCATCGATAACTCGAGAAATATCCAAAATTCGGGAAATTGAGCTATGTATTTGTGTTCCCTATTTTTCAAACCTATTAAAATTAAAAAAAAAATAGGTAATTTTACATTTTCATCAATAACTCGAGAAATATCCATAATTCGGGAAATTGAGCTATGTATTTGTGTTCCCTTTTTATCAAACCTATTAAAATTAAAATAAAATAGTTAATTTTACATTTTCATCGATAACTCGAGAAATATCCATAATTCGGGAAATTGAGCTATGTATTTGTGTTCCCTTTTTTCAAACCTATTAAAATTAAAAAAAAAAAAATAATTTTACATTTTCATCGATAACTCGAGAAATATCCATAATTCGGGAAATTGAGCTATGTATTTGTGTTCCCCTTTTTTCAAACCTATTAAAATTAAAAAAAAAATTAGTTAATTTTACATTTTCATCGATAACTCGAGAAATATCCATAATTCGGGAAATTGAGCTATGTATTTGTGTTCCCTTTTTTTCAAACCTATTAAAATTAAAAAAAAATAGTTAATTTTAACATTTTCATCGATAACTCGAGAAATATCCATAATTCGGGAAATTGAGCTATGTATTTGTGTTCCCTATTTTTCAAACCTATTAAAATGAAAAAAAAAATAGGTAATTTTACATTTTCATCAATAACTCGAGAAATATCCATAATTCGGGAAATTGAGCTATGTATTTGTGTTCCCTTTTAATCAAACCTATTAAAATTAAAAAAAAATAGTTAATTTTACATATTCATCAACAACTCGAGAAATATCCATAATTCGGGAAATTGAGCTATGGACTTGTGCTCCCATTTTTTCAAACCTATTAAAATTGAAAATAAAAATAGTTAATTTTACATTTTCATCGATAACTGGAGAAATATCCATAATTCGGGAAATTGAGCTATGTATTTGTGTTCCCTATTTTTCAAACCTATTAAAATTAAAAAAAAAAATTGTTAATTTTAACATTTACATCGATAACTCGAGAAATATCCAAAATTCGGGAAATTGAGCTATGTATTTGTGTTCCCTATTTTTCAAACCTATTAAAATGAAAAAAATAATAGGTAATTTTACATTTTCATCAATAACTCGAGAAATATCCATAATTCGGGAAATTGAGCTATGTATTTGTGTTCCCTTTTAATCAAACCTATTAAAATTAAAAAAAAATAGTTAATTTTACATTTTCATCAACAACTCGAGAAATATCCATAATTCGGGAAATTGAGCTATGTATTTGTGTTCCCTATTTTTCAAACCTATTAAAATTGAAAAAAAAAATAGTTACTTTTACATTTTCGTCGATAACTCGAGAAATATCCATAATTCGGGAAATTGAGCTATGTATTTGTGTTCCCTTTTTTTCAAACCTATTAAAATTAAAAAAAAATAGTTAATTTTACATTTTCATCGATAACTCGAGAAATATCCATAATTCGGGAAATTGAGCTATGTATTTGTGTTCCCATTTTTCAAACCTATTAAAATTAAAAAAAAATAGTTAATTTTACATTTTCATCAATAACTCGAGAAATATCCATAATTCGGGAAATTGAGCTATGTATTTGTGTTCCCATTTTTTCAAACCTATTAAAATTAAAAAAAACAAAAATAGTTAATTTTACATTTTCATCGATAACTCGAGAAATATCCATAATTCGGGAAATTGAGCTTTGTATTTGTGTTCCCTTTTTTCAAACCTATTAAAATTTAAAAAAAAATAGTTAATTTTACATTTTCATCGATAACTCGAGAAATATCCATAATTCGGGAAATTGAGCTATGTATTTGTGTTCCCTATTTTTCAAACCTATTAAAATTAAAAAAAAAATAGTTAATTTTACATTTTCATCAATAACTCGAGAAATATCCATAATTCGGGAAATTGAGCTATGTATTTGTGTTCCCTTTTTTTCAAACCTAGTAAACTTTAAAAAAAAAAAAAATAGTTAATTTTACATTTTCATCGATAACTCGAGAAATATCCATAATTCGGGAAATTGAGCTATGTATTTGTGTTCCCTTTTTTTCAAACCTATTAAAATTAAAAAAAAATAGTTAATTTTACATTTTCATCAACAACTCGAGAAATATCCATAATTCGGGAAATTGAGCTATGTATTTGTGTTCCCTTTTTTTCAAACCTATTAAAATTAAAAAAAAAATAGTTAATTTTACATTTTCATCGATAACTCGAGAAATATCCATAATTCGGGAAATTGAGCTATGTATTTGTGTTCCCATTTTTCAAACCTATTAAAATTAAAAAAAAATTAGTTAATTTTACATTTTCATCAATAACTCGAGAAATATCCATAATTCGGGAAATTGAGCTATGTATTTGTGTTCTTATTTTTTCAAACCTATTAAAATTAAAAAAAAATTAGTTAATTTTACATTTTCATCAATAACTCGAGAAATATCCATAATTCGGGAAATTGAGCTTTGTATTTGTGTTCCCTTTTTTCAAACCTAATAAAATTAAAAAAAAATAGTTAATTTTACATTTTCATCGATAACTCGAGAAATATCCATAATTCGGGAAATTGAGCTATGTATTTGTGTTCCCTATTTTTCAAACCTATTAAAATTAAAAAAAAATAGTTAATTTTACATTTTCATCGATAACTCGAGAAATATCCATAATTCGGGAAATTGAGCTATGTATTTGTGTTCCCTATTTTTCAAACCTATTAAAATTAAAAAAAAATAGTTAATTTTAACATTTTCATCGATAACTCGAGAAATATCCAAAATTCGGGAAATTGAGCTATGTATTTGTGTTCCCTATTTTTCAAACCTATTAAAATTTAAAAAAAAAATAGTTAATTTTACATTTTCATCGATAACTCGAGAAATATCCATAATTCGGGAAATTGAGCTATGTATTTGTGTTCCCTATTTTTCAAACCTATTAAAATTAAAAAAAAAAATGGTAATTTTACATTTTCATCAATAACTCGAGAAATATCCATAATTCGGGAAATTGAGCTATGTATTTGTGTTCCCTTTTAATCAAACCTATTAAAATTAAAATAAAATAGTTAATTTTACATTTTCATCAACAACTCGAGAAATATCCATAATTCGGGAAATTGAGCTATGGACTTGTGCTCCCATTTTTTCAAACCTATTAAAATTGAAAATAAAAATAGTTAATTTTACATTTTCATCGATAACTGGAGAAATATCCATAATTCGGGAAATTGAGCTATGTATTTGTGTTCCCTATTTTTCAAACCTATTAAAATTAAAAAAAAAATTGTTAATTTTAACATTTACATCGATAACTCGAGAAATATCCAAAATTCGGGAAATTGAGCTATGTATTTGTGTTCCCTATTTTTCAAACCTATTAAAATAAAAAAATAATAGGTAATTTTACATTTTCATCAATAACTCGAGAAATATCCATAATTCGGGAAATTGAGCTATGTATTTGTGTTCCCTTTTAATCAAACCTATTAAAATTAAAATAAAATAGTTAATTTTACATTTTCATCAACAACTCGAGAAATATCCATAATTCGGGAAATTGAACTATGTATTTGTGTTCCCTATTTTTCAAACCTATTAAAAATTAAAAAAAAAAATAATTTTACATTTTCATCGATAACTGGAGAAATATCCATAATTCGGGAAATTGAGCTATGTATTTGTGTTCCCATATTTTCAAACCGATTAAAATTAAAAAAAATTAGTGAGTTATACATTTTCATCGATAACTCGAGAAATATCCATAATTCGGGAAATTGAGCTATGTATTTGTGTTCCCTTTTTTTCAAACCTATTGAAATTAAAAAAAAAAAAGTTAATTTTACATTTTCATCGATAACTCGAGAAATATCCATAATTCGGGAAATTGAGCTATGTATTTGTGATCCCTTTTTTTCAAACCTATTAAAATTAAAAAAAAAAATAGTTAGTTTTACATTTTCATCGATAACTCGAGAAATATCCATAATTGGAAATTTTTTTAAAAAAAAAAAAAATTATGTTATTTATTTTTAACTCGGAATCCAGAATTCGGGAAATTGAGCTATGTATTTGTGTTCCCTTTTTTTCAAACCTATTAAAATTAAAAAAAAATAGTTAATTTTACATTTTCATCGATAACTCGAAAAATATCCATAATTCGGGAAATTGAGCTATGTATTTGCGTTCTTATTTTTTCAAACTTATTAAAATTAAAACAAAATTAGTTAGTTTTACATTTTCATCGATAACTCGAGAAATATCCATAATTCGGGAAATTGAGCTTTGTATTTGTGTTCCCTTATTTTCAAACCTAATAAAAATTTAAAAAAAAAAATAGTTAATTTTACATTTTCATCGATAACTCGAGACATATCCATAATTCGGGAAATTGAGCTATGTATTTGTGTTCCCTTTTTTCAAACCTATTAAAATTAAAAAAAAATAGTTAATTTTACATTTTCATCAATAACTCGAGAAATATCCATAATTCGGGAAATTGAGCTATGTATTTGTGTTCCCTTTTTATCAAACCTATTAAAATTAAAAAAAATAGTTAATTTTACATTTTCATCAACAACTCGAGAAATATCCATAATTCGGGAAATTGATCTATGTATTTGCGTTCTTATTTTTTCAAACTTATTAAAATTAAAACAAAATTAGTTAGTTTTACATTTTCATCGATAACTCGAGAAATATCCATAATTCGGGAAATTGAGCTTTGTATTTGGGTTCCCTTTTTTCAAACCTAATAAAATTTAAAAAAAAATAGTTAATTTTACATTTTCATCGATAACTCGAGACATATCCATAATTCGGGAAATTGAGCTATGTATTTGTGTTCCCTATTTTTCAAACCTATTAAAATTAAAAAAAAATAGTTAATTTTACATTTTCATCGATAACTCGAGAAATATCCATAATTCGGGAAATTGAGCTATGTATTTGTGTTCCCTTTTTTTCAAACCCATTAAAATTAAAAAAAAAATAGTTAATATTACATTTTCATCGATAACTCGAGAAATATCCATAATTCGGGAAATCGAGCTTTGTATATGTGTTCCCTTTTTTCAAACCTATTAAAATTTTAAAAAAAATATTTAATTTTACATTTTCATCGATAACTCGAAAAATATCCATAATTCGGGAAATTGAGCTATGGACTTGTGTTCCCATTTTTTCAAACCTATTAAAATTAAAAAAAAAATAGTTAATTCTACATTTTCATCAACAACTCGAGAAATATCCATAATTCGGGAAATTGAGCTATGTATTTGTGTTCCCTATTTTTCAAACCTATTGAAATAAAAAAAAAATAGTTAATTTTACATTTTCATCGATAACTCGAGAAATATCCATAATTCGGGAAATTGAGCTATGTATTTGTGTTCCCTTTTTTCAAACCTATTAAAATTAAAAAAAAATAGTTAATTTTACATTTTCGTCGATAACTCGAGAAATATCCATAATTCGGGAAATTGAGCTATGTATTTGTGTTCCCTATTTTTCAAACCTATCAAAATTAAAAAAAAAATAGTTAATATTACATTTTCATCGATAACTCGAGAAATATCCATAATTCGGGAAATCGAGCTTTGTATATGTGTTCCCTTTTTTCAAACCTATTAAAATTAAAAAAAAAATAGTTAATTTTACATTTTCATCGATAACTCGAGAAATATCCATAATTCGGGAAATTGAGCTATGTATTTGTGTTCCCTTTTTTTCAAACCTATTAAAATTAAAAAAAAAAAATGGTAATTTTACATTTTCATCAATAACTCGAGAAATATCCATAATTCGGGAAATTGAGCTATGTATTTGTGTTCCCTTTTAATCAAACCTATTAAAATTAAAAAAAATAGTTAATTTTACATATTCATCAACAACTCGAGAAATATCCATAATTCGGGAAATTGAGCTATGGACTTGTGCTCCCATTTTTTCAAACCTATTAAAATTGAAAATAAAAATAGTTAATTTTACATTTTCATCGATAACTGGAGAAATATCCATAATTCGGGAAATTGAGCTATGTATTTGTGTTCCCTATTTTTCAAACCTATTAAAATTAAAAAAAAATTGTTAATTTTAACATTTACATCGATAACTCGAGAAATATCCAAAATTCGGGAAATTGAGCTATGTATTTGTGTTCCCTATTTTTCAAACCTATTAAATTGAAAAAAATAATAGGTAATTTTACATTTTCATCAATAACTCGAGAAATATCCATAATTCGGGAAATTGAGCTATGTATTTGTGTTCCCTTTTAATCAAACCTATTAAAATTAAAAAAAATAGTTAATTTTACATATTCATCAACAACTCGAGAAATATCCATAATTCGGGAAATTGAGCTATGGACTTGTGCTCCCATTTTTTCAAACCTATTAAAATTGAAAATAAAAATAGTTAATTTTACATTTTCATCAACAACTCGAGAAATATCCATAATTCGGGAAATTGAACTATGTATTTGTGTTCCCTATTTTTCAAACCTATTAAAATAAATAAAAAAAAAAATAATTTTACATTTTCATCGATAACTGGAGAAATATCCATAATTCGGGAAATTGAGCTATGTATTTGTGTTCCCATATTTTCAAACCGATTAAAATTAAAAAAAAATTAGTGAGTTTTACATTTTCATCAACAACTCGAGAAATATCCATAATTCGGGAAATTGATCTATGTATTTGCGTTCTTATTTTTTCAAACTTATTAAAATTAAAACAAAATTAGTTAGTTTTACATTTTCATCGATAACTCGAGAAATATCCATAATTCGGGAAATTGAGCTATGTATTTGTGTTCCCTTTTAATCAAACCTATTAAAATTAAAAAAAATAGTTAATTTTACATATTCATCAACAACTCGAGAAATATCCATAATTCGGGAAATTGAGCTATGGACTTGTGCTCCCATTTTTTCAAACCTATTAAAATTGAAAATAAAAATAGTTAATTTTACATTTTCATCAACAACTCGAGAAATATCCATAATTCGGGAAATTGAACTATGTATTTGTGTTCCCTTTTTTTCAAACCTATTAAAATTAAAAAAAAAAAATAATTTTACATTTTCATCGATAACTGGAGAAATATCCATAATTCGGGAAATTGAGCTATGTATTTGTGTTCCCATATTTTCAAACCGATTAAAATTAAAAAAAAATTAGTGAGTTTTACATTTTCATCAACAACTCGAGAAATATCCATAATTCGGGAAATTGATCTATGTATTTGCGTTCTTATTTTTTCAAACTTATTAAAATTAAAACAAAATTAGTTAGTTTTACATTTTCATCGATAACTCGAGAAATATCCATAATTCGGGAAATTGAGCTTTGTATTTGGGTTCCCTTTTTTTCAAACCTAATAAAATTTAAAAAAAAATAGTTAATATTACATTTTCATCGATAACTCGAGACATATCCATAATTCGGGAAATTGAGCTATGTATTTGTGTTCCCTATTTTTCAAACCTATTAAAATTAAAAAAAAAATATTTAATTTTACATTTTCATCAATAACTCGAGAAATATCCATAATTCGGGAAATTGAGCTATGTATTTGTGATCCCTTTTTTTCAAACCTATTAAAATTAAAAAAAAAATAGTTAATTTTAAATTTTCATCGATAACTCGAGAAATATCCATAATTCGGGAAATTGAGCTATGTATTTGTGTTCCCTTTGTTTTAAACCTATTAAAATTAAAATAAAATAGTTAATTTTACATTTTCATCAACAACTCGAGAAATATCCATAATTCGGGAAATTGAACTATGTATTTGTGTTCCCTATTTTTCAAACCTATTAAAATTAAAAAAAAAAAAATAATTTTACATTTTCATCGATAACTGGAGAAATATCCATAATTCGGGAAATTGAGCTATGTATTTGTGTTCCCATATTTTCAAACCGATTAAAATTAAAAAAAAATTAGTGAGTTTTACATTTTCATCAACAACTCGAGAAATATCCATAATTCGGGAAATTGATCTATGTATATGCGTTCTTATTTTTTCAAACTTATTAAAATTAAAACAAAATTAGTTAGTTTTACATTTTCATCGATAACTCGAGAAATATCCATAATTCGGGAAATTGAGCTTTGTATTTGGGTTCCCTTTTTTTCAAACCTAATAAAATTTAAAAAAAATAGTTAATTTTACATTTTCATCGATAACTCGAGACATATCCATAATTCGGGAAATTGAGCTATGTATTTGTGTTCCCTATTTTTCAAACCTATTAAAATTAAAAAAAAAATATTTAATTTTACATTTTCATCAATAACTCGAGAAATATCCATAATTCGGGAAATTGAGCTATGTATTTGTGATCCCTTTTTTTCAAACCTATTAAAATTAAAAAAAAAATAGTTAATTTTAAATTTTCATCGATAACTCGAGAAATATCCATAATTCGGGAAATTGAGCTATGTATTTGTGTTCCCTTTGTTTTAAACCTATTGAAATTAAAAAAAAAAATAGTTTATTTTACATTTTCATCGATAACTCGAGAAATATCCATAATTCGGGAAATTGAGCTATGTATATGTGTTCCCTTTTTTCAAACCTATTAAAATTTAAAAAAAAAATAGTTAATTTTACATTTTCATCGATAACTCGAGAAATATCCATAATTCGGGAAATTGAGCTATGGACTTGTGTTCCCATTTTTTCAAACCTATTAAAATTAAAAAAAAAAAATAGTTAATTCTACATTTTCATTAACAACTCGAGAAATATCCATAATTCGGGAAATTGAGCTATGTACTTGTGTTCCCTATTTTTCAAACCTATTGAAATTAAAAAAAAAATAGTTAATTTTACATTTTCATCGATAACTCGAGAAATATCCATAATTCGGAAAATTGAGCTATGGACTTGTGTTCCCATTTTTTCAAACCTATTAAAATTAAAAAAAAAAAAAAATAATTCTACATTTTCATCAACAACTCGAGAAATATCCATAATTTGGGAAATTGAGCTATGTATTTGTGTTCCCTATTTTTCAAACCTATTGAAATTAAAAAAAAATAGTTAATTTTACATTTTCATCGATAACTCGAGAAATATCCATAATTCGGGAAATTGAGCTATGGACTTGTGTTCCCATTTTTTCAAACCTATTAAAATTAAAAAAAAAAATAGTTAATTCTACATTTTCATCAACAACTCGAGAAATATCCATAATTCGGGAAATTGAGCTATGTATTTGTGTTCCCTATTTTTCAAACCTATTGAAATTAAAAAAAAAAAATTACGTAATTTTACATTTTCATCGATAACTCGAGAAATATCCATAATTCGGGAAATTGAGCTATGTATTTGTGTTCCCTATTTTTCAAACCTATTAAAATTAAAAAAAAAAAATTAGGTAATTTTACATTTTCATCAATAACTCGAGAAATATCCATAATTCGGGAAATTGAGCTATGTATTTGTGTTCCCTTTTAATCAAACCTATTAAATTAAAAAAAATAGTTAATTTTACATTTTCATCAACAACTCGAGAAATATCCATAATTCGGGAAATTGAGCTATGGACTTGTGCTCCCATTTTTTCAAACCTATTCAAATTGAAAATAAAAATAGTTAATTTTACATTTTCATCGATAACTGGAGAAATATCCATAATTCGGGAAATTAAGCTATGTATTTGTGTTCCCTATTTTTCAAACCTATTAAAATTAAAAAAAAAATAGTTAATTTTAACATTTACATCGATAACTCGAGAAATATCCAAAATTCGGGAAATTGAGCTATGTATTTGTGTTCCCTATTTTTCAAACCTATTAAAATTAAAAAAAAAAAATAATAGGTAATTTTACATTTTCATCAATAACTCGAGAAATATCCATAATTCGGGAAATTGAGCTATGTATTTGTGTTCCCTTTTAATCAAACCTATTAAAATTAAAAAAAATAGTTAATTTTACATTTTCATCGATAACTCGAGAAATATCCATAATTCGGGAAATTGAGCTATGGACTTGTGTTCCCATTTTTTCAAACCTATTAAAATTAAAAAAAAATAGGTTATTTTACATTTTCATCGATAACTCGAGAAATATCCATAATTCGGGAAATTGAGCTATGTATTTGTGTTCCCTATTTTTCAAACCTATTGAAATTAAAAAAAAAATAGTTAATTTTACATTTTCATCGATAACTCGAGAAATATCCATAATTCGGGAAATTGAGCTATGTATTTGTGTTCCCTATTTTTCAAACCTATTAAAATTAAAAAAAAAAATAGGTAATTTTACATTTTCATCAATAACTCGAGAAATATCCATAATTCGGGAAATTGAGCTATGTATTTGTGTTCCCTTTTAATCAAACCTATTAAAATTAAAAAAAATAGTTAATTTTACATTTTCATCAACAACTCGAGAAATATCCATAATTCGGGAAATTGAGCTATGGACTTGTGCTCCCATTTTTTCAAACCTATTAAAATTGAAAATAAAAATAGTTAATTTTATATTTTCATCGATAACTGGAGAAATATCCATAATTCGGGAAATTGAGCTATGTATTTGTGTTCCCTTTTTTCAAACCTATTAAAATTAAAAAAAAAATTGTTAATTTTAACATTTACATCGATAACTCGAGAAATATCCAAAATTCGGGAAATTGAGCTATGTATTTGTGTTCCCTATTTTTCAAACCTATTAAAATTAAAAAAAAAAATAATAGGTAATTTTACATTTTCATCAATAACTCCAGAAATATCCATAATTCGGGAAATTGAGCTATGTATTTGTGTTCCCTTTTAATCAAACCTATTAAAATTAAAAAAAATAGTTAATTTTACATTTTCATCAACAACTCGAGAAATATCCATAATTCGGGAAATTGAACTATGTATTTGTGTTCCCTATTTTTCAAACCTATTAAAATTAAAAAAAAATAGTTAATTTTACATTTTCATCGATAACTCGAGAAATATCCATAATTCGGGAAATGGAGCTATGTATTTGTGTTCCCATATTTTCAAACCGATTAAAATTAAAAAAAAACAAGTAAAAACGTTGCAGTCGGACGCAACCGACTGCGGAATACTTTGATACCAGTAAATGAACGGTTTATAAGGGGGAATGCAGGGGCGAAGGGAGTGGCCCATGTGGTAAACATCGCCAGCTATCATGTTACCAAATTTGGTGACTTTTCCTCAAAAGCTGTGGAAGTTAACTTATCTTCAAAATGTAAAAGGTGGGCGGCAGAGGTGGGCGTGGAATCAAAATTTTTGAATCAAATGTTTTTAACTGTCACTATCTATCTGCCTACCAAGTTTGGTGGCTCTAGCTCAAAAACTGTTAAAGATATAGCCGTGGCATCCAAAATTTTGATGCACATCTTTGGTAGATGTTGCCTTCTATCTTTCTACCGAATTTACTGGCTCTAGCTTAAAAACTATAAGAGATATCGAAATTTCCGATTTTAAATAGTGGGCGGCAGAGGTGGGCGTGGCATCCTAATTTTTGGTGCAGACCTTTTGTAGATGTCACCATATATCTTCCTACCAAATTCGGTGACTCTAGCTCGAAAAATGTGAATGCTATAGGCGTTTCCAATTTCAAGTAGAAGGGGGGGTTGGTATCGGAATCATGGCATCCAAATCGTCAATATCTATCTTCACACAAAATTTTGTGGCTCTAGCCCAAAAAATGTGAAAACTATAGGCGTTTCCAATTTCTTGGTGAAAGGGGAATGGGGGCGGAATCAGGGGGGCGTGGCATCCAAAATGTTGATGCATATTTTTGGGGAACGTCAATATCTATCTTCACACAAAATTTGATGGCTCTAGCCCAAAAAATGTGAAAACTATAGCCGTTTCCAATTTCATGGAGAAGGGGGGGGTTGGATGGGGGCGGAATCAGGGGGCGTGGCATCCAAATGCATTTTTTTGGGGAACGTCAATATCTATCTTGACACAAAAAATGTGAAAACTATAGGCGTTTCCAATGGGGGCGTGGCATTAAAAATTTTGATGCATATTTTTGGGGAACGTCAATATCTATCTTGACACAAAATTTGGTGGCTCTAGCCCAAAAAATGTGAAAACTATAGGCGTTTCGAATTTCATGGAGAAGGGGGGATGGGGGCGGAATCTGGGGGCGTGGCATCCAAAATTTTGATGCTTTTTTTGGGGAACTTCAATATGTATCTTGACACAAAATTTGGTGGCTCTAGCCCAAAAAATGTAAAAACTATAGGCGTTTCCAATTTCAAGGAGCAGGGATGATGGGGGCGGAAGGAGTGGGCGTGGCATCCAAAATTTTGATGCATGTTTTTGGGGAACGTCAATATCTATCTTGACACAAAATTTGGTGGCTATAGCCCAAAAAATGTGAAAACTATAGGCGTTTCGAATTTCATGGAGAAGGGGGGATGGGGGCGGAATCAGGGGGCGTGGCATCCAAAATTTTGATGCTTTTTTTTGGGGAACTTCAATATGTATCTTGACACAAAATTTGGTGGCTCTAGCCCAAAAAAATGTGAAAACTATGGGCGTTTCCAATTTCAAGGAGCAGGGATGATGGGGGCGGAAGGAGTGGGCGTGGCATCCAAAATTTTGATGCAGTTTTTTCAGGGACATGACTAGCTATCTGCGTGCAGAATTTGGTAACTCTAGCTGTAAGAATGTGAGAAATATTTGGTTTTATCGGTTTTCAGTTATCGAATTTATCGATTTCCCAGCCTCCTAGTAGGCGTGGCACCCCAATCTTGACACTTTATCTGTCTCGCCTATAGACAAAAATATTTGCAAAGTTTCAAGTCTCTAGCTTTACGGGTGTCGAAAAAAGTTGCGTTCATACGGACAGACGGACAGACTGACAGACGGACAGACACCATGACGGACATTGCACAAAACCAATATACTATGAGACCTTCGGTATCAAAGTATAATTAGTGAGTTTTACATTTTCATCGATAACTCGAGAAATATCCATAATTCGGGAAATTGAGCTATGTATTTGTGTTCCCTTTTTTTCAAACCTATTGAAATTAAAAAGAAATAGTTAATTTTACATTTTCATCGATAACTCGAGAAATATCCATAATTCGGGAAATTGAGCTATGTATTTGTGATCCCTTTTTTTCAAACCTATTAAAATTAAAAAAAAATAGTTAGTTTTACATTTTCATCGATAACTCGAGAAATATCCATAATTCGGGAAATTGAGCTATGTATTTGTGTTCCCTTTTTTTCAAACCGATTAAAATTAACAAAAAGTTAGTGAGTTTTACATTTGCATCGATAACTCGAGAAATATCCATAATTCGGGAAATTGAGCTATGTATTTGTGATCCCTTTTTTTTCAAACCTATTAATATTAAAAAAAAATAGTTAATTTTACATTTTCATCGATAACTCGAGAAATATCCATAATTCGGGAAATTGAGCTATGTATTTGTGTTCCCTTTTTTTCAAACGTATTAAAATTTAAAAAAACATAGTTAATATTACATTTTCATCGATAACTCGAGAAATATCCATAATTCGGGAAATTGATCTATGTATTTGCGTCCTTATTTTTCAAACTTATTAAAATTAAAACAAAATTAGTTTGTTTTACATTTTCATCGATAACTCGAGAAATATCCATAATTCGGGAAATTGAGCTTTGTATTTGTGTTCCCTTTTTTTTTAAACCTAATAAAATTTAAAAAAAAATAGTTAATTTTACATTTTCATCGATAACTCGAGAAATATCCATAATTCGGGAAATTGAGCTATGTATTTGTGTTCCCTTTTTTTCAAACCTATTGAAATTAAAAAAGAAATAGTTAATTTTACATTTTCATCGATAACTCGAGAAATATCCATAATTCGGGAAATTGAGCTATGTATTTGTGATCCCTTTTTTTCAAACCTATTAAAATTAAAAAAAAAATAGTTAATTTTAAATTTTCATCGATAACTCGAGAAATATCCATAATTCGGGAAATTGAGCTATGTATTTGTGTTCCCTTTTTTTCAAACCTATTAAAATTAAAAAAAGTTAGTGAGTTTTACATTTTCATCGATAACTCGAGAAATATCCATAATTCGGGAAATTGAGCTATGTATTTGTGTTCCCTTTTTTTTCAAACCTATTAAAATTAAAAAAAAAATAGTTAATTTTACATTTTCATCGATAACTCGAGAAATATCCATAATTCGGGAAATTGAGCTATGTATTTGTGTTCCCTTTTTTTCAAACCTATTAAAATTAAAAAAACAATAGTTAATTTTACATTTTCATCGATAACTCGAGAAATATCCATAATTCGGGAAATTGAGCTATGTATTTGTGATCCTCTTTTTTTCAAACCTATTAAAATTAAAAAAAAATAGTTAATTTTACATTTTCATCGATAACTCGAGAAATATCCATAATTCGGGAAATTGAGCTATGTATTTGTGTTCCCTTTTTTTTTAAACCTATTAAAATTTAAAAAAAAAATGTAATTTTACATTTTCATCGATAACTCGAGAAATACCCATAATTCGGGAAATTGAGCTATGTATTTGTGATCCCTTTTTATCAAACCTATTAAAATTAAAAAAAATAGTTAATTTTACATTTTCATCGATAACTCGAGAAATATCCATAATTCGGGAAATTGAGCTATGTGATTTGTGCTCCCATTTTTTCAAACCTATTAAAATTGAAAAAAAAAATAGTTAATTTTACATTTTCATCGATAACTGGAGAAATATCCATAATTCGGGAAATTGAGCTATGTATTTGTGTTCCCTTTTTTTCAAACCTATTAAAATTAAAAAAAAATAGTTAATTTTAACATTTTCATCGATAACTCGAGAAATATCCATAATTCGGGAAATTGAGCTATGTATTTGTGTTCCCTTTTTTTCAAACCTATTAAAATTAAAAAAAAAAAATAGTTAATTTTACATTTTCATCAATAACTCGAGAAATATCCATAATTCGGGAAATTGAGCTATGTATTTGTGTTCCCTTTTTAATCAAACCTATTAAAATTAAAAAAAAATAGTTAATTTTACATTTTCATCAATAACTCGAGAAATATCCATAATTCGGGAAATTGAGCTATGGATTTGTGTTCCCTTTTTTCAAACCTATTAAAATTTAAAAAAAAATAGTTAATTTTACATTTTCATCGATAACTCGAGAAATATCCATAATTCGGGAAATTGAGCTATGTATTTGTGTTCCCATATTTTCAAACCGATTAAAATTTAAAAAAAAATTAGTTAGTTTTACATTTTCATCGATAACTCGAGAAATATCCATAATTCGGGAAATTGAGCTATGTATTTGTGTTCCCTTTTTTTCAAACGTATTAAAATTTAAAAAAACATAGTTAATATTACATTTTCATCGATAACTCGAGAAATATCCATAATTCGGGAAATTGATCTATGTATTTGCGTTCTTATTTTTTCAAACTTATTAAAATTAAAAAAAAAATTAGTTTGTTTTACATTTTCATCGATAACTCGAGAAATATCCATAATTCGGGAAATTGAGCTTTGTATTTGTGTTCCCTTTTTTTTTTAAACCTAATAAAATTTAAAAAAAATAGTTAATTTTAAATTTTCATCGATAACTCGAGAAATATCCATAATTCGGGAAATTGAGCTATGTATTTGTGTTCCTTTTTTTTTCAAACCTATTAAAATTAAAAAAAAATAGTTAATTTTACATTTTCATCGATAACTCGAGAAATATCCATAATTCGGGAAATTGAGCTATGTATTTGTGCTCCCATTTTTTCAAACCTATTAAAATTAAAAAAAAATAGTTAATTTTAACATTTTCATCGATAACTCGAGAAATATCCATAATTCGGGAAATTGAGCTATGTATTTGTGTTCCCTTTTTTTCAAACCTATTAAAATTAAAAAAAAAAAATAGTTAATTTTACATTTTCATCGATAACTCGAGAAATATCCATAATTCGGGAAATTGAGCTATGTATTTGTGTTCCCTTTTTTTCAAACCTATTAAAATTAAAAAAAATAGTTAATTTTACATTTTCATCGATAACTCGAGAAATATCCATAATTCGGGAAATTGAGCTATGTATTTGTGTTCCCTATTTTTTCAAACCTATTAAAATTAAAAAAAACAATATTTAATTTTACATTTTCATCAATAACTCGAGAAATATCCATAATTCGGGAAATTGAGCTATGTATTTGTGATCCCTTTTTTTCAAACCTATTAAAATTAAAAAAAAATAGTTAATTTTACATTTTCATCGATAACTCGAGAAATATCCATAATTCGGGAAATTGAGCTATGGATTTGTGTTCCCTTTTTTTCAAACCTATTAAAATTAAAAAAAAAAATATGTAATTTTACATTTTCATCGATAACTCGAGAAATACCCATAATTCGGGAAATTGAGCTATGTATTTGTGATCCCTTTTAATCAAACCTATTAAAATTAAAAAAAATAGTTAATTTTACATTTTCATCAACAACTCGAGAAATATCCATAATTCGGGAAATTGAGCTATGGACTTGTGCTCCCATTTTTTCAAACCTATTAAAATTGAAAATAAAAATAGTTAATTTTACATTTTCATCGATAACTGGAGAAATATCCATAATTCGGGAAATTGAGCTATGTATTTGTGTTCCCTATTTTTCAAAACTATTAAAATTAAAAAAAAATTGTTAATTTTAACATTTACATCGATAACTCGAGAAATATCCAAAATTCGGGAAATTGAGCTATGTATTTGTGTTCCCTATTTTTCAAACCTATTGAAATTAAAAAAAAAAATAATAGGTAATTTTACATTTTCATCAATAACTCGAGAAATATCCATAATTCGGGAAATTGAGCTATGTATTTGTGTTCCCTTTTAATCAAACCTATTAAAATTAAAAAAATAGTTAATTTTACATTTTCATCAACAACTCGAGAAATATCCATAATTCGGGAAATTGAACTATGGATTTGTGTTCCCTATTTTTCAAACCTATTAAAATTTAAAAAAAAATAGTTAATTTTACATTTTCACCGATAACTGGAGAAATATCCATAATTCGGGAAATTGAGCTATGTATTTGTGTTCCCATATTTTAAACCGATTAAAATTAAAAAAAAATTAGTTAGTTTTACATTTTCATCGATAACTCGAGAAATATCCATAATTCGGGTAATTGAGCATTGTATTTGTGTTCCCTTTTTTTCAAGCCTATTAAAATTAAAAAAAAAAAATAGTTAATTTTACATTTTCATCGATAACTCGAGAAATATCCATAATTCGGGTAATTGAGCTTTGTATTTGTGTTCCCTATTTCTCAAACCTATTAAAATTTAAAAAAAAATCGATAACTCGAGAAATATCCATAATTCGGGAAATTGAGCTATGTATTTGTGTTCCCTATTTTTCAAACCTATTAAAATGAAAAAAAATAGTTAATTTTACATTTTCATCGATAACTCGAGAAATATCCATAATTCGGAAAATTGAGCAATGGACTTGAGTTCCCATTTTTACAAACCTATTGAAATTAAAAAAAAAAAAGAGTTAATTTTACATTTACATCGATAACTCGAGAAATATCCAAAATTCGGGAAATTGAGCATTGTATTTGTGTTCCCTTTTTTTCAAGCCTATTAAAATTAAAAAAAAAAAATAGTTAATTTTACATTTTCATCGATAACTCGAGAAATACCCATAATTCGGGAAATTGAGCTATGTATTTGTGTTCCCTTTTAATCAAACCTATTAAAATTAAAAAAAATAGTTAATTTTACATTTTCATCAACAACTCGAGAAATATCCATAATTCGGGAAATTGAACTATGTATTTGTGTTCCCATATTTTCAAACCGATTAAAATTAAAAAAAAAATTAGTGAGTTTTACATTTTCATCTATAACTCGAGAAATATCCATAATTCGGGAAATTGAGCTATGTATTTGTGTTCCCTTTTTTTCAAACCTATTGAAATTAAAAAAAAAATAGTTAGTTTTACATTTTCATCGATAACTCGAGAAATATCCATAATTCGGGTAATTGAGCATTGTATTTGTGTTCCCTTTTTTTCAAGCCTATTAAAATTAAAAAAAAAATAGTTAATTTTACATTTTCATCGATAACTCGAGAAATATCCATAATTCGGGTAATTGAGCTTTGTATTTGTGTTCCCTATTTTTCAAACCTATTAAAATTAAAAAAAAATCGATAACTCGAGAAATATCCATAATTCGGGAAATTGAGCTATGTATTTGTGTTCCCTATTTTTCAAACCTATTAAAATAAAAAAAATAGTTAATTTTACATTTTCATCGATAACTCGAGAAATATCCATAATTCGGAAAATTGAGCAATGGACTTGAGTTCCCATTTTTACAAACCTATTGAAATTAAAAAAAAAAGAGTTAATTTTACATTTACATCGATAACTCGAGAAATATCCAAAATTCGGGAAATTGAGCTATGTATTTGTGTTCCCTATTTTTCAAGCCTATTAAAATTAAAAAAAAAAAAAATAGGTAATTTTACATTTTCATCAATAACTCGAGAAATATCCATAATTCGGGAAATTGAGCTATGTATTTGTGTTCCCTTTTAATCAAACCTATTAAAATTAAAAAAAATAGTTAATTTTACATTTTCATCAACAACTCGAGAAATATCCATAATTCGGGAAATTGAACTATGTATTTGTGTTCCCATATTTTCAAACCGATTAAAATTAAAAAAAAAAATTAGTGAGTTTTACATTTTCATCGATAACTCGAGAAATATCCATAATTCGGGAAATTGAGCTATGTATTTGTGTTCCCTTTTTTTCAAACCTATTGAAATTAAAAAAAAAATAGTTAGTTTTACATTTTCATCGATAACTCGAGAAATATCCATAATTCGGGAAATTGAGCTATGTATTTGTGTTCCCATTTTTTTCAAACCTATTAAAATTTAAAAAAAAAAGTTAATTTTACATTTTCATCGATAACTCGAGAAATATCCATAATTCGGGAAATTGAGCTATGTATTTGTGTTCCCTTTTTTTCAAACCTATTAAAATTAAAAAAAAAA
This sequence comes from Scaptomyza hsui, assembly GCA_018152825.1. Classification (NCBI taxonomy): domain Eukaryota; kingdom Metazoa; phylum Arthropoda; class Insecta; order Diptera; family Drosophilidae; genus Scaptomyza; species Scaptomyza hsui. The sequence continues at coordinate 433,506 of JAECXO010000283.1, forward strand.
TATATATTTTTCTATTAAAATAAAAAAAATAGTTAATTTTACATTTTCATCGATAACTCGAGAAATATCCATAATTCGGGAAATTGAGCTATGTATTTGTGTTCCCTATTTTTCAAACCTAATAAAATTAAAAAAAAAAATTGGTAATTTTAAATTTACATCGATAACTCGAGAAATATCCATAATTCGGGAAATTGAGCTATGTATTTGTGCTCCCTTTTTTCAAACCTATTAAAATTAAAAAAAAAATAGTGAATTTTACATTTTCATCGATAACTCGAGAAATATCCATAATTCGGGAAATTGAGCTATGTATTTGTGTTCCCTTTTTTCAAACCTATTAAAATTAAAAAAAAAAATAGTTAATTTTATATTTTCATCGATAACTCGAGAAATATCCATAATTCGGGAAATTGAGCTTTGTATTTGTGTTCCCTATTTTTCAAACCTATTAAAATTAAAAAAAAAAAATAGTTAATTTTACATTTTCATCGATAACTCGAGAAATATCCATAATTCGGGTAATTGAGCTTTGTATTTGTGTTCCCTATTTTTCAAACCTATTAAAATTTAAAAAAAAAATCGATAACTCGAGAAATATCCATAATTCGGGAAATTGAGCTATGGACTTGTGTTCCCATTTTTTCAAACCTATTAAAATTAAAAAAAAAATAGTTAATTTTACATTTTCATCAACAACACGAGAAATATCCATAATTCGGGAAATTGAGCTTTGAATTTGTGTTTCCTATTTTTCAAACCTATTGAAATTAAAAAAAAATAGTTAATTTTACATTTTCATCGATAACTCTAGAAATATCCATAATTCGGGAAATTGAGCTATGTATTTGTGTTCCCTATTTTTCAAACCTATTAAAATGAAAAAAAATAGTTAATATTACATTTTCATCGATAACTCGAGAAATATCCATAATTCGGAAAATTGAGCGATGGACTTGTGTTCCCATTTTTACAAACCTATTGAAATTAAAAAAAAAAAAAGAGTTAATTTTACATTTACATCGATAACTCGAGAAATATCCAAAATTCGGGAAATTGAGCTATGTATTTGTGTTCCCTATTTTTCAAACCTATTAAAATTAAAAAAAAAAAATAGGTAATTTTACATTTTCATCAATAACTCGAGAAATATCCATAATTCGGGAAATTGAGCTATGTATTTGTGTTCCCTTTTAATCAAACCTATTAAAATTAAAAAAATAGTTAATTTTACATTTTCATCAACAGCTCGAGAAATATCCATAATTCGGGAAATTGAACTATGTATTTGTGTTCCCATATTTTCAAACCGATTAAAATTAAAAAAAAAAATAGTTAATTTTACATTTTCATCGATAACTCGAGAAATATCCATAATTCGGGAAATTGAGCTATGTATTTGTGTTCCCTTTTTTTCAAACCTATTAAAATTAAAAAAAAATAGTTAACATTACATTTTCATCGATAACTCGAGAAATATCCATAATTCGGGAAATTGAGCTATGTATTTGTGTTCCCTTTTTTTTTCAAACCTATTAAAATTAAAAATAGTTAGTTTTACATTTTCATCGATAAGTCGAGAAATATCCATAATTCGGGAAATTGAGCGATGTATTTGTGTTCCCTTTTTTTTTTAAACCTATTAAAATTAAAAAAAAAATAGTTAGTTTTACATTTTCATCGATAACTCGAGAAATATCCATAATTCGGGAAATTGAGCTATGTATTTGTGTTCCCTTTTTTTCAAACCTATTAAAATTAAAAAAAAAAATAGTTAATTTTACATTTTCATCGATAACTCGAGAAATATCCATAATTCGGGAAATTGAGCTATGTATTTGTGTTCCCTTTTTTTCAAACCTATTAAAATTAAAAAAAAAATAGTTAATTTTACATTTTCATCGATAACTCGAGAAATATCCATAATTCGGGAAATTGAGCTATGTATTTGTGTTCCCTTTTTTCAAACCTATTAAAATTAAAAAAAATAGTTAATATTACATTTTCATCGATAACTCGAGAAATATCCATAATTCGGGAAATCGAGCTTTGTATATGTGTTCCCTTTTTTCAAACCTATTAAAATTTTAAAAAAAAATAGTTAATTTTACATTTTCATCGATAACTCGAAAAATATCCATAATTCGGGAAATTGAGCTATGGACTTGTGTTCCCATTTTTTCAAACCTATTAAAATTAAAAAAAAATAGTTAATTCTACATTTTCATCAACAACTCGAGAAATATCCATAATTCGGGAAATTGAGCTATGTTTTTGTGTTCCCTATTTTTCAAACCTATTGAAATTAAAAAAAAATAGTTAATTTTACATTTTCATCGATAACTCGAGAAATATCCATAATTCGGGAAATTGAGCTATGTATTGGTGTTCCCTTTTTTTCAAACCTATTGAAATTAAAAAAAAATAGTTAATTTTACATTTTCATCGATAACTCGAGAAATATCCATAATTCGGGAAATTGAGCTATGTATTTGTGTTCCCTATTTTTCAAACCTATTAAAATTAAAAAAAAAATAGTTAATATTACATTTTCATCGATAACTCGAGAAATATCCATAATTCGGGAAATCGAGCTTTGTATATGTGTTCCCTTTTTTCAAACCTATTAAAATTTAAAAAAAAAATAGTTAATTTTACATTTTCATCGATAACTCGAGAAATATCCATAATTCGGGAAATTGAGCTATGTATTTGTGTTCCCTTTTTTCAAACCTATTAAAATTAAAAAAAAAATAGTTAATATTACATTTTCATCAACAACTCGAGAAATATCCATAATTCGGGAAATTGAGCTATGTATTTGTGTTCCCTATTTTTCAAACCTATTGAAATTAAAAAAAAATAGTTAATTTTACATTTTCATCGATAACTCGAGAAATATCCATAATTCGGGAAATTGAGCTATGTATTTGTGTTCCCTTTTTTTTCAAACCTATTAAAATTAAAAAAAATAGTTAGTTTTACATTTTCATCGATAAGTCGAGAAATATCCATAATTCGGGAAATTGAGCGATGTATTTGTGTTCCCTTTTTTTTAAACCTATTAAAATAAAAAAAAATAGTTAGTTTTACATTTTCATCGATAACTCGAGAAATATCCATAATTCGGGAAATTGAGCTATGTATTTGTGTTCCCCTTTTTTTCAAACCTATTAAAATTAAAAAAAAAAATAGTTAATTTTACATTTTCATCGATAACTGGAGAAATATCCATAATTCGGGAAATTGAGCTATGTATTTGTGTTCCCTATTTTTCAAACCTATTAAAATAAAAAAAAAATAGTTAATTTTACATTTTCATCGATAACTCGAGAAATATCCATAATTCGGGAAATTGAGCTATGTATTTGTGTTCCCTTTTTTTCAAACCTATTAAAATTAAAAAAAAATAGTTAATATTACATTTTCATCGATAACTCGAGAAATATCCATAATTCGGGAAATCGAGCTTTGTATATGTGTTCCCTTTTTCAAACCTATTAAAATTTAAAAAAAAATAGTTAATTTTACATTTTCATCGATAACTCGAAAAATATCCATAATTCGGGAAATTGAGCTATGGACTTGTGTTCCCATTTTTTCAAACCTATTAAAATTAAAAAAAAAAATAGTTAATTCTACATTTTCATCAACAACTCGAGAAATATCCATAATTCGGGAAATTGAGCTATGTTTTTGTGTTCCCTATTTTTCAAACCTATTGAAATTAAAAAAAAAATAGTTAATTTTACATTTTCATCGATAACTCGAGAAATATCCATAATTCGGGAAATTGAGCTATGTATTGGTGTTCCCTTTTTTTCAAACCTATTAAAATTAAAAAAAAATAGTTAATTTTACATTTTCATCGATAACTCGAGAAATATCCATAATTCGGGAAATTGAGCTATGTATTTGTGTTCCCTATTTTTCAAACCTATTAAAATTAAAAAAAAATAGTTAATATTACATTTTCATCGATAACTCGAGAAATATCCATAATTCGGGAAATCGAGCTTTGTATATGTGTTCCCTTTTTTCAAACCTATTAAAATTTAAAAAAAAAATAGTTAATTTTACATTTTCATCGATAACTCGAGAAATATCCATAATTCGGGAAATTGAGCTATGTATTTGTGTTCCCTTTTTTCAAACCTATTAAAATTAAAAAAAAATAGTTAATATTACATTTTCATCAACAACTCGAGAAATATCCATAATTCGGGAAATTGAGCTATGTATTTGTGTTCCCTATTTTTCAAACCTATTGAAATTAAAAAAAAATAGTTAATTTTACATTTTCATCGATAACTCGAGAAATATCCATAATTCGGGAAATTGAGCTATGTATTTGTGTTCCCTATTTTTCAAACCTATTAAGATTAAAAAAAAAAATAGGTAATTTTACATTTTCATCAATAACTCGAGAAATATCCATAATTCGGGAAATTGAGCTATGTATTTGTGTTCCCTATTTTTCAAACCTATTAAAATTAAAAAAAAAAAAAAAGGTAATTTTACATTTTCATCAACAACTCGAGAAATATCCATAATTCGGGAAATTGAGCTATGGACTTGTGCTCCCATTTTTTCAAACCTATTAAAATTGAAAATAAAAATAGTTAATTTTACATTTTCATCGATAACTGGAGAAATATCCATAATTCGGGAAATTGAGCTATGTATTTGTGTTCCCTATTTTTCAAACCTATTAAAATTAAAAAAAAATTTGTTAATTTTAACATTTACATCGATAACTCGAGAAATATCCAAAATTCGGGAAATTGAGCTATGTATTTGTGTTCCCTATTTTTCAAACCTATTAAAATTAAAAAAAAAAAAAAAAGGTAATTTTACATTTTCATCAATAACTCGAGAAATATCCATAATTCGGGAAATTGAGCTATGTATTTGTGTTCCCTTTTAATCAAACCTATTAAAATTAAAATAAAAATAGTTAATTTTACATTTTCATCAACAACTCGAGAAATATCCATAATTCGGGAAATTGAACTATGTATTTGTGTTCCCTATTTTTCAAACCTATTAAAATTAAAAAAAAAAAAAAATAATTTTACATTTACATCGATAACTCGAGAAATATCCATAATTCGGGAAATTGAGCTATGTATTTGTGTTCCCATATTTTCAAACCGATTAAAATTTAAAAAAATTAGTGAGTTTTACATTTTCATCGATAACTCGAGAAATATCCATAATTCGGGAAATTGAGCTATTTATTTGTGATCCCTTTTTTTCAAACCTATTAAAATTCAAAAAAAATAGTTAGTTTTACATTTTCATCGATAACTCGAGAAATATCCATAATTCGGGAAATTGAGCTATGTATTTGTGTTCCTTTTTTCAAACCTATTAAAATTAAAAAAAATAGTTAATATTACATTTTCATCGATAACTCGAGAAATATCCAAAATTCGGGAAATTGAGCTTTGTATTTGTGTTCCCTTTTTTCAAACCTAATAAAATTTAAAAAAAAAATAGTTAATTTTACATTTTCATCGATAACTCGAGACATATCCATAATTCGGGAAATTGAGCTATGTATTTGAGTTCCATATTTTTCAAACCTATTAAAATTAAAAAAAAAATAGTTAATTTTACATTTTCATTAATAACTCCAGAAATATCCATAATTCGGGAAATGTATGTATTTGTGTTCCCTTTTAATCAAACCTATTGAAATTAATAATAAAATAGTTAATTTTACATTTTCATCAATAACTCGAGAAATATCCATAATTCGGGAAATTGAGCTATGTATTTGTGTTTCCTTTTTTTCAAACCTATCAAAACTAAAAAAAAAAAAAAATAGTTAATTTTACATTTTCATCAACAACTCGAGAAATATCCATAATTCGGGAAATTGAGCTATGTATTTGTTTTCCCTATTTTTCAAACCTATTAAAATTAAAAAAAAATAGTTAATATTACATTTTCATCGATAACTCGAGAAATATCCATAATTCGGGAAATTGAGCTATGTATTTGTGTTCCCTTTTTTTCAAACCTATTGAAATTAAAAAAAAATAGTTAATATTACATTTTTATCGATAACTCGAGAAATATCCATAATTCGGGAAATTGAGCTATGTATTTGTTTTCCCTATTTTTCAAACCTATTAAAATTAAAAAAAAATAGTTAATTTTACATTTTCATCGATAACTCGAGAAATATCCATAATTCGGGAAATTGAGCTATGTATTTGTGTTCCCTTTTTTTCAAACGTATTAAAATTAAAAAAAAATATTTAATTTTACATTTTCATCGATAACTCGAGAAATATCCATAATTCGGGAAATTGAGCTATGTATTTGTGTTCCCTATTTTTCAAACCTATTAAAATTAAAAAAAAAAAATAGGTAATTTTACATTTTCATCAATAACTCGAGAAATATCCATAATTCGCGAAATTGATCTATGTATTTGTGTTCCCTTTTAATCAAACCTATTAAAATTAAAAAAAATAGTTAGTTTTACATTTTCATCAACAACTCGAGAAATATCCATAATTCGGGAAATTGAGCTATGGACTTGTGCTTCCATTTTTTCAAACCTATTAAAATTGAAAATAAAAATAGTTAATTTTACATTTTCATCGATAACTGGAGAAATATCCATAATTCGGGAAATTGAGCTAAGTATTTGTGTTCCCTATTTTTCAAACCTATTAAAATTAAAAAAAAATAGTTAATTTTAACATTTACATCGATAACTCGAGAAATATCCAAAATTCGGGAAATTGAGCTATGTATTTGTGTTCCCTATTTTTCAAACCTATTAAAATTAAAAAAAAAAATAATAGGTAATTTTACATTTTCATCAATAACTCGAGAAATATCCATAATTCGCGAAATTGATCTATGTATTTGTGTTCCCTTTTAATCAAACCTATTAAAATTAAAATAAAATAGTTAATTTTACATTTTCATCAACAACTCGAGAAATATCCATAATTCGGGAAATTGAGCTATGTATTTGTGTTCCCATATTTTCAAACCGATTAATATTAAAAAAAAAATTAGTGAGTTTTACATTTTCATCGATAACTCGAGAAATATCCATAATTCGGGAAATTGAGCTATGTATTTGTGTTCCCTTTTTTTCAAACCTATTGAAATTAAAAAAAATAGTTAATATTACATTTTCATCGATAACTCGAGAAATATCCATAATTCGGGAAATTGAGCTATGTATTTGTGATCCCTTTTTTTCAAACCTATTAAAATTAAAAAAAATAGTTAGTTTTACATTTTCATCGATAACTCGAGAAATATCCATAATTCGGGAAATTGAGCTATGTATTTGTGTTCCCTTTTTTTCAAACCTATTAAAATTAAAAAAAAATAGCTAATATTACATTTTCATCGATAACTCGAGAAATATCCATAATTCGGGAAATTGAGCTATGTATTTGTGTTCCCTTTTTTTCAAACCTATTAAAATTAAAAAAAAATAGTTAATTTTACATTTTCATCAACAACTCGAGAAATATCCATAATTCGGGAAATTGAGCTATGTATTTGCGTTCTTATTTTTTCAAACTTATTAAAATTAAAAAAAAATAGTTAATATTACATTTTCATCGATAACTCGAGAAATATCCACAATTCGGGAAATTGAGCTATGTATTTGTGTTCCCTTTTAATCAAACCTATTGAAATTAATAATAAAATAGTTAATATTACATTTTCATCAATAACTCGAGAAATATCCATAATTCGGGAAATTGAGCTATGTATTTGTGTTTCCTTTTTTTCAAACCTATTAAAATTAAAAAAAAATAGTTAATATTACATTTTCATCGATAACTCGAGAAATATCCATAATTCGGGAAATTGAGCTATGTATTTGTGATCCCTTTTTTTCAAACCTATTAAAATTAAAAAAAAAATAGTTAATTTTACATTTTCATCGATAACTCGAGAAATATCCATAATTCGGGAAATTGAGCTATGTATTTGTGTTCCATTTTTTTCAAACCTATTAAAATTAAAAAAAAATAGTTAATATTACATTTTCATCGATAACTCGAGACATATCCATAATTCGGGAAATTGAGCTATGTATTTGTGATCCCTTTTTTTCAAACCTATTAAAATTAAAAAAAAAATAGTTAATTTTACATTTTCATCGATAACTCGAGAAATATCCATAATTCGGGAAATTGAGCTATGTATTTGTGTTCCATTTTTTTCAAACCTATTAAAATTAAAAAAAAATAGTTAATATTACATTTTCATCGATAACTCGAGAAATATCCACAATTCGGGAAATTGAGCTATGTATTTGTGTTCCCTTTTAATCAAACCTATTGAAATTAATAATAAAATAGTTAATATTACATTTTCATCAATAACTCGAGAAATATCCATAATTCGGGAAATTGAGCTATGTATTTGTGTTCCATTTTTTTCAAACCTATTAAAATTAAAAAAAAATAGTTAATATTACATTTTCATCGATAACTCGAGAAATATCCATAATTCGGGAAATTGAGCTATGTATTTGTGTTCCTTTTTTTCAAACCTATTGAAATTAAAAAAAAAATAGTTAATTTTACATTTTCATCGATAACTCGAGAAATATCCATAATTCGGGAAATTGAGCTATGTATTTGTGTTCCCTATTTTTCAAACCTATTAAAATTAAAAAAAAAAAAATAGGTAATTTTACATTTTCATCAATAACTCGAGAAATATCCATAATTCGCGAAATTGATCTATGTATTTGTGTTCCCTTTTAATCAAACCTATTAAAATTAAAAAAAATAGTTAATTTTACATTTTCATCAACAACTCGAGAAATATCCATAATTCGGGAAATTGAGCTATGGACTTGTGCTTCCATTTTTTCAAACCTATTAAAATTGAAAATAAAAAAATTAATTTTACATTTTCATCGATAACTGGAGAAATATCCATAATTCGGGAAATTGAGCTAAGTATTTGTGTTCCCTATTTTTCAAACCTATTAAAATTAAAAAAAATAGTTAATTTTAACATTTACATCGATAACTCGAGAAATATCCAAAATTCGGGAAATTGAGCTATGTATTTGTGTTCCCTATTTTTCAAACCTATTAAAATTAAAAAAAAAATAATAGGTAATTTTACATTTTCATCAATAACTCGAGAAATATCCATAATTCGGGAAATTGAGCTATGTATTTGTGTTCCCTTTTAATCAAACCTATTAAAATTAAAATAAAATAGTTAATTTTACATTTTCATCAACAACTCGAGAAATATCCATAATTCGGGAAATTGAACTATGTATTTGTGTTCCCTATTTTTCAAACCTATTAAAATTAAAAAAAAAAAAAATAATTTTACATTTTCATCGATAACTGGAGAAATATCCATAATTCGGGAAATTGAGCTATGTATTTGTGTTCCCATATTTTCAAACCGATTAAAATTAAAAAAAATTAGTGAGTTTTACATTTTCATCGATAACTCGAGAAATATCCATAATTCGGGAAATTGAGCTATGTATTTGTGATCCCTTTTTTCAAACCTATTAAAATTAAAAAAAAATAGTTAGTTTTACATTTTCATCGATAACTCGAGAAATATCCATAATTCGGGAAATTGAGCTATGTATTTGTGTTCCCTTTTTTTCAAACCTATTAAAATTAAAAAAAATAGCTAATATTACATTTTCATCGATAACTCGAGAAATATCCATAATTCGGGAAATTGAGCTATGTATTTGTGTTCCCTTTTTTTCAAACCTATTAAAATTAAAAAAAAATAGTTAATTTTACATTTTCATCAACAACTCGAGAAATATCCATAATTCGGGAAATTGAGCTATGTATTTGCGTTCTTATTTTTTCAAACTTATTAAAATTAAAAAAAAATAGTTAATATTACATTTTCATCGATAACTCGAGAAATATCCACAATTCGGGAAATTGAGCTATGTATTTGTGTTCCCTTTTAATCAAACCTATTGAAATTAATAATAAAATAGTTAATATTACATTTTCATCAATAACTCGAGAAATATCCATAATTCGGGAAATTGAGCTATGTATTTGTGTTTCCTTTTTTCAAACCTATTAAAATTAAAAAAAATAGTTAATATTACATTTTCATCGATAACTCGAGAAATATCCATAATTCGGGAAATTGAGCTATGTATTTGTGATCCCTTTTTTTCAAACCTATTAAAATTAAAAAAAAATAGTTAATTTTACATTTTCATCGATAACTCGAGAAATATCCATAATTCGGGAAATTGAGCTATGTATTTGTGTTCCATTTTTTTCAAACCTATTAAAATTAAAAAAAAATAGTTAATATTACATTTTCATCGATAACTCGAGACATATCCATAATTCGGGAAATTGAGCTATGTATTTGTGATCCCTTTTTTTCAAACCTATTAAAATTAAAAAAAAATAGTTAATTTTACATTTTCATCGATAACTCGAGAAATATCCATAATTCGGGAAATTGAGCTATGTATTTGTGTTCCATTTTTTTCAAACCTATTAAAATTAAAAAAAATAGTTAATATTACATTTTCATCGATAACTCGAGAAATATCCACAATTCGGGAAATTGAGCTATGTATTTGTGTTCCCTTTTAATCAAACCTATTGAAATTAATAATAAAATAGTTAATATTACATTTTCATCAATAACTCGAGAAATATCCATAATTCGGGAAATTGAGCTATGTATTTGTGTTCCATTTTTTTCAAACCTATTAAAATTAAAAAAAATAGTTAATATTACATTTTCATCGATAACTCGGGAAATTGAGCTATGTATTTGTGTTCCTTTTTTTCAAACCTATTGAAATTAAAAAAAAATAGTTAATTTTACATTTTCATCGATAACTCGAGAAATATCCATAATTCGGGAAATTGAGCTATGTATTTGTTTTCCCTATTTTTCAAACCTATTAAAATTAAAAAAAATAGTTAATTTTACATTTTCATCGATAACTCGAGAAATATCCATAATTCGGGAAATTGAGCTATGTATTTGTGTTCCCTTTTTTTCAAACTTATTAAAATTAAAAAAAAAATATTTAATTTTACATTTTCATCGATAACTCGAGAAATATCCATAATTCGGGAAATTGAGCTATGTATTTGTGTTCCCTTTTAATCAAACCTATTGAAATTAATAATAAAATAGTTAATATTACATTTTCATCAATAACTCGAGAAATATCCATAATTCGGGAAATTGAGCTATGTATTTGTGTTCCATTTTTTTCAAACCTATTAAAATTAAAAAAAATAGTTAATATTACATTTTCATCGATAACTCGAGAAATATCCATAATTCGGGAAATTGAGCTATGTATTTGTGATCCCTTTTTTTCAAACCTATTAAAATTTAAAAAAAAAATAGTTAATTTTACATTTTCATCGATAACTCGAGAAATATCCATAATTCGGGAAATTGAGCTATGTATTTGTGTTCCATTTTTTTCAAACCTATTAAAATTAAAAAAAAATAGTTAATATTACATTTTCATCGATAACTCGAGACATATGCATAATTCGGGAAATTGAGCTATGTATTTGAGTTCCCTATTTTTCAAACCTATTAAAATTAAAAAAAAAATAGTTAATTTTACATTTTCATCAATAACTCGAGAAATATCCATAATTCGGGAAATTGAGCTATGTATTTGTGTTCCCTTTTAATCAAACCTATTGAAATTAATAATAAAATATTTAATTTTACATTTTCATCGATAACTCGAGAAATATCCATAATTCGGGAAATTGAGCTATGTATTTGTGTTCCCTTTTAATCAAACCTATTGAAATTAATAATAAAATAGTTAATATTACATTTTCATCAATAACTCGAGAAATATCCATAATTCGGGAAATTGAGCTATGTATTTGTGTTTCCTTTTTTTCAAACCTATTAAAACTAAAAAAAAAAATTGTTAATTTTACATTTTCATCAACAACTCGAGAAATATCCATAATTCGGGAAATTGAGCTATGTATTTGTTTTCCCTATTTTTCAAACCTATTAAAATTAAAAAAAAAATAGTTAATATTACATTTTCATCGATAACTCGAGAAATATCCATAATTCGGGAAATTGAGCTATGTATTTGTGTTCCTTTTTTTCAAACCTATTGAAATTAAAAAAAAATAGTTAATTTTACATTTTCATCGATAACTCGAGAAATATCCATAATTCGGGAAATTGAGCTATGTATTTGTTTTCCCTATTTTTCAAACCTATTAAAATTAAAAAAAAAATAGTTAATTTTACATTTTCATCGATAACTCGAGAAATATCCATAATTCGGGAAATTGAGCTATGTATTTGTGTTCCCTTTTTTTCAAACTTATTAAAATTAAAAAAAAAATATTTAATTTTACATTTTCATCGATAACTCGAGAAATATCCATAATTCGGGAAATTGAGCTATGTATTTGTGTTCCCTATTTTTCAAACCTATTAAAATTAAAAAAAAAAAAATAGTTAATTTTACATTTTCATCTATAACTCGAGAAATATCCATAATTCGCGAAATTGAGCTATGTATTTGTGTTCGTTTTTAATCAAACCTATTGAAATTAAAAAAAATAGTTAATTTTACATTTTCATCAACAACTCGAGAAATATCCATAATTCGGGAAATTGAGCTATGGACTTGTGTTCCTATTTTTTCAAACCTATTAAAATTGAAAATAAAAATAGTTAATTTTACATTTTCATCGATAACTGGAGAAATATCCATAATTCGGGAAATTGAGCTATGTATTTGTGTTCCCTATTTTTCAAACCTATTAAAATTAAAAAAAAAATATTTAATTTTACATTTTCATCGATAACTCGAGAAATATCCATAATTCGGGAAATTGAGCTATGGACTTGTGTTCCCTATTTTTCAAACCTATTAAAATTAAAAAAAAAAAAATATAGGTAATATTACATTTTCATCAATAATTCGAGAAATATCCATAATTCGGGAAATTGAGCTATGTATTTGTGTTCCCTTTTAGTCAAACCTATTAAAATTAAAAAAAATAGTTAATTTTACATTTTCATCAACAACTCGAGAAATATCCATAATTCGGGAAATTGAGCTATGGACTTGTGTTCCCATTTTTTCAAACCTATTAAAATTGAAAATAAAAAAAAAATAGTTAATTTTACATTCTCATCGATAACTCGAGAAATATCCATAATTCGGGAAATTGAGCTATGTATTTGTGTTCCCTTTTAATCAAACCTATTAAAATTAAAATAAAATAGTTAATTTTACATTTTCATCAACAACTCGAGAAATATCCATAATTCGGGAAATTGAACTATGTATTTGTGTTCCCTATTTTTCAAACCTATTAAAATTAAAAAAAAAAAAAAATAATTTTACATTTTCATCGATAACTGGAGAAATATCCATAATTCGGGAAATTGAGCTATGTATTTGTGTTCCCATATTTTCAAACCGATAAAAATTAAAAAAAAATTAGTGAGTTTTACATTTTCATCGATAACTCGAGAAATATCCATAATTCGGGAAATTGAGCTATGTATTTGTGTACCCTTTTAATCAAACCTATTGAAATTAATAATAAAATAGTTAATATTACATTTTCATCAATAACTCGAGAAATATCCATAATTCGGGAAATTGAGCTATGTATTTGTGTTTCCTTTTTTTCAAACCTATTAAAACTAAAAAAAAAAATTGTTAATTTTACATTTTCATCAACAACTCGAGAAATATCCATAATTCGGGAAATTGAGCTATGTATTTGTGTTCCCTTTTTTCAAACCTATTAAAATTAAAAAAAATAGCTAATATTACATTTTCATCGATAACTCGAGAAATATCCATAATTCGGGAAATTGAGCTATGTATTTGTGTTCCCTTTTTTTCAAACCTATTAAAATTAAAAAAAAAATAGTTAATTTTACATTTTCATCAACAACTCGAGAAATATCCATAATTCGGGAAATTGAGCTATGTATTTGCGTTCTTATTTTTTCAAACTTATTAAAATTAAAAAAAAATAGTTAATATTACATTTTCATCGATAACTCGAGAAATATCCACAATTCGGGAAATTGAGCTATGTATTTGTGTTCCCTTTTAATCAAACCTATTGAAATTAATAATAAAATAGTTAATATTACATTTTCATCAATAACTCGAGAAATATCCATAATTCGGGAAATTGAGCTATGTATTTGTGTTTCCTTTTTTTCAAACCTATTAAAATTAAAAAAAAATAGTTAATATTACATTTTCATCGATAACTCGAGAAATATCCATAATTCGGGAAATTGAGCTATGTATTTGTGATCCCTTTTTTTCAAACCTATTAAAATTAAAAAAAAAAAAAGTTAATTTTACATTTTCATCGATAACTCGAGAAATATCCATAATTCGGGAAATTGAGCTATGTATTTGTGTTCCATTTTTTTCAAACCTATTAAAATTAAAAAAAATAGTTAATATTACATTTTCATCGATAACTCGAGACATATCCATAATTCGGGAAATTGAGCTATGTATTTGTGATCCCTTTTTTTCAAACCTATTAAAATTAAAAAAAAAATAGTTAATTTTACATTTTCATCGATAACTCGAGAAATATCCATAATTCGGGAAATTGAGCTATGTATTTGTGTTCCATTTTTTCAAACCTATTAAAATTAAAAAAAAATAGTTAATATTACATTTTCATCGATAACTCGAGAAATATCCACAATTCGGGAAATTGAGCTATGTATTTGTGTTCCCTTTTAATCAAACCTATTGAAATTAATAATAAAATAGTTAATATTAAATTTTCATCAATAACTCGAGAAATATCCATAATTCGGGAAATTGAGCTATGTATTTGTGTTCCATTTTTTTCAAACCTATTAAAATTAAAAAAAAAAAAATAGTTAATTTTACATTTTCATCGATAACTCGAGAAATATCCATAATTCGGGAAATTGAGCTATGTATTTGTGATCCCTTTTTTTCAAACCTATTAAAATTAAAAAAAAATAGTTAATTTTACATTTTCATCGATAACTCGAGAAATATCCATAATTCGGGAAATTGAGCTATGTATTTGTGTTCCATTTTTTTCAAACCTATTAAAATTAAAAAAAATAGTTAATATTACATTTTCATCGATAACTCGAGACATATCCATAATTCGGGAAATTAAGCTATGTATTTGAGTTCCCTATTTTTCAAACCTATTAAAATTAAAAAAAAATAGTTAATTTTACATTTTCATCAATAACTCGAGAAATATCCATAATTCGGGAAATTGAGCTATGTATTTGTGTTCCCTTTTAATCAAACCTATTGAAATTAATAATAAAATAGTTAATATTACATTTTCATCAATAACTCGAGAAATATCCATAATTCGGGAAATTGAGCTATGTATTTGTGTTTCCTTTTTTTCAAACCTATTAAAACTAAAAAAAAAAAATTGTTAATTTTACATTTTCATCAACAACTCGAGAAATATCCATAATTCGGGAAATTGAGCTATGTATTTGTTTTCCCTATTTTTCAAACCTATTGAAATTAAAAAAAAAATAGTTAATATTACATTTTCATCGATAACTCGAGAAATATCCATAATTCGGGAAATTGAGCTATGTATTTGTGTTCCTTTTTTTCAAACCTATTGAAATTAAAAAAAAATAGTTAATTTTACATTTTCATCGATAACTCGAGAAATATCCATAATTCGGGAAATTGAGCTATGTATTTGTTTTCCCTTTTTTCAAACCTATTAAAATTAAAAAAAAATAGTTAATTTTACATTTTCATCGATAACTCGAGAAATATCCATAATTCGGGAAATTGAGCTATGTATTTGTGTTCCCTTTTTTCAAACTTATTAAAATTAAAAAAAAAATATTTAATTTTACATTTTCATCGATAACTCGAGAAATATCCATAATTCGGGAAATTGAGCTATGTATTTGTGTTCCCTATTTTTCAAACCTATTAAAATTAAAAAAAAAATAGTTAATATTACATTTTCATCGATAACTCGAGAAATATCCATAATTCGGGAAATTGAGCTATGTATTTGTGTTCCCTTTTTTTCAAACCTATTGAAATTAAAAAAAAAATAGTTAATTTTACATTTTCATCGATAACTCGAGAAATATCCATAATTCGGGAAATTGAGCTATGTATTTGTGTTCCCTTTTAATCAAACCTATTAAAATTAAAATAAAATAGTTAATTTTACATTTTCATCAACAACTCGAGAAATATCCATAATTCGGGAAATTGAACTATGTATTTGTGTTCCCTATTTTTCAAACCTATTAAAATTAAAAAAAAAAAAATAATTTTACATTTTCATCGATAACTGGAGAAATATCCATAATTCGGGAAATTGAGCTATGTATTTGTGTTCCCATATTTTCAAACCGATAAAAATTAAAAAAAATTAGTGAGTTTTACATTTTCATCGATAACTCGAGAAATATCCATAATTCGGGAAATTGAGCTATGTATTTGTGTTCCCTTTTTTTCAAACCTATTGAAATTAAAAAAAAATAGTTAATTTTACATTTTCATCGATAACTCGAGAAATATCCATAATTCGGGAAATTGAGCTATGTATTTGTGATCCCTTTTTTTCAAACCTATTAAAATTAAAAAAAAATAGTTAGTTTTACATTTTCATCGATAACTCGAGAAATATCCATAATTCGGGAAATTGAGCTATGTATTTGTGTTCCCTTTTTTCAAACCTATTAAAATTAAAAAAAAATAGCTAATATTACATTTTCATCGATAACTCGAGAAATATCCATAATTCGGGAAATTGAGCTATGTATTTGTGTTCCCTTTTTTTCAAACCTATTAAAATAAAAAAAAAATAGTTAATTTTACATTTTCATCAACAACTCGAGAAATATCCATAATTCGGGAAATTGAGCTATGTATTTGCGTTCTTATTTTTTCAAACTTATTAAAATTAAAAAAAATAGTTAATATTACATTTTCATCGATAACTCGAGAAATATCCACAATTCGGGAAATTGAGCTATGTATTTGTGTTCCCTTTTAATCAAACCTATTGAAATTAATAATAAAATAGTTAATATTACATTTTCATCAATAACTCGAGAAATATCCATAATTCGGGAAATTGAGCTATGTATTTGTGTTTCCTTTTTTTCAAACCTATTAAAAAAAAAAAAAATAGTTAATATTACATTTTCATCGATAACTCGAGAAATATCCATAATTCGGGAAATTGAGCTATGTATTTGTGATCCCTTTTTTCAAACCTATTAAAATTAAAAAAAAATAGTTAATTTTACATTTTCATCGATAACTCGAGAAATATCCATAATTCGGGAAATTGAGCTATGTATTTGAATTAAAAAAAAAATAGTTAATATTACATTTTCATCGATAACTCGAGACATATCCATAATTCGGGAAATTGAGCTATGTATTTGTGATCCCTTTTTTTCAAACCTATTAAAATTAAAAAAAAATAGTTAATTTTACATTTTCATCGATAACTCGAGAAATATCCATAATTCGGGAAATTGAGCTATGGATTTGGATTAAAAAAAAAAATAGTTAATATTACATTTTCATCGATAACTCGAGAAATATCCACAATTCGGGAAATTGAGCTATGTATTTGTGTTCCCTTTTAATCAAACCTATTGAAATTAATAATAAAATAGTTAATATTACATTTTCATCAATAACTCGAGAAATATCCATAATTCGGGAAATTGAGCTATGTATTTGTGTTCCATTTTTTTCAAACCTATTAAAATAAAAAAAAAAACCAAATAGTTAATTTTACATTTTCATCGATAACTCGAGAAATATCCATAATTCGGGAAATTGAGCTATGTATTTGTGATCCCTTTTTTTCAAACCTATTAAAATTAAAAAAAAAATAGTTAATTTTACATTTTCATCGATAACTCGAGAAATATCCATAATTCGGGAAATTGAGCTATGTATTTGTGTTCCATTTTTTTCAAACCTATTAAAATTAAAAAAAATAGTTAATATTACATTTTCATCGATAACTCGAGACATATCCATAATTCGGGAAATTAAGCTATGTATTTGAGTTCCCTATTTTTCAAACCTATTAAAATTAAAAAAAAAATAGTTAATTTTACATTTTCATCAATAACTCGAGAAATATCCATAATTCGGGAAATTGAGCTATGTATTTGTGTTCCCTTTTAATCAAACCTATTGAAATTAATAATAAAATAGTTAATATTACATTTTCATCAATAACTCGAGAAATATCCATAATTCGGGAAATTGAGCTATGTATTTGTGTTTCCTTTTTTCAAACCTATTAAAACTAAAAAAAAAAATTGTTAATTTTACATTTTCATCAACAACTCGAGAAATATCCATAATTCGGGAAATTGAGCTATGTATTTGTTTTCCCTATTTTTCAAACCTATTGAAATTAAAAAAAAATAGTTAATATTACATTTTCATCGATAACTCGAGAAATATCCATAATTCGGGAAATTGAGCTATGTATTTGTGTTCCTTTTTTTCAAACCTATTGAAATTAAAAAAAAAATAGTTAATTTTACATTTTCATCGATAACTCGAGAAATATCCATAATTCGGGAAATTGAGCTATGTATTTGTTTTCCCTATTTTTCAAACCTATTAAAATTAAAAAATAAATAGTTAATTTTACATTTTCATCGATAACTCGAGAAATATCCATAATTCGGGAAATTGAGCTATGTATTTGTGTTCCCTTTTTTCAAACTTATTAAAATTAAAAAAAAATATTTAATTTTACATTTTCATCGATAACTCGAGAAATATCCATAATTCGGGAAATTGAGCTATGTATTTGTGTTCCCTATTTTTCAAACCTATTAAAATTAAAAAAAAAAAAAAATAGTTAATTTTACATTTTCATCAATAACTCGAGAAATATCCATAATTCGCGAAATTGAGCTATGTATTTGTGTTCCCTTTTAATCAAACCTATTAAAATTAAAAAAAATAGTTAATTTTACATTTTCATCAACAACTCGAGAAATATCCATAATTCGGGAAATTGAGCTATGGACTTGTGTTCCCATTTTTTCAAACCTATTAAAATTGAAAATAAAAATAGTTAATTTTACATTTTCATCGATAACTGGAGAAATATCCATAATTCGGGAAATTGAGCTATGTATTTGTGTTCCCTATTTTTCAAACCTATTAAAATTAAAAAAAAAAAAAAATAGTTAATTTTACATTTTCATCAATAACTCGAGAAATATCCATAATTCGCGAAATTGAGCTATGTATTTGTGTTCCCTTTTAATCAAACCTATTAAAATTAAAAAAAATAGTTAATTTTACATTTTCATCAACAACTCGAGAAATATCCATAATTCGGGAAATTGAGCTATGGACTTGTGTTCCCATTTTTTCAAACCTATTAAAATTGAAAATAAAAATAGTTAATTTTACATTTTCATCGATAACTGGAGAAATATCCATAATTCGGGAAATTGAGCTATGTATTTGTGTTCCCTTTTAATCAAACCTATTAAAATTAAAAAAAATAGTTAATTTTACATTTTCATCAACAACTCGAGAAATATCCATAATTCGGGAAATTGAGCTATGTTTTTGTGTTCCCTTTTAATCAAACCTATTAAAATAAAAAAAATAGTTAATTTTACATTTTCATCAACAACTCGAGAAATATCCATAATTCGGGAAATTGAGCTATGTATTTGTGTTCCCTTTTTTTTAAACCTATTGAAATTAAAAAAAAATTAGTGAGTTTTACATTTTCATCGATAACTCGAGAAATATCCATAATTCGGGAAATTGAGCTATGTATTTGTGATCCCTTTTTTCAAACCTATTAAAATAAAAAAAAAAATAGTTAGTTTTACATTTTCATCGATAACTCGAGAAATATCCATAATTCGGGAAATTGAGCTATGTATTTGTGTTCCCTATTTTTCAAACCTATTAAAATTAAAAAAAAATATTTAATTTTACATTTTCATCGATAACTCGAGAAATATCCATAATTCGGGAAATTGAGCTATGGACTTGTGTTTCCTTTTTTCAAACCTATTAAAATTAAAAAAAAAATAGTTAATTAAACATTTTCATCAACAACTCGAGACATATCCATAATTCGGGAAATTGAGCTATGTATTTGTGTTCCCTATTTTTCAAACCTATTGAAATAAAAAAAAATAGTTAATTTTACATTTTCATCGATAACTCGAGAAATATCCATAATTCGGGAAATTGAGCTATGTATTTGCGTTCTTATTTTTTCAATTTTATTAAAATTAAAACAAAAATAGTTAGTTTTACATTTTCATCGATAACTCGAGAAATATCCATAATTCGGGAAATTGAGCTATGGACTTGTGTTTCCTTTTTTCAAACCTATTAAAATTAAAAAAAAAATAGTTAATTAAACATTTTCATCAACAACTCGAGACATATCCATAATTCGGGAAATTGAGCTATGTATTTGTGTTCCCTATTTTTCAAACCTATTGAAATTAAAAAAAAAATAGTTAATTTTACATTTTCATCGATAACTCGAGAAATATCCATAATTCGGGAAATTGAGCTATGGACTTGTGTTCCCTTTTTTCAAACCTATTAAAATTAAAAAAAAAATAGTTAATTTAACATTTTCATCAACAACTCGAGAAATATCCATAATTCGGGAAATTGAGCTATGTATTTGTGTTCCCTATTTTTCAAACCTATTAAAATTAAAAAAAAAAAAAAAAAGGTAATATTACATTTTCATCAATAACTCGAGAAATATCCATAATTCGGGAAATTGAGCTATGTATTTGTGTTCCCTTTTAATCAAACCTATTAAAATTAAAAAAAATAGTTAATTTTACATTTTCATCAACAACTCGAGAAATATCCATAATTCGGGAAATTGAGCTATGTATTTGCGTTCTTATTTTTTCAAACTTATTAAAATTAAAACAAAATTAGTTAGTTTTACATTTTCATCGATAACTCGAGAAATATCCATAATTCGGGAAATTGAGCTTTGTATTTGTGTTCCCTTTTTTTCAAACCTAATAAAATTTAAAAAAAAATAGTTAATTTTACATTTTCATCGATAACTCGAGACATATCCATAATTCGGGAAATTGAGCTATGTATTTGGGTTCCCTATTTTTCAAACCTATTAAAATTAAAAAAAAAAATAGTTAATTTTACATTTTCATCAATAACTCGAGAAATATCCATAATTCGGGAAATTGAGCTATGTATTTGTGTTCCCTTTTAATCAAACCTATTAAAATTAATAATAAAATAGTTAATTTTACATTTTCATCAATAACTCGAGAAATATCCATAATTCGGGAAATTGAGCTATGTATTTGTGTTCCCTATTTTTCAAACCTATTAAAACTAAAAAAAAAAAAATAGTTAATTTTACATTTTCATCGATAACTCGAGACATATCCATAATTCGGGAAATTGAGCTATGTATTTGGGTTCCCTATTTTTCAAACCTATTAAAATTAAAAAAAAAAATAGTTAATTTTACATTTTCATCAATAACTCGAGAAATATCCATAATTCGGGAAATTGAGCTATGTATTTGTGTTCCCTTTTAATCAAACCTATTAAAATTAATAATAAAATAGTTAATTTTACATTTTCATCAATAACTCGAGAAATATCCATAATTCGGGAAATTGAGCTATGTATTTGTGTTCCCTTTTAATCAAACCTATTAAAATTAAAAAAAATAGTTAATTTTACATTTTCATCAACAACTCGAGAAATATCCATAATTCGGGAAATTGAGCTATGTATTTGTGTTCCCTTTTAATCAAACCTATTAAAATTAAAAAAAATAGTTAATTTTACATTTTCATCAACAACTCGAGAAATATCCATAATTCGGGAAATTGAGCTATGTATTTGTGTTCCCTTTTTTTTAAACCTATTGAAATTAAAAAAAAATTAGTGAGTTTTACATTTTTATCGATAACTCGAGAAATATCCATAATTCGGGAAATTGAGCTATGTATTTGTGTTCCCTTTTTTTCAAACCTATTGAAATTAAAAAAAAATAGTTAATTTTACATTTTCATCGATAACTCGAGAAATATCCATAATTCGGGAAATTGAGCTATGTATTTGTGATCCCTTTTTTCAAACCTATTAAAATTAAAAAAAAATAGTTAGTTTTACATTTTCATCGATAACTCGAGAAATATCCATAATTCGGGAAATTGAGCTATGTATTTGTGTTCCCTTTTTTCAAACCTATTAAAATTAAAAAAAAATAGTTAATTTTACATTTTCATCGATAACTCGAGAAATATCCATAATTCGGGAAACTGAGCTATGGACTTGTGTTCCCATTTTTTCAAACCTATTAAAATTAAAAAAAAAATAGTTAATTTAACATTTTCATCAACAACTCGAGAAATATCCATAATTCGGGAAATTGAGCTATGTATTTGTGTTCCCTATTTTTCAAACCTATTGAAATTAAAAAAAAAATAGTTAATTTTAAATTTTCATCGATAACTCGAGAAATATCCATAATTCGGGAAATTGAGCTATGGACTTGTGTTCCCTTTTTTCAAACCTATTAAAATTAAAAAAAAAAATAGTTAATTTAACATTTTCATCAACAACTCGAGAAATATCCATAATTCGGGAAATTGAGCTATGTATTTGTGTTCCCTATTTTTCAAACCTATTAAAATTAAAAAAAAAAAAAAAAAGGTAATTTTACATTTTCATCAATAACTCGAGAAATATCCATAATTCGGGAAATTGAGCTATGTATTTGTGTTCCCTTTTAATCAAACCTATTAAAATTAAAAAAAATAGTTAATTTTACATTTTCATCAACAACTCGAGAAATATCCATAATTCGGGAAATTGAGCTATGTATTTGCGTTCTTATTTTTTCAAACTTATTAAAATTAAAACAAAATTAGTTAGTTTTACATTTTCATCGATAACTCGAGAAATATCCATAATTCGGGAAATTGAGCTTTGTATTTGTGTTCCCTTTTTTTCAAACCTATTAAAATTAAAAAAAAAAGTTAATTTTACATTTTCATCGATAACTCGAGACATATCCATAATTCTGGAAATTGAGCTATGTATTTGTTTTCCCTATTTTTCAAACCTATTAAAATTAAAAAAAAAAAGTTAATTTTACATTTTCATCGATAACTCGAGAAATATCCATAATTCGGGAAATTGAGCTATGTATTTGTGTTCCCTTTTTTTTAAACCTATTGAAATTAAAAAAAAAATAGTTAATTTTACATTTTCATCGATAACTCGAGAAATATCCATAATTCGGGAAATTGAGCTATGTATTTGTGATCCCTTTTTTTCAAACCTATTAAAATTAAAAAAAAAAAGTAAATTACGTTGCAGTCGGACGCAACCGACTGCGGAATACTTTTGATACCAGTAAAAGAACGGTTTATAATTGGGGAATGCAGTGGCCCATGTGGCCCAACTAAAATTAAAAAAAATGCAGTGGCCCATGGAGTGGCCCATGTGGTAAACATCGCCAGCTATCATGTTACCAAATTTGGTGACTTTAGCTCAAAAACTGTGGAAGATAACTTAACTCCCAAATTTAAAAGGTGGGCGGCAGAGGTAGGCGTGGCATCCAAATTTTTGAATCAAATGTTTTTAGCTGTCACTATCTATCTGCCTACCAAGTTTGGTGGCTCTAGCTCAAAAACTGTTAAAGATATAGCCGATTCCGATTTTATAAGGCGGGTGGCTTAGGTGGGCGTGGCATTCAAAATTTTGATGCAGGTCTTTGGTAGATGCTGCCTTCTATCTTTCTACCCAATTTACGGGCTCTAGCTTAAAAACTATAAGAGATATCGAAATTTCCGATTTTAAATGGTGGGCGGCAGAGGTGGGCGTGGTATCCTAATTTTTGATGCAGATCTTTTGTAGATGTCACCATATATCTTCCTACCAAATTCGGTGACACTAGCTTGAAAAATGTGAAAACTATAGGCGTTTCCAATTTCAAGTATAAGGGGGGTTGCTGGCGGAATCAGGGGGCGTGGCATCAAAATTTTTATGCATTTTTTGGGAAACGTCAAAATCTATCTTCACACAAAATTTGGTGGCTCTAGCCCAAAAAATGTAAAAACTATAGGCGTTTCCAATTTCTTGGTGAAGGGGGGATGGGGGCGGAATCAGGGGCGTGGCACCCATGTTTTGATGGGGAACGCCAGTACCTATCTTGACACAAAATTTGGTGGCTCTTGCCCAAAAAATGTGAAAACTATGGGCGTTTCCAATTTCACGGAGAAGGGGGGGATGGGGGCGGAATCAGGGGGCGTGGGTTCCAAAATTTGGATGCATTTTTTTGGGGAACGTTAATATCTATCTTGCCACAAAATTTGGTGGCTCTAGCCCACAAAATGTGAAAACTATGGGCGTTTCCAATTTCAAGGAGCAGGGATGAGGGGGGCGGAAGGAGTGGGCGTGGCATCCAAAATTTTGATGCAGTTTTTTCAGGGACATGACTACCTATCTGCGTGCAAAATTTGGTAACTCTAGCTGTAAGAATGTGACAAATATTAGGTTTTATCTGTTTTCTGTTATCGAATTTATCGATTTCCCAGCCTCCTAGTAGGCGTGGCACCCCAATCTTGACACTTTATCTGTCTCGCCTATAGACAAACATATTTGCAAAGTTTCAAGTCTCTAGCTTTACGGGTGTCGAAAAAAGTTGCGTTCATACGGACAGACGGACAGACACCATGACGGACATTGCACAAAACCAATATACTATGAGACCTTCGGTATCAAAGTATAAATAGTTAATTTTAAATTTTCATCGATAGCTCGAGAAATATCCTTAATTCCTGAAATTGAGCTATGAATTTGTGTTCCCTATTTTTCAAACCGATTAAAATTAAAAAAAAAGTTAGTGAGTTTTACATTTTCATCGATAACTCGAGAAATATCCATAATTCGGGAAATTGAGCTATGTATTTGTGTTCCCTATTTTTCAAACCTATTAAAATTAAAAAAAAAAAGTTAATTTTACATTTTCATCGATAACTCGAGAAATATCCATAATTCGGGAAATTGAGCTATGTATTTGTGCTCCCTTATTTTCAAACCTATTAAAATTAAAAAAAAATAATTGTGAATTTAACATTTTCATCGATAACTCGAGAAATATCCATAATTCGGGAAATTGAGCTATGTATTTGTGTTCCCTTTTTTTCAAACCTATTAAAATTAAAAAAAAAATAGTTAATTTTACATTTTCATCGATAACTCGAGAAATATCCATAATTCGGGTAATTGAGCTTTGTATTTGTGTTCCCTATTTTTCAAACCTATTAAAATTTAAAAAAAAATCGATAACTCGAGAAATATCCATAATTCGGGAAATTGAGCTATGGACTTGTGTTCCCATTTTTTCAAACCTATTAAAATTAAAAAAAAATAGTTAATTTTACATTTTCATCAACAACACGAGAAATATCCATAATTCGGGAAATTGAGCTATGAATTTGTGTTTCCTATTTTTCAAACCTATTGAAATTAAAAAAAAATAGTTAATCTTACATTTTCATCGATAACTCGAGAAATATCCATAATTCGGGAAATTGAGCTATGTATTTGTGTTCCCATTTTTTCAAACCTATTAAAATTAAAAAAAAATAGTTAATTTTACATTTTCATCAACAACACGAGAAATATCCATAATTCGGGAAATTGAGCTATGAATTTGTGTTTCCTATTTTTCAAACCTATTGAAATTAAAAAAAAATAGTTAATCTTACATTTTCATCGATAACTCGAGAAATATCCATAATTCGGGAAATTGAGCTATGTATTTGAGATCCCTATTTTTCAAACCTATTAAAATGAAAAAAAAAAATAGTTAATTTTACATTTTCATCGATAACTCGAGAAATATCCATAATTCGGAAAATTGAGCGATGGACTTGTGTTCCCATTTTTTCAAACCTATTGAAATTAAAAAAAAAATAGTTAGTTTTACATTTTCATCGACAACTCGAGAAATATCCAAAATTCGGGAAATTGAGCTATGTATTTGTGTTCCCTATTTTTCAAACCTATTAAAATTAAAAAAAAAAAATAGGTAATTTTACATTTTCATCAATAACTCGAGAAATATCCATAATTCGGGAAATTGAGCTATGTATTTGTGTTCCCTATTTTTCAAACCTATTGAAATTAAAAAAAATAGTTAATTTTACATTTTCATCAACAACTTGAGAAATATCCATAATTCGGGAAATTGAGCTATGTATTTGTGTTCCCATATTTTCAAACCGATTAAAATTAAAAAAAAATTAGTGAGTTTTACATTTTCATCGATAACTTGAGAAATATCCATAATTCGGGAAATTGAGCTATGTATTTGTGTTCCCTTTTTTTCAAACCTATTAATATTAAAAAAAAATAGTTAATTTTACATTTTCATCGATAACTCGAGAAATATCCATAATTCGGGAAATTGAGCTATGTATTTGTGTTCCCTTTTTTTCAAACGTATTAAAATTTAAAAAAAAATAGTTAGTTTTAAATTTTCATCGATAACTCGAGAAATATCCATAATTCGGGAAATTGAGCTATGTATTTGTGTTCCCTATTTTTCAAACCTATTAAAATTAAAAAAAAAAAAGTTAATTTTACATTTACATCGATAACTCGAGAAATATCCATAATTCGGGAAATTGAGCTATGTATTTGTGCTCCCTTATTTTCAAACCTATTAAAATTTAAAAAAAATAATTGTGAATTTAACATTTTCATCGATAACTCGAGAAATATCCATAATTCGGGAAATTGAGCTATGTATTTGTGTTCCCTTTTTTTCAAACCTATTAAAATTAAAAAAAAAAATAGTTAATGTTACATTTTCATCGATAACTCGAGAAATATCCATAATTCGGGTAATTGAGCTTTGTATTTGTGTTCCCTATTTTTCAAACCTATTAAAATTTAAAAAAAAAATCGATAACTCGAGAAATATCCATAATTCGGGAAATTGAGCTATGGACTTGTGTTCCCATTTTTTCAAACCTATTAAAATTAAAAAAAAAATAGTTAATTTTACATTTTCATCAACAACACGAGAAATATCCATAATTCGGGAAATTGAGCTATGAATTTGTGTTTCCTATTTTTCAAACCTATTGAAATTAAAAAAAATAGTTAATCTTACATTTTCATCGATAACTCGAGAAATATCCATAATTCGGGAAATTGAGCTATGTATTTGTGTTCCTTTTTTTTTCAAACCTATTAAAATTAAAAAAAAAATAGTTAATTTTACATTTTCATCAACAACTCGCGAAATATCCAAAATTCGGGAAATTGAGCTATGTATTTGTGTTCCCTTTTTTTCAAACCTATTAAAATAAAAAAAAAAAATAGTTAATTTTACATTTTCATCGATAACTCGAGAAATATCCATAATTCGGAAAATTGAGCGATGGACTTGTGTTCTTTTTTTAACCTTTAAAAAAAAAAAAAAAAAAAAATTAAATTTTTATTTTTATCAATAAATAAATAAAATGAAATTGAGCGATGGACTTGTGTTCCCATTTTTTCAAACCTATTGAAATTAAAAAAAAAATAGTTAGTTTTACATTTTCATCGACAACTCGAGAAATATCCAAAATTCGGGAAATTGAGCTATGTATTTGTGTTCCCTATTTTTCAAACCTATTAAAATTAAAAAAAATAATTGTGAATTTAACATTTTCATCGATAACTCGAGAAATATCCATAATTCGGGAAATTGAGCTATGTATTTGTGCTCCCTTATTTTCAAACCTATTAAAATTAAAAAAAATAATTGTGAATTTAACATTTTCATCGATAACTCGAGAAATATCCATAATTCGGGAAATTGAGCTATGTATTTGTGTTCCCTTTTTTTCAAACCTATTAAAATGAAAAAAAAAAATAGTTAATTTTACATTTTCATCGATAACTCGAGAAATATCCATAATTCGGAAAATTGAGCGATGGACTTGTGTTCCCATTTTTTCAAACCTATTGAAATTAAAAAAAAAATAGTTAGTTTTACATTTTCATCGACAACTCGAGAAATATCCAAAATTCGGGAAATTGAGCTATGTATTTGTGTTCCCTATTTTTCAAACCTATTAAAATTAAAAAAAAAAAAATAGGTAATTTTACATTTTCATCAATAACTCGAGAAATATCCATAATTCGGGAAATTGAGCTATGTATTTGTGTTCCCTATTTTTCAAACCTATTGAAATTAAAAAAAATAGTTAATTTTACATTTTCATCAACAACTTGAGAAATATCCATAATTCGGGAAATTGAACTATGTATTTGTGTTCCCATATTTTCAAACCGATTAAAATTAAAAAAAAATTAGTGAGTTTTACATTTTCATCGATAACTTGAGAAATATCCATAATTCGGGAAATTGAGCTATGTATTTGTGTTCCCTTTTTTTCAAACCTATTAATATTAAAAAAAAAATAGTTAATTTTACATTTTCATCGATAACTCGAGAAATATCCATAATTCGGGAAATTGAGCTATGTATTTGTGTTCCCTTTTTTTCAAACGTATTAAAATTTAAAAAAAAATAGTTAGTTTTAAATTTTCATCGATAACTCGAGAAATATCCATAATTCGGGAAATTGAGCTATGTATTTGTGTTCCCTATTTTTCAAACCTATTAAAATTAAAAAAAAAGTTAGTGAGTTTTACATTTTCATCGATAACTCGAGAAATATCCATAATTCGGGAAATTGAGCTATGTATTTGTGTTCCCTATTTTTTCAAACCTATTAAAATTAAAAAAAAAAAAGTTAATTTTACATTTTACATCGATAACTCGAGAAATATCCATAATTCGGGAAATTGAGCTATGTATTTGTGCTCCCTTATTTTCAAACCTATTAAAATTAAAAAAAATAATTGTGAATTTAACATTTTCATCGATAACTCGAGAAATATCCATAATTCGGGAAATTGAGCTATGTATTTGTGTTCCCTTTTTTTCAAACCTATTAAAATTAAAAAAAAAATAGTTAATTTTACATTTTCATCGATAACTCGAGAAATATCCATAATTCGGGTAATTGAGCTTTGTATTTGTGTTCCCTATTTTTCAAACCTATTAAAATTTAAAAAAAAATCGATAACTCGAGAAATATCCATAATTCGGGAAATTGAGCTATGGACTTGTGTTCCCATTTTTTCAAACCTATTAAAATTAAAAAAAAATAGTTAATTTTACATTTTCATCAACAACACGAGAAATATCCATAATTCGGGAAATTGAGCTATGAATTTGTGTTTCCTATTTTTCAAACCTATTGAAATTAAAAAAAAATAGTTAATCTTACATTTTCATCGATAACTCGAGAAATATCCATAATTCGGGAAATTGAGCTATGTATTTGTGTTCCCATTTTTCAAACCTATTAAAATTAAAAAAAAAATAGTTAATTTTACATTTTCATCAACAACACGAGAAATATCCATAATTCGGGAAATTGAGCTATGAATTTGTGTTTCCTATTTTTCAAACCTATTGAAATTAAAAAAAAATAGTTATTACTTTTGATACCGACAGGACTCATAGTATATTGGTTTTGTGCAATGTCCGTCATGGTGTCTGTCCGTCTGTCCGTATGAACGCAACTTTTTTCGACACCCGTAAAGCTAGAGACTTGAAACTTTGCAAATATGTTTGTCTATAGGCGAGACAGATAAAGTGTCAAGATTGGGGTGCCACGCCTACTAGGAGGCTGGGAAATCGATAAATTCGATAACAGAAAACAGATAAAACCTAATATTTGTCACATTCTTACAGCTAGAGTTACCAAATTTTGCACGCAGATAGGTGGTCATGTCCCTGAAAAAACTGCATCAAAATTTTGGATGCCACGCCCCTCCTTCCGCCCCCTCATCCCTGCTCCTTGAAATTGGAAACGCCCATAGTTTTCACATTTTGTGGGCTAAACCACCAAATTTTGTGGCAAGATAGATATTAACGTTCCCCAAAAAATGCATCCAAATTTTGGAACCACGCCCCCTGATTCCGCCCCCATCCCCCTTCTCCGTGAAATTGGAAACGCCCATAGTTTTCACATTTTTTGGGCAAGAGCCACCAAATTTTGTGTTAAGATAGGTACTGGCGTTCCCCATCAAAACATGGGTGCCACGCCCTGATTTGCCCCCATCCCCCTTCACCAAGAAATTGGAAACGCCTATAGTTTTTACATTTTTGGGCTAGAGCCACAAATTTTGTGTGAAGATAGATTTTGACGTTTCCCAAAAAATGCATAAAAATTTTGATGCCACGCCCCTGATTCCTAGCAACCCCCTTATACTTGAAATTGGAAACGCCTATAGTTTTCACATTTTCAAGCTAGTGTCACAATTTGGTAGGAAGATATATGGTGACATCTACAAAAGATCTGCATCAAAATTAGGATACCACGCCCACCTCTGCCGCCCACCATTTAAAATCGGAAATTTCGATATCTCTTATAGTTTTTTAAAGCCCGTAAATTGGGTAGGAAAGATAGAAGGCAGCATCTACCAAAGACCTGCATCAAAATTTTGAATGCCACGCCCACCTAAGCCACCCGCCTTATAAAATCGGAATCGGCTATATCTTTAACAGTTTTTGAGCTAGAGCCACCAAACTTGGTAGGCAGATAGATAGTGACAGCTAAAAACATTTGATTCAAAAATTTGGATGCCACGCCTACCTCTGCCGCCCACCTTTTAAATTTGGGAGTTAAGTTATCTTCCACAGTTTTTGAGCTAAAGTCACCAAATTTGGTAACATGATAGCTGGCGATGTTTACCACATGGGCCACTCCATGGGCCACTCCATGGGCCACTGCATTCCCCCTTATAAACCGTTCTTTTACTGGTATCAAAGTATTCCGCAGTCGGTTGCGTCCGACTGCAACGTTTTTACTTGTTAATCTTACATTTTCATCGATAACTCGAGAAATATCCATAATTCGGGAAATTGAGCTATGTATTTGAGATCCCTATTTTTCAAACCTATTAAAATGAAAAAAAAAATAGTTAATTTTACATTTTCATCGATAACTCGAGAAATATCCATAATTCGGAAAATTGAGCGATGGACTTGTGTTCCCATTTTTTCAAACCTATTGAAATTAAAAAAAAATAGTTAGTTTTACATTTTCATCGACAACTCGAGAAATATCCAAAATTCGGGAAATTGAGCTATGTATTTGTGTTCCCTATTTTTCAAACCTATTAAAATTAAAAAAAAAAAAAATAGGTAATTTTACATTTTCATCAATAACTCGAGAAATATCCATAATTCGGGAAATTGAGCTATGTATTTGTGTTCCCTATTTTTCAAACCTATTGAAATTAAAAAAAATAGTTAATTTTACATTTTCATCAACAACTTGAGAAATATCCATAATTCGGGAAATTGAACTATGTATTTGTGTTCCCATATTTTCAAACCGATTAAAATTAAAAAAAATTAGTGAGTTTTACATTTTCATCGATAACTCGAGAAATATCCATAATTCGGGAAATTGAGCTATGTATTTGTGTTCCCTTTTTTTCAAACCTATTAATATTAAAAAAAAATAGTTAATTTTACATTTTCATCGATAACTCGAGAAATATCCATAATTCGGGAAATTGAGCTATGTATTTGTGTTCCCTTTTTTTCAAACGTATTAAAATTTAAAAAAAATAGTTAGTTTTAAATTTTCATCGATAACTCGAGAAATATCCATAATTCGGGAAATTGAGCTATGTATTTGAGTTCCCTATTTTTCAAACCTATTAAAATTAAAAAAAAAAAGTTAATTTTACATTTACATCGATAACTCGAGAAATATCCATAATTCGGGAAATTGAGCTATGTATTTGTGCTCCCTTATTTTCAAACCTATTAAAATTTAAAAAAAATAATTGTGAATTTAACATTTTCATCGATAACTCGAGAAATATCCATAATTCGGGAAATTGAGCTATGTATTTGTGTTCCCTTTTTTTCAAACCTATTAAAATTAAAAAAAAAATAGTTAATTTTACATTTTCATCGATAACTCGACAAATATCCATAATTCGGGTAATTGAGCTTTGTATTTGTGTTCCCTATTTTTCAAACCTATTAAAATTTAAAAAAAAAATCGATAGCTCGAGAAATATCCATAATTCGGGAAATTGAGCTATGGACTTGTGTTCCCATTTTTTCAAACCTATTAAAATTAAAAAAAAATAGTTAATTTTACATTGTCATCAACAACACGAGAAATATCCATAATTCGGGAAATTGAGCTATGAATTTGTGTTTCCTATTTTTCAAACCTATTGAAATTAAAAAAAATAGTTAATCTTACATTTTCATCGATAACTCGAGAAATATCCATAATTCGGGAAATTGAGCTATGTATTTGTGTTCCTTTTTTTTTTCAAACCTATTAAAATTAAAAAAAAAAATAGTTAATTTTACATTTTCATCAACAACTCGTGAAATATCCAAAATTCGGGAAATTGAGCTATGTATTTGTGTTCCCTTTTTTTCAAACCTATCAAAATGAAAAAAAAAATAGTTAATTTTACATTTTCATCGATAACTCGAGAAATATCCATAATTCGGAAAATTGAGCGATGGACTTGTGTTCCCATTTTTTCAAACCTATTGAAATTAAAAAAAAATAGTTAGTTTTACATTTTCATCGACAACTCGAGAAATATCCAAAATTCGGGAAATTGAGCTATGTATTTGTGTTCCCTATTTTTCAAACCTATTAAAATTAAAAAAAATAATTGTGAATTTAACATTTTCATCGATAACTCGAGAAATATCCATAATTCGGGAAATTGAGCTATGTATTTGTGCTCCCTTATTTTCAAACCTATTAAAATTAAAAAAAATAATTGTGAATTTAACATTTTCATCGATAACTCGAGAAATATCCATAATTCGGGAAATTGAGCTATGTATTTGTGTTCCCTTTTTTCAAACCTATTAAAATGAAAAAAAAAATAGTTAATTTTACATTTTCATCGATAACTCGAGAAATATCCATAATTCGGAAAATTGAGCGATGGACTTGTGTTCCCATTTTTTCAAACCTATTGAAATTAAAAAAAAATAGTTAGTTTTACATTTTCATCGACAACTCGAGAAATATCCAAAATTCGGGAAATTGAGCTATGTATTTGTGTTCCCTATTTTTCAAACCTATTAAAATTAAAAAAAAAAAATAGGTAATTTTACATTTTCATCAATAACTCGAGAAATATCCATAATTCGGGAAATTGAGCTATGTATTTGTGTTCCCTATTTTTCAAACCTATTGAAATTAAAAAAAATAGTTAATTTTACATTTTCATCAACAACTTGAGAAATATCCATAATTCGGGAAATTGAACTATGTATTTGTGTTCCCATATTTTCAAACCGACTAAAATTAAAAAAAAATTAGTGAGTTTTACATTTTCATCGATAACTTGAGAAATATCCATAATTCGGGAAATTGAGCTATGTATTTGTGTTCCCTTTTTTCAAACCTATTAATATTAAAAAAAAATAGTTAATTTTACATTTTCATCGATAACTCGAGAAATATCCATAATTCGGGAAATTGAGCTATGTATTTGTGTTCCCTTTTTTTCAAACGTATTAAAATTTAAAAAAAAATAGTTAGTTTTAAATTTTCATCGATAACTCGAGAAATATCCATAATTCGGGAAATTGAGCTATGTATTTGTGTTCCCTATTTTTCAAACCTATTAAAATTAAAAAAAAAAAGTTAATTTTACATTTACATCGATAACTCGAGAAATATCCATAATTCGGGAAATTGAGCTATGTATTTGTGTTCCCTTTTTTCAAACCTATTAATATAAAAAAAAATAATTGTGAATTTAACATTTTCATCGATAACTCGAGAAATATCCATAATTCGGGAAATTGAGCTATGTATTTGTGTTCCCTTTTTTTCAAACGTATTAAAATTTAAAAAAAATAGTTAGTTTTAAATTTTCATCGATAACTCGAGAAATATCCATAATTCGGGAAATTGAGCTATGTATTTGTGTTCCCTATTTTTCAAACCTATTAAAATTAAAAAAAAAATAGTTAATTTTACATTTTCATCGATAACTCGAGAAATATCCATAATTCGGGTAATTGAGCTTTGTATTTGTGTTCCCTATTTTTTCAAACCTATTAAAATTTAAAAAAAAATCGATAACTCGAGAAATATCCATAATTCGGGAAATTGAGCTATGGACTTGTGTTCCCATTTTTTCAAACCTATTAAAATTAAAAAAAATAGTTAATTTTACATTTTCATCAACAACACGAGAAATATCCATAATTCGGGAAATTGAGCTATGAATTTGTGTTTCCTATTTTTCAAACCTATGGAAATTAAAAAAAATAGTTAATCTTACATTTTCATCGATAACTCGAGAAATATCCATAATTCGGGAAATTGAGCTATGTATTTGTGATCCCTTTTTTCAAACCTATTAAAATGAAAAAAAAAATAGTTAATTTTACATTTTCATCGATAACTCGAGAAATATCCATAATTCGGAAAATTGAGCGATGGACTTGTGTTCCCATTTTTTCAAACCTATTGAAATTAAAAAAAAATAGTTAGTTTTACATTTTCATCGACAACTCGAGAAATATCCAAAATTCGGGAAATTGAGCTATGTATTTGTGTTCCCTATTTTTCAAACCTATTAAAATTAAAAAAAAAAAAATAGGTAATTTTACATTTTCATCAATAACTCGAGAAATATCCATAATTCGGGAAATTGAGCTATGTATTTGTGTTCCCTATTTTTCAAACCTATTGAAATTAAAAAAAATAGTTAATTTTACATTTTCATCAACAACTTGAGAAATATCCATAATTCGGGAAATTGAACTATGTATTTGTGTTCCCATATTTTCAAACCGATTAAAATTAAAAAAAATTAGTGAGTTTTACATTTTCATCGATAACTTGAGAAATATCCATAATTCGGGAAATTGAGCTATGTATTTGTATTCCCTTTTTTTTCAAACCTATTGAAATTAAAAAAAAAAAAATAGTTAATTTTACATTTTCATCGATAACTCGAGAAATATCCATAATTCGGGAAATTGAGCTATGTATTTGTGATCCCTTTTTTTCAAACCTATTAAAATTAAAAAAAAATAGTTAGTTTTACATTTTCATCGATAACTCGAGAAATATCCATAATTCGGGAAATTGAGCTATGTATTTGTGTTCCCTTTTTTTCAAACCTATTAAAATTAAAAAAAACAAGTAAAAACGTTGCAGTCGGACGCAACCGACTGCGGAATACTTTGATACCAGTAAAAGAACGGTTGATAAGGGGGAATGCAGTGGCCCATGGAGTGGCCCATGTGGTAAACATCGCCAGCTATCATGTTACCAAATTTGGTGACTTTAGCTCAAAAACTGTGGAAGATAACTTAACTCCCAAATTTAAAAGGTGGGCGGCAGAGTTAGGCGTGGCATCCAAATTTTTGAATCAAATGTTTTTAGCTGTCACTATCTATCTGCCTACCAAGTTTGGTGGCTCTAGCTCAAAAACTGTTAAAGATATAGCCGATTCCAATTTTAGAGGGCGGGTGGCTTAGGTGGGCGTGGCATTCAAAATTTTGATGCAGGTCTTTGGTAGATGCTGCCTTCTATCTTTCTACCCAATTTACGGGCTCTAGCTTAAAAACTATAAGAGATATCGAAATTTCCGATTTTAAATGGTGGGCGGCAGAGGTGGGCGTGGTATCCTAATTTTTGATGCAGATCTTTTGTAGATGTCACCATATATCATCCTACCAAATTCGGTGACACTAGCTTGAAAAATGTGAAAACTATAGGCGTTTCCAATTTCAAGTATAAGGGGGGTTGCTGGCGGAATCAGGGGGCGTGGCATCAAAATTTTTATGCATTTTTTGGGGAACGTCAAAATCTATCTTCACACAAAATTTGGTGGCTCTAGCCCAAAAAATGTAAAAACTATAGGCGTTTCCAATTTCTTGGTGAAGGGGGGATGGGGGCGGAATCAAGGGGCGTGGCATCCAAATTTTGATGCATTTTTTTGGGGAACGTCAATATCTATCTTGACACAATATCTATCTTCGGAATCAGGGGGCGGGGCATCCAAAATTTTGATGAATTTTGATGAAGGTGGGCGGCAGAGGTAGGCGTGGTATCCAAATTTTTGAATCAAATGTTTTTAACTGTCACTATCTATCTGCCTACCAAGTTCGGTGGCTCTAGCTCAAAAATTGTTAAAGATATAGCCGATTCCGATTTTATAAGGCGGGTGGCTTAGGTGGGCGTGGCATTCAAAATTTTTATGCAGATCTTTGGTAGATGCTGCCTTCTATCTTTCTACCCAATTTATGAGCTCTAGCTTAAAAACTATAAGAGATATCGAAATCTCCGATTTTAAATAGTGGGCGGCAGAGGTGGGCGTGGCATCCAAGTTTTTCATGCAGATCTTTTGTAGATGTCACCATATAACTTCCTACCAAATTTGGTGACTCTAATTCAAAATATGTGGAAGATACATGCATAACCGTTTTAACATCGGCGGTGGGTGGGGGCGGATGGTGTGGGCGTGGCATGCAAAATTTTGATCCATTTTTATGGGGAACGTCAATATCTATCTTCACAAAAAAATTTGGTGGCTCTAGCCCAAAAAATGTGAAAACTATAGGCGTTTCCAATTTCTTGGTGAAGGGGGATGGGCGCGGAATCAGGGGGCGTGGCATCCAAGTTTTGATGGGGAACGTCAGTACCTATCTTGACACAAAACTTGGTGGCTCTAGCCCAAAAAAATGTGAAAGCTATAGGCGTTTCCAATTTCATGGTGAAGGGGGATGGGGGCAGAATAAGGGGCGTGGCATCCAATTTTTGATGGGGAACGTCAGTACCTATCTTGACACAAAATTTGGTGGCTCTAGCCCAAAAAATGTGAAAACTATAGGCGTTTCCAATTTCATGGAGAAGGGGGATGGGGGCGGAATCAGGGGGCGGGGCATCCAAAATTTTGATGAATTTTTTTGGGAACGTCAATATCTATCTTGACACAAAATTTGGTGGCTCTAGCCCAAAAAATGTGAAAACTATAGGAGATTCCAATTTCATGGAGAAGGGGGGATGGGGCAGAATCAGGGGGCGTGGCATCCAAAATTTTGATGAATTATTTTGGGGAACGTCAATATCTATCTTGACACAAAATTTGGTGTCTCTAGCCCAAAAAATGTGAAAACTGAAGGCGTTTCCAATTTCATGGAGAAGGGGGGATGGGTTCGGAATCAGGGGGCGTGGCATCCACAATTTTGATGAATTTTTTTGGGGAACGTCAATAAATATCTTCACAAAAAATTTGGTGGCTCTAGCCCAAAAAATGTGAAAACTATAGGCGTTTCCAATTTGTTGGTGAAGGGGGATGGGGGCGGAATCAGGGGGCGTGGCATCCAAGTTTTGATGGGGAACGTCAGTACCTATCTTGACACAAAATTTTGTGGCTCTAGCCCAAAAATGTGAAAACTATAGGCGTTTCCAATTTCATGGAGAAGGGGGATGGGGGCGGAATCAGGGGTCGTGGCATCCAAAATTTTGATGCATTTTTTTTGGGAACTTCAATATCTATCTTGACACAAAATTTGGTGGCTCTAGCCCAAGAAATGTGAAAACTATAGGCGTTTCCAATTTCATGTAGAAGGGGGGGTGGATGGGGGCGGAATCAGGGGGCGTGGAATCCAAAATTTTGATGCATTTTTTTTTTGGGGGATGGGTTCGGAATCAGGGGGCGGGGCATCCAAGTTTTGATGGGGAACGTCAGTACCTATCTTGACACAAAATTTGGTGGCTCTAGCCCAAAAAATGTGAAAACTATAGTCGTTTCCAATTTCATGGAGAAGGGTGGGATGGGTTCGGAATCAGGGGGCGGGGCATCCAAAATTTTGATGAATTTTTTTGGTGAACGTCAATAAATATCTTCACAAAAAAATTTTGTGGCTCTAGTCCAAAAAATGTAAAAGCTATAGGCGTTTCCAATTTCATGGAGAAGGGGGGATGGGGGCGGAATCAGGGGGCGTGGCATCCAAAATTTTGATACATTTTTTTTTTTGGGAACGTCAATATCTATCTTGACACAAAATTTGGTGGCTCTAGCCCAAAAAATGTGAAAACTATAGGCGTTTCCAATTTCATGGAGAAGGGGGGATGGGGGCGGAATCA
This sequence comes from Scaptomyza hsui, assembly GCA_018152825.1. Lineage (NCBI taxonomy): Eukaryota > Metazoa > Arthropoda > Insecta > Diptera > Drosophilidae > Scaptomyza > Scaptomyza hsui. Next base: position 471,816 of record JAECXO010000283.1, read on the forward strand.
AGGGGCGTGGCATCCAAAATTTTGATGCATTTTTTTGGGAACGTCAATATCTATCTTGACACAAAATTTGGTGGCTCTAGCCCAAGAAATGTGAAAACTATAGGCGTTTCCAATTTCAAGTAGAAGGGGGGGCGGGGGCGGAATCAGGGGGCGTGGCATCCAAAATTTTGATACATTTTTTTGGGAACTTCAATATCTATCTTCACACAAAATTTGGTGGCTCTAGCTCAAAAAATGTGAAAACTATAGGCGTTTCCAATTTCAAGGAGCAGGGATGAGGGGGGCGGAAGGAGTGGGCGTGGCATCCAAAATTTTGATGCAGTTTTTTCAGGGACATGACTAGCTATCTGCGTGCAAAATTTGGTAACTCTAGCTGTAAGAATGTGAGAAATATTTGGTTTTATCGGTTTTCAGTTATCGAATTTATCGATTTCCCAGCCTCCTAGTAGGGAGGCGGCCCAATCTTGACACTTTATCCGTACCGTCTATAGATAAACATAATTGCAAAGTTTCAAGTCTCTAGCTTTACGGGTGTCGAAAAAAGTTGCGTTCATACGGACGGACGGACAGACGGACAGACGGACAGACAGACACCATGACGGACATTGCACAAAACCAATATACTATGAGACCTTCGGTATCAAAGTATAAAAACAAGTAAAAACGTTGCAGTCGGACGCAACCGACTGCGGAATACTTTGATACCAGTAAAAGAACGGTTGATAAGGGGGAATGCAGTGGCCCATGGAGTGGCCCATGTGGTAAACATCGCCAGCTATCATGTTACCAAATTTGGTGACTTTAGCTCAAAAACTGTGGAAGATAACTTAACTCCCAAATTTAAAAGGTGGGCGGCAGAGTTAGGCGTGGCATCCAAATTTTTGAATCAAATGTTTTTAGCTGTCACTATCTATCTGCCTACCAAGTTTGGTGGCTCTAGCTCAAAAACTGTTAAAGATATAGCCGATTCCAATTTTAGAGGGCGGGTGGCTTAGGTGGGCGTGGCATTCAAAATTTTGATGCAGGTCTTTGGTAGATGCTGCCTTCTATCTTTCTACCCAATTTACGGGCTCTAGCTTAAAAACTATAAGAGATATCGAAATTTCCGATTTTAAATGGTGGGCGGCAGAGGTGGGCGTGGTATCCTAATTTTTGATGCAGATCTTTTGTAGATGTCACCATATATCATCCTACCAAATTCGGTGACACTAGCTTGAAAAATGTGAAAACTATAGGCGTTTCCAATTTCAAGTATAAGGGGGGTTGCTGGCGGAATCAGGGGGCGTGGCATCAAAATTTTTATGCATTTTTGGGGAACGTCAAAATCTACCTTCACACAAAATTTGGTGGCTCTAGCCCAAAAAATGTAAAAACTATAGGCGTTTCCAATTTCTTGGTGAAGGGGGGATGGGGGCGGAATCAAGGGGCGTGGCATCCAAATTTTGATGCATTTTTTGGGGAACGTCAATATCTATCTTGACACAATATCTATCTTCGGAATCAGGGGGCGGGGCATCCAAAATTTTGATGAATTTTGATGAAGGTGGGCGGCAGAGGTAGGCGTGGTATCCAAATTTTTGAATCAAATGTTTTTAACTGTCACTATCTATCTGCCTACCAAGTTCGGTGGCTCTAGCTCAAAATTGTTAAAGATATAGCCGATTCCGATTTTATAAGGCGGGTGGCTTAGGTGGGCGTGGCATTCAAAATTTTTATGCAGATCTTTGGTAGATGCTGCCTTCTATCTTTCTACCCAATTTATGAGCTCTAGCTTAAAAACTATAAGAGATATCGAAATCTCCGATTTTAAATAGTGGGCGGCAGAGGTGGGCGTGGCATCCAAGTTTTTCATGCAGATCTTTTGTAGATGTCACCATATAACTTCCTACCAAATTTGGTGACTCTAATTCAAAATATGTGGAAGATACATGCATAACCGTTTTAACATCGGCGGTGGGTGGGGGGCGGATGGTGTGGGCGTGGCATGCAAAATTTTGATCCATTTTTATGGGGAACGTCAATATCTATCTTCACAAAAAAATTTGGTGGCTCTAGCCCAAAAAATGTGAAAACTATAGGCGTTTCCAATTTCTTGGTGAAGGGGGGATGGGCGCGGAATCAGGGGGCGTGGCATCCAAGTTTTGATGGGGAACGTCAGTACCTATCTTGACACAAAACTTGGTGGCTCTAGCCCAAAAAATGTGAAAGCTATAGGCGTTTCCAATTTCATGGTGAAGGGGGGATGGGGGCAGAATAAGGGGCGTGGCATCCAATTTTTGATGGGGAACGTCAGTACCTATCTTGACACAAAATTTGGTGGCTCTAGCCCAAAAAATGTGAAAACTATAGGCGTTTCCAATTTCATGGAGAAGGGGGATGGGGGCGGAATCAGGGGGCGGGGCATCCAAAATTTTGATGAATTTTTTGGGGAACGTCAATATCTATCTTGACACAAAATTTGGTGGCTCTAGCCCAAAAAATGTGAAAACTATAGGAGATTCCAATTTCATGGAGAAGGGGGGATGGGGCAGAATCAGGGGGCGTGGCATCCAAAATTTTGATGAATTATTTTGGGGAACGTCAATATCTATCTTGACACAAAATTTGGTGTCTCTAGCCCAAAAAATGTGAAAACTGAAGGCGTTTCCAATTTCATGGAGAAGGGGGGATGGGTTCGGAATCAGGGGGCGGGGCATCCAAAATGTTGATGAATTTTTTTGGGGAACGTCAATAAATATCTTCACAAAAAAATTTGGTGGCTCTAGCCCAAAAAATGTGAAAACTATAGGCGTTTCCAATTTCTTGGTGAAGGGGGGATGGGGGCGGAATCAGGGGGCGTGGCATCCAAGTTTTGATGGGGAACGTCAGTACCTATCTTGACACAAAATTTTGTGGCTCTAGCCCAAAAATGTGAAAACTATAGGCGTTTCCAATTTCATGTGAGAAGGGGGGATGGGGGGCGGAATCAGGGGGCGTGGCATCCAAAATTTTGATGCATTTTTTTGGGAACGTCAATATCTATCTTGACACAAAATTTGGTGGCTCTAGCCCAAGAAATGTGAAAACTATAGGCGTTTCCAATTTCATGTAGAAGGGGGGGATGGGTTCGGAATCAGGGGGCGTGGAATCCAAAATTTTGATGCATTTTTTTGGTGAACGTCAATAAATATCTTCACAAAAAAATTTTGTGGCTCTAGTCCAAAAAATGTAAAAGCTATAGGCGTTTCCAATTTCATGGAGAAGGGGGGGGATGGGGGCGGAATCAGGGGGCGTGGCATCCAAAATTTTGATACATTTTTTTTTTTGGGAACGTCAATATCTATCTTGACACAAAATTTGGTGGCTCTAGCCCAAAAAATGTGAAAACTATAGGCGTTTCCAATTTCATGGAGAAGGGGGGGATGGGGGCGGAATCAAGGGGCGTGGCATCCAAAATTTTGATGCATTTTTTTGGGAACGTCAATATCTATCTTGACACAAAATTTGGTGGCTCTAGCCCAAGAAATGTGAAAACTATAGGCGTTTCCAATTTCATGGAGAAGGGGGGGGATGGGGGCGGAATCAGGGGGCGTGGCATCCAAAATTTTGATACATTTTTTTTGGGAACGTTAATATCTATCTTGACACAAAATTTGGTGGCTCTAGCCCAAAAAATGTAAAAACTATTGGCGTTTCCAATTTCAAGGAGCAGGGATGAGGGGGGCGGAAGGAGTGGGCGTGGCATCCAAAATTTTGATGCAGTTTTTTCAGGGACATGACTAGCTATCTGCGTGCAAAATTTGGTAACTCTAGCTGTAAGAATGTGAGAAATATTTGGTTTTATCGGTTTTCAGTTATCGAATTTATCGATTTCCCAGCCTCCTAGTAGGCGTGGCAACCCAATCTTGACACTTTATCCGTACCGTCTATAGATAAACATAATTGCAAAGTTTCAAGTCTCTAGCTTTACGGGTGTCGAAAAAAGTTGCGTTCATACGGACGGACGGACAGACGGACAGACGGACAGACAGACACCATGACGGACATTGCACAAAACCAATATACTATGAGACCTTCGGTATCAAAGTATAAAAATAGTTAATTTAACATTTTCATCGATAACTCGAGAAATATCCATAATTCGGGAAATTGAGCTATGTATTTGTGTTCCCTTTTAATCAAACCTATTAAAATTAATAAAAAAATAATTAATTTTACATTTTCATCAATAACTTGAGAAATATCCATAATTCGGGAAATCGAGCTATGTATTTGTGTTCCCTATTTTTCAAACCTATTAAAACTAAAAAAAAAAATAGTTAATTTTACATTTTCATCAACAACTCGAGAAATATCCATAATTCGGGAAATTGAGCTATGTATTTGTTTTCCCTATTTTTCAAACCTATTAAAATTAAAAAAAAAATAGTTAATTTTACATTTTCATCGATAACTCGAGAAATATCCATAATTCGGGAAATTGAGCTATGTATTTGTGATCCCTTTTAATCAAACCTATTAAAATTAAAAAAAAAATAGTTAATTTTAAATTTTCATCGATAACTCGAGAAATATCCATAATTCGGGATATTGAGCTATGTATTTGCGTTCTTATTTTTTCAATTTTATTAAAATTAAAACAAAATTAGTTAGTTTTACATTTTCATCGATAACTCGAGAAATATCCATAATTCGGGAAATTGAGCTATGTATTTGTGTTCCCTTTTTTTCAAACCTAATAAAATTTAAAAAAAAATAATTAATTTTACATTTTCATCGATAACTCGAGACATATCCATAATTCGGGAAATTGAGCTATGTATTTGTGTTCCCTATTTTTCAAACCTATTAAAATTAAAAAAAAATAGTTAATTTTACATTTTCATCAATAACTCGAGAAATATCCATAATTCGGGAAATTGAGCTATGTATTTGTGTTCCCTTTTAATCAAACCTATTGAAATTAATAATAAAATAGTTAATATTACATTTTCATCGATAACTCGAGAAATATCCATAATTCGGGAAATTGAGCTATGTATTTGTGTTCCCTTTTAATCAAACCTATTAAAATTAAAAAAAAAATTAATTTTACATTTTCATCAACAACTCGAGAAATATCCATAATTCGGGAAATTGAGCTATGTATTTGCGTTCTTATTTTTTCAATTTTATTAAAATTAAAACAAAATTAGTTAGTTTTACATTTTCATCGATAACTCGAGAAATATCCATAATTCGGGAAATTGAGCTTTGTATTTGTGTTCCCTATTTTTCAAACCTAATAAAATTTAAAAAAAAATAGTTAATATTACATTTTCATCGATAACTCGAGACATATCCATAATTCGGGAAATTAAGCTATGTATTTGTGTTCCCTATTTTTCAAACCTATTAAAATTAAAAAAAAATAGTTAATTTTACATTTTCATCAATAACTCGAGAAATATCCATAATTCGGGAAATTGAGCTATGTATTTGTGTTCCCTTTTAATCAAACCTATTGAAATTAATAATAAAATAATTAATTTTACATTTTCATCAATAACTTGAGAAATATCCATAATTCGGGAAATCGAGCTATGTATTTGTGTTCCCTATTTTTCAAACCTATTAAAACTAAAAAAAAAAAAATAGTTAATTTTACATTTTCATCAACAACTCGAGAAATATCCATAATTCGGGAAATTGAGCTATGTATTTGTTTTCCCTATTTTTCAAACCTATTAAAATTAAAAAAAAATAGTTAATTTTACATTTTCATCGATAACTCGAGAAATATCCATAATTCGGGAAATTGAGCTATGTATTTGTGTTCCCTTTTTTTAAACCTATTGAAATTAAAAAAAAAATAGTTAATTTTACATTTTCATCGATAACTCGAGAAATATCCATAATTCGGGAAATTGAGCTATGTATTTGTGATCCCTTTTTTTCAAACCTATTAAAATTAAAAAAAACATAGTTAATTTTTAATTTTCATCGATAACTCGAGAAATATCCTTAATTCGGGAAATTGAGCTATGTATTTGTGTTCCCTTTTTTTCAAACCTATTAAAATTAAAAAAAAAAATAGTTAATTTTACATTTTCATCGATAACTCGAGAAATATCCATAATTCGGGTAATTGAGCTTTGTATTTGTGTTCCCTATTTTTCAAACCTATTAAAATTTAAAAAAAAATCGATAACTCGAGAAATATCCATAATTCGGGAAATTGAGCTATGGACTTGTGTTCCCTTTTTTTCAAACATATTAAAATTAAAAAAAAAATAGTTATTTTTATATTTTCATCGATAACTCGAGAAATATCCATAATTCGGGAAATTGAGCTATGTATTTGTGTTCCCTTTTTTTCAAACCTATTAAAATTAAAAAAAAAAATAGTTATTTTTATATTTTCTTCGATAACTCGAGAAATATCCATAATTCGGGAAATTGAGCTTTGTATTTGTGTTCCCATTTTTTCAAACCTATTAAAATTAAAAAAAAATTAGTGAGTTTTACATTTTCATCGATAGCTCGAGAAATATCCATAATTCGGGAAATTGAGCTATGTATTTGTGTTCCCTTTTTTTCAAACCTATTGAAATTGAAAAAAAAAATAGTTAATTCTACATTTTCATCGATAACTCGAGAAATATCCATAATTCGGGAAATTGAGCTATGTATTTGTGATCCCTTTTTTTCAAACCGATTAAAATTAAAAAAAAAAAATAGTTAATATTACATTTTCATCGATAACTCGAGAAATATCCATAATTCGGGAAATTGAGCTATGTATTTGTGTTCCCTTTTTTTTCAAACGTATTAAAATTAAAAAAAACAAGAAAAAACGTTGCAGTCGGACGCAACCGACTGCGGAATACTTTGATACCAGTAAAAGAACGGTTGATAAGGGAGAATGCTGGGGCGAAGGGAGTGGGCCATGTGGTAAACATCGCCAGCTATCATGTTACCAAATTTGGTGACTTTAACTCAAAAGCTGTGGAAGATAGCTTGACTCCCAAATTTAAAAGGTGGGCGGCAGAGGTAGGCATGGCATCTTAATTTTTGAATCAAATGTTTTTAACTGTCACCATCTATATTCATAAAAAGTTTGGTGGCTCAAGCTCAAAAACTGTTAGAGATATAGCCGATTCCGATTTTATAAGGCGGGTGGCTTAGGTGGGCGTGGCATTCAAAATTTTGATGCAGGTCTTTGGTAGATGCTGCCTTCTATCTTTCTACTCAATTTACGGGCTCTAGCTTAAAAACTATAAGAGATATCGAAATTTCCGATTTTAAATAGTGGGCGGCAGAGGTGGGCGTGGCATCCAAATTTTTCATGCAGATCTTTTGTAGATGTCACCATATATCTTCCTACCAAATTTGGTGACTCTAATTCAAAAAATGTGGAAGATACACGCATAACCGTTTTAACATCGGAGGGGGGTGGGGGGCGGAAGGTGTGGGCGTGGCATCCAAAATGTTGATCCATTTTTATGGGGAACTTCAATATCTATCTTGACACAAAATTTGGTGGCTCTAGCCCAAAAAATGTGAAAACTATAGGCGTTTCCAATTTCTTGGTGAAGGGGGGATGGGGGCGGAATCAGGGGGCGTGGCATCCAAGTTTTGATGGGGAACGTCAGTACCTATCTTGACACAAAATTTTGTGGCTCTAGCCCAAAAAATGTGAAAACTATAGGTGTTTCCAATATCATGGAGAAGGGGGGATGTGTGCGGAATTTGGGGCGTGGCATCCAAAATTTTGATGCATTTTTTTGGGGAACGTCAATATCTATCTTGACACAAAATTTGATGGCTCTAGCCCAAAAAATGTGAAAACTATAGGCGTTTCCAATTTCATGGAGAAGGGGGGATGGGGGCGGAATCAGGGGGCGTGACATCCAAAATTTTGATGCGTTTTTTTGGGGAACGTCAATTTCTATCTTGACACAAAATTTGGTGCCTCTAGCCCAAAAAATGTGAAAACTATAGGCGTTTCCAATTTCATGGAGAAGGGGGGGGATGGGGTCGAAATCAGGGGGCGTGGCATCCAAAATGTTGATTCATAATTTTGGGGAACGTCAATATCTATCTTGCCACAAAATTTGGTGGCTCTAGCCCAAAAAATGTGAAAACTATAGTCGTTTCCAATTTCAAGGAGCAGGGATGATGGGGGCGGAAGGAGGCATCCAAAATCTGATGCAGTTTTTTCAGGGACATGACTAGCTATCTGCGTGCAAAATTTGGTAACTCTAGCTGTAAGAATGTGAGAAATATTTGGTTTTATCGGTTTTCAGTTATCGAATTTATCGATTTCCCAGCCTCCTAGTAGGCGTGGCAACCCAATCTTGACACTTTATCTGTACCTTCTATGGATAAACATAATTGCAAAGTTTCAAGTCTCTAGCTTTACGGGTGTCGAAAAAAGTTGCGTTCATACGGAAGGACAGACGGACACCATGACGGACATTGCACAAAACCAATATACTATGAGACCTTCGGTATCAAAGTATAAAAATGTGGAAGATACACGCATAACCGTTTTAACATCGGCGGGGGGTGGGGGGCGGAAGGTGTGGGCGTGGCATCCAAAATTTTGATCCATTTTTATGGGGAACTTCAATATCTATCTTGACACAAAATTTGGTGGCTCTAGCCCAAAAAATGTGAAAACTATAGGCGTTTCCAATTTCTTGGTGAAGTGGGGATGGGGGCGGAATCAGGGGGCGTGGCATTCAAGTTTTGATGGGGAACGTCAGTACCTATCTTGACACAAAATTTGGCGGCTCTAGCCCAAAAAATGTGAAAGCTATAGTCGTTTCCAATTTCTTGATGAAGGGGGGATGGGGGCGGAATCAGGGGCGTGGCATCCAAGTTTTGATGGGGAACGTCAGTACCTATCTAGACACAAAATTTGGTTGCTCTAGCCCAAAAAATGTGAAAACTATAGGTGTTTCCAATTTCATGGAGAAGGGGGGATGTGTGCGGAATTTGGGGCGTGGCATCCAAAATTTTGATGCATTTTTTTGGGGAACGTCAATATCTATCTTGACACAAAATTTGGTCTCTCTAGCCCAAAAAATGTGAAAACTATAGGCGTTTCCAATTTCATGGAGAAGGGGGGATGGGGGCGGAATTAGGGTCGTGGCATCCAAAATTTTGATGCATTTTTTTAGGGAACGTCAATATCTATCTTGACACAAAATTTGATGGCTCTAGCCCAAAAAATGTGAAAACTATAGGCGCTTCCAATTTCACGGAGAAGGGGGGATGTTTGCGGAATCAGGGGGCGTGACATCCAAAATTTTGATGCATTTTTTTGGGGAACGTCAATATCTATCTTGACACAAAATTTGGTGCCTCTAGCCCAAGAAATGTGAAAACTATAGGCGTTTCCAATTTCATGGAGAAGGGGGGGGAATGGGGGCGGAATCAGGGGGCGTGGCATCCAAAATTTTGATGCATAATTTTGGGGAACGTCAATATCTATCTTGCCACAAAATTTGGTGGCTCTAGCCCACAAAATGTGAAAATTATAGTCGTTTCCAATTTCAAGGAGCAGGGATGATGGGGGCGGAAGGAGTGGGCGTGGCATCCAAAATTTTGATGCAGTTTTTTCAGGGACATGACTAGCTATCTGCGTGCAAAATTTGGTAACTCTAGCTGTAAGAATGTGAGAAATATTTGGTTTTATCGGTTTTCAGTTATCGAATTTATCGATTTCCCAGCCTCCTAGTAGGCGTGGCAACCCAATCTTGACACTTTATCTGTACCTTCTATGGATAAACATAATTGCAAAGTTTCAAGTCTCTAGCTTTACGGGTGTCGAAAAAAGTTGCGTTCATACGGACGGACAGACGGATAGACGGACAGACAGACACCATGACGGACATTGCACAAAACCAATATACTATGAGACCTTCGGTATCAAAGTATAAAAATAGTTAATTTTACATTTTCATCGATAACTCGAGAAATATCCATAATTCGGAAAATTGAGCTATGTATTTGTGTTCCCTATTTTGCAAACCTATTAAAATTAAAAAAATATAATAGTTAAATTTACATTTTTATCGATAACTCGAGAAATATCCATAATTCGGGAAATTGAGCTATGTATTTGTGTTCCCTTTTTTTCAAACCTATTAAAATTAAACAAAAAAGAGTTAATATTACATTTTCATCGATAACTCGAGAAATATCCATAATTCGGGAAATTGAGCTATGTATTTGTGTTCCCTTTTTTTCAAACCTATTAAAATTAAAAAAAAAAAAGTTAATTTTATATTTTCATCGATAACTCGAGAAATATCCATAATTCGGTAAATTGAGCAATGTATTTGTGTTCCCATTTTTTCAAACCTCTTGAAATTAAAAAAAAAAAAGAGTTAATTTTACATTTTCATCGATAACTCTTGAAATATCCATAATTCGGGAAATTGAGCTATGTATTTGTGTTCCCTTTTTTTCAAACCTATTGAAATTGAAAAAAAAAAATAGTTAATTCTACATTTTCATCGATAACTCGAGAAATATCCATAATTCGGGAAATTGAGCTATGTATTTGTGTTCCCTTTTTTTCAAACCTATTGAAATTGAAAAAAAAAAAATAGTTAATTCTACATTTTCATCGATAACTCGAGAAATATCCATAATTCGGGAAATTGAGCTATGTATTTGTGATCCCTTTTTTTCAAACCTATTAAAATTAAAAAAAAAAAGTTAATATTACATTTTCATCGATAACTCGAGAAATATCCATAATTCGGGAAATTGAGCTATGTATTTGTGTTCCCTTTTTTTTCAAACGTATTAAAATTAAAAAAAACAAGTAAAAACGTTGCAGTCGGACGCAACCGACTGCGGAATACTTTGATACCAGTAAAAGAACGGTTGATAAGGGAGAATGCTGGGGCGAAGGGAGTGGGCCATGTGGTAAACATCGCCAGCTATCATGTAACCAAATTTGGTGACTTTAGCTCAAAAGCTGTGGAAGATAGCTTGACTCCCAAATTTAAAAGGTGGGCGGCAGAGGTAGGCATGGCATCTTAATTTTTGAATCAAATGTTTTTAACTGTCACCATCTCTATTCATAAAAAGTTTGGTGGCTCAAGCTCAAAAACTGTTAGAGATATAGCCGATTCCGATTTTATAAGGCGGGTGGGTTAGGTGGGCGTGGCATTCAAAATTTTGATGCAGATCTTTGGTAGATGCTGCCTTCTATCTTTCTACCCAATTTACGGGCTCTAGCTTAAGAACTATAAGAGATATCGAAATTTCCGATTTTAAATAGTGGGCGGCAGAGGTGGGCGTGGCATCCAAATTTTTCATGCAGATCTTTTGTAGATGTCACCATATATCTTCCTACCAAATTTGGTGACTCTAGTTAAAAAAATGTGGAAGATACACGCATAACCGTTTTAACATCGGCGGGGGGGGGGGCGGAAGGTGTGGGCGTGGCATCCTATAGGCGTTTCCAATTTCTTGGTGAAGGGGGGATGCGGGCGGAATCAGGGGGCGTGGCATCCAAGTTTTGATGGGGAACGTCAGTACCTATCTTGACACAAAATTTGGTGGCTCTAGCCCAAAAAATGTGAAAACTATAGGTGTTTCCAATTTCATGGAGAAGGGGGGAAGGGATCGGAATTAGGGGCGTGGCATCCAAAATTTTGATGCATTTTTGGGAACGTCAATATCTATCTTGACACAAAATTTGATGGCTCTAGCCCAAAAAATGTGAAAACTATAGGCGTTTCCAATTTCATGGAGAAGGGGGATGGGGGCGGAATCAGGGGGCGTGGCATCCAAAATTTTGATGCATAATTTTGGGGAACGTCAATATCTATCTTGCCACAAAATTTGGTGCCCCTAGCCCAAAAAATGTGAAAACTATAGTCGTTTCCAATTTCAAGGAGCATTGATGATGGGGGCGGAAGGAGTGGGCGTGGCATCCAAAATTTTGATGCAGTTTTTTCAGGGACATGACTAGCTATCTGCGTGCAAAATTTGGTAACTCTAGCTGTAAGAATGTGAGAAATATTTGGTTTTATCGGTTTTCAGTTATCGAATTTATCGATTTCCCAGCCTCCTAGTAGGCGTGGCAACCCAATCTTGACACTTTATCTGAACCTTCTATGGATAAACATAATTGCAAAGTTTCAAGTCTCTAGCTTTACGGGTGTCGAAAAAAGTTGCGTTCATACGGACGGACAGACGGACAGACGGACAGACAGACACCATGACGGACATTGCACAAAACCAATATACTATGAGACCTTCGGTATCAAAGTATAAAAATAGTTAATTTTACATTTTCATCGATAACTCGAGAAATATCCATAATTCGGGAAAAAGAACTATGTATTTGTGTTCCCTATTTTGCAAACCTATTAAAATTAAAAAAATATAATAGTTAAATTTACATTTTTATCGATAACTCGAGAAATATCCATAATTCGGGAAATTGAGCTATGTATTTGTGTTCCCATTTTTTCAAACCTATTAAAATTAAACAAAAAAGAGTTAATATTACATTTTCATCGATAACTCGAGAAATATCCATAATTCGGGAAATTGAGCTATGTATTTGTGTTCCCTATTTTTCAAACCTATTAAAATAAAAAAAAAAAAGTTAATTTTATATTTTCATCGATAACTCGAGAAATATCCATAATTCGGGAAATTGAGCTTTGTATTTGTGTTCCCTTTTTTTCAAACCTATTAAAATTAAAAAAAAAAAAATAGTAAATTTTACATTTTCATCAATAACTCGAGAAATATCCATAATTCGGGAAATTGAGCTATGGACTTGTGTTCCCATTTTTTCAAACCTATTGAAATTAAAAAAAAAAAAGGTAATTTTACATTTTCATCAAAAACTCGAGAAATATCCATAATTCGGGAAATTGAGCTATGTATTTGTGTTCCCTATTTTTTAAACCTATTGAAATTAAAAAAAAATAGTTAATTTTAGATTTTCATCGATAACTCGAGAAATATCCATAATTCGGGAAATTGAGCTATGTATTTGTGTTCCCTATTTTTCAAACCTATTAAAAGTAAAAAAAAAAAAAAACAAATAAGGTAATATTACATTTTCATCAATAACTCGAGAAATATCCATAATTCGGGAAAATGAGCTATGTATTTGTGTTCCCTTTTAATCAAACTTATTAAAATTAAAAAAAATAGTTAATATTACATTTTCATCAACAACTCGAGAAATATCCATAATTCGGGAAATTGAGCTATGTATTTGTGTTCCCATTTTTTCGAACCTATTAAAATTAAAACAAAATTAGTTAGTTTTACATTTTCATCGATAACTCGAGAAATATCCATAATTCGGGAAATTGAGCTATGTATTTGTGTTCCCTTTTTTTCAAACCTATTAATATTAAAAAAAATAGTTAATTCTACATTTTCATCAACACCTCGAGAAATATCCATAATTCGGGAAATTGAGCTATGTATTTGTGTTCACTATTTTTCAAACCTATTAAAATTAAAAAAAAATAGTTAATTTTACATTTTCATCGATAACTCGAGAAATATCCATAATTCGGGAAATTGAGCTATGTATTTGTGTTCCCCATTTTCAAACCTATTAAAATTAAAAAAAAAATAGTTAATTTTACATTTTCATCGATAACTGGAGAAATATCCATAATTCGGGAAATTGAGCTATGTATTTGTGTTCCCATATTTTCAAACCGATTAAAATTAAAAAAAAAATAGTGAGTTTTACATTTTCATCGATAACTCGAGAAATATCCATAATTCGGGAAATTGAGCTTTGTATTTGTGTTCCCTTTTTTTCAAACCTATTAAAATTAAAAAAAAAAAAATAGTAAATTTTACATTTTCATCAATAACTCGAGAAATATCCATAATTCGGGAAATTGAGCTATGTATTTGTGTTCCCTTTTTTTCAAACCTATTGAAATTGAAAAAAAATAAATAGTTAATTCTACATTTTCATCGATAACTCGAGAAATATCCATAATTCGGGAAATTGAGCTATGTATTTGTGATCCCTTTTTTTCAAACCTATTAAAATTAAAAAAAAAAAAAGTTAATATTACATTTTCATCGATAACTCGAGAAATATCCATAATTCGGGAAATTGAGCTATGTATTTGTGTTCCCTTTTTTTCAAACGTATTAAAATTAAAAAAACAAGTAAAAACGTTGCAGTCGGACGCAACCGACTGCGGAATACTTTGATACCAGTAAAAGAACGGTTGATAAGGGAGAATGCTGGGGCGAAGGGAGTGGGCCATGTGGTAAACATCGCCAGCTATCATGTAACCAAATTTGGTGACTTTAGCTCAAAAGCTGTGGAAGATAGCTTGACTCCCAAATTTAAAAGGTGGGCGGCAGAGGTAGGCATGGCATCTTAATTTTTGAATCAAATGTTTTTAACTGTCACCATCTCTATTCATAAAAAGTTTGGTGGCTCAAGCTCAAAAACTGTTAGAGATATAGCCGATTCCGATTTTATAAGGCGGGTGGGTTAGGTGGGCGTGGCATTCAAAATTTTGATGCAGATCTTTGGTAGATGCTGCCTTCTATCTTTCTACCCAATTTACGGGCTCTAGCTTAAGAACTATAAGAGATATCGAAATTTCCGATTTTAAATAGTGGGCGGCAGAGGTGGGCGTGGCATCCAAATTTTTCATGCAGATCTTTTGTAGATGTCACCATATATCTTCCTACCAAATTTGGTGACTCTAGTTAAAAAAATGTGGAAGATACACGCATAACCGTTTTAACATCGGCGGGGGTGGGGGGCGGAAGGTGTGGGCGTGGCATCCTATAGGCGTTTCCAATTTCTTGGTGAAGGGGGGATGCGGGCGGAATCAGGGGGCGTGGCATCCAAGTTTTGATGGGGAACGTCAGTACCTATCTTGACACAAAATTTGGTGGCTCTAGCCCAAAAAATGTGAAAACTATAGGTGTTTCCAATTTCATGGAGAAGGGGGGAAGGGATCGGAATTAGGGGCGTGGCATCCAAAATTTTGATGCATTTTTTTGGGGAACGTCAATATCTATCTTGACACAAAATTTGATGGCTCTAGCCCAAAAAATGTGAAAACTATAGGCGTTTCCAATTTCATGGAGAAGGGGGGATGGGGGCGGAATCAGGGGGCGTGGCATCCAAAATTTGGATGCATAATTTTGGGGAACGTCAATATCTATCTTGCCACAAAATTTGGTGGCTCTAGCCCAAAAAATGTGAAAACTATAGTCGTTTCCAATTTCAAGGAGCATTGATGATGGGGGCGGAAGGAGTGGGCGTGGCATCCAAAATTTTGATGCAGTTTTTTCAGGGACATGACTAGCTATCTGCGTGCAGACTAGCTGTAAGAATGTGAGAAATATTTGGTTTTATCGGTTTTCAGTTATCGAATTTATCGATTTCCCAGCCTCCTAGTAGGCGTGGCAACCCAATCTTGACACTTTATCTGAACCTTCTATGGATAAACATAATTGCAAAGTTGAGCTATGGACTTGTGTTCCCATTTTTTCAAACCTATTGAAATTAAAAAAAAAAAAGGTAATTTTACATTTTCATCAAAAACTCGAGAAATATCCATAATTCGGGAAATTGAGCTATGTATTTGTGTTCCCTATTTTTTAAACCTATTGAAATAAAAAAAAATAGTTAATTTTAGATTTTCATCGATAACTCGAGAAATATCCATAATTCGGGAAATTGAGCTATGTATTTGTGTTCCCTTTTTTTCAAACCTATTAAAAGTAAAAAAAAAAAAATAAAAATAAGGTAATATTACATTTTCATCAATAACTCGAGAAATATCCATAATTCGGGAAAATGAGCTATGTATTTGTGTTCCCTTTTAATCAAACTTATTAAAATTAAAAAAATAGTTAATTTTACATTTTCATCAACAACTCGAGAAATATCCATAATTCGGGAAATTGAGCTATGTATTTGTGTTCCCATTTTTTCAAACCTATTAAAATTAAAAAAATAGTTAATTTTACATTTTCATCGATAACTCGAGAAATATCCATAATTCGGGAAATTGAGCTATGTATTTGTGTTCCCTATTTTTCAAACCTATTAAAATTAAAAAAAAATAGTTAATTTTACATTTTCATCGATAACTCGAGAAATATCCATAATTCGGGAAATTGAGCTATGTATTTGTGTTCCCTATTTTTCAAACCTATTAAAAGTAAAAAAAAAAAAAAATAGGTAATATTACATTTTCATCAATAACTCGAGAAATATCCATAATTCGGGAAAATGAGCTATGTATTTGTGTTCCCTTTTAATCAAACCTATTAAAATTAAAAAAAAATAGTTAATTTTACATTTTCATCGATAACTCGAGAAATATCCATAATTCGGGAAATTGAGCTATGTATTTGTGTTCCCTTTTTTCAAACCTATTAAAATTAAAAAAATAGTTAATTCTACATTTTCATCAACAACTCGAGAAATATCCATAATTCGGGAAATTGAGCTATGTATTTGTGTTCCCTATTTTTCAAACCTATTAAAATTAAAAAAAATAGTTAATTTTAATTTTCATCGATAACTCGGAAATATCCATAATTCGGGAAATTGAGCTATGTATTTGTGTTCCCTATTTTTCAAACCTATTAAAATAAAAAAAAAAAAGTTAATTTTACATTTTGTGATAACTCGAGAAATATCCATAATTCGGGAAATTGAGCTATGGACTTGTGTTCCCTTTTTCAAACCTATTAAAATTAAAAAAAGTTAATTTTACATTTTCATCGATAACTCGAGAAATATCCATAATTCGGGAAATTGAGCTATGTATTTGTGTTCCCTTTTATCAAACCTATTAAAAAAAAAAAAATAGTTAATTTTACATTTTCATCGATAACTCGAGAAATATCCATAATTCGGGAAATTGAGCTATGTATTTGTGTTCCCCATTTTTCAAACCTATTAAAATTAAAAAAAAATAGTTAATTTTACATTTTCATCGATAACTGGAGAAATATCCATAATTCGGGAAATTGAGCTATGTATTTGTGTTCCCATATTTTCAAACCGATTAAAATTAAAAAAAAAATAGTGAGTTTTACATTTTCATCGATAACTCGAGAAATATCCATAATTCGGGAAATTGAGCTATGTATTTGTGTTCCCTATTTTTTAAACCTATTGAAATTAAAAAAAAATAGTTAATTCAACATTTTCATCGATAACTCGAGAAATATCCATAATTCGGGAAATTGAGCTATGTATTTGTGTTCCCTATTTTTCAAAAGTATTAAAATTAAAAAAAAAATGGTTAATTTTACATTTTCATCGATAACTCGAGAAATATCCATAATTCGGGAAATTGAGCTATGGACTTGTGTTCCCATTTTTTCAAACCTATTAAAATTAAAAAAAAATAGTTAATTTTACATTTTCATCAACAACTCGAGATATATCCATAATTCGGGAAATTGAGCTATGTATTTGTGTTCCCTATTTTTTAAACCTATTGAAATTAAAAAACAAAATAGTTAATTTTACATTTTCATCGATAACTCGAGAAATATCCATAATTCGGGAAATTGAGCTATGTATTTGTGTTCCCTATTTTTCAAACCTATTAAAAGTAAAAAAAAAAAAAAAAAAAGGTAATTTTACATTTTCATCAATAACTCGAGAAATATCCATAATTCGGGAAAATGAGCTATGTATTTGTGTTCCCTTTTAATCAAACCTATTAAAATTAAAAAAAATAGTTAATTATACATTTTCATCAACAACTCGAGAAATATCCATAATTCGGGAAATTGAGCTATGTATTTGTGTTCCCATTTTTTCAAACCTATTAAAATTAAAACAAAATTAGTTAGCTTTACATTTTCATCGATAACTCCAGAAATATCCATAATTCGGGAAATTGAGCTATGTATTTGTGTTCCCTTTTTTTCAAACCTATTAAAATTAAAACAAAAAAAATAGTTAATTTTACATTTTCATCAATAACTCGAGAAATATCCATAATTCGGGAAATTGAGCTGTGTATTTGTGTTCCCTTTTAATCAAACCTATTAAAATTAAAAAAAAAATAGTTAATTTTACATTTTCATCGATAACTCGAGAAATATCCATAATTCGGGAAATTGAGCTATGTATTTGTGTTCCCTTTTTTTCAAACCTATTAAAATAAAAAAAAAATAGTTAATTCTACATTTTCATCAACAACTCGAGAAATATCCATAATTCGGGAAATTGAGCTATGTATTTGTGTTCCCTATTTTTCAAACCTATTAAAATTAAAAAAAAATAGTTAATTTTACATTTTCATCGATAACTGGAGAAATATCCATAATTCGGGAAATTGAGCTATGTATTTGTGTTCCCTATTTTTCAAACCTATTAAAATTAAAAAAAAAAAATAGTTAATTTTACATTTTCATCAATAACTCGAGAAATATCCATAATTCGGGAAATTGAGCTATGTATTTGTGTTCCCTTTTAATCAAACCTATTAAAATTAAAAAAAATAGTTAATTTTACATTTTCATCAACAACTCGAGAAATATCCATAATTCGGGAAATTGAGCTATGTATTTGTGTTCCCATTTTTTCAAACCTATTAAAATTAAAACAAAATTAGTTAGTTTTACATTTTCATCGATAACTCGAGAAATATCCATAATTCGGGAAATTGAGCTATGTATTTGTGTTCCCTTTTTTTCAAACCTATTAAAATTAAAATAAAAAAATAGTTAATTTTACATTTTCATCAATAACTCGAGAAATATCCATAATTCGGGAAATTGA
The DNA here is from genome assembly GCA_018152825.1 of Scaptomyza hsui. NCBI lineage: Eukaryota > Metazoa > Arthropoda > Insecta > Diptera > Drosophilidae > Scaptomyza > Scaptomyza hsui. The sequence continues at coordinate 490,579 of JAECXO010000283.1, forward strand.
GCTTTGTATTTGTGTTCCCTTTTAATCAAACCTATTAAAATTAAAAAAAAATAGTTAATTTTACATTTTCATCGATAACTCGAGAAATATCCATAATTCGGGAAATTGAGCTATGTATTTGTGTTCCCTTTTTTTCAAACCTATTAAAATTAAACAAAAATAGTTAATTTTACATTTTCATCAACAACTCGAGAAATATCCATAATTCGGGAAATTGAGCTATGTATTTGTGTTCCCTATTTTTCAAACCTATTAAAATTAAAAAAAATAGTTAATTTTACATTTTCATCGATAACTCGAGAAATATCCTTAATTCGGGAAATTGAGCTATGTATTTGTGTTCCCTATTTTTCAAACCTGTTCAAATTAAAAAAAAAATAGTTAATTTTACATTTTCATCGATAACTCGAGATATATCCATAATTCGGGAAATTGAGCTATGGACTTGTGTTCCCATTTTTTCAAACCTATTAAAATTAAAAAAAAAAAGTTAATTTTACATTTTCATCGATAACTCGAGAAATATCCATAATTCGGGAAATTGAGCTATGTATTTGTGTTCCCTTTTAATCAAACCTATTAAAATAAAAAAAAAAATAGTTAATTTTACATTTTCATCGATAACTCGAGAAATATCCATAATTCGGGAAATTTAGCTATGGACTTGTGTTCCCATTTTTTCAAACCTATTAAAATTAAAAAAAACAGTTAATTATACATTTTCATCAACAACTCGAGAAATATCCATAATTCGGGAAATTGAGCTATGTATTTGTGTTCCCATTTTTTCAAACCTATTAAAATTAAAACAAAATTAGTTAGCTTTACATTTTCATCGATAACTCCAGAAATATCCATAATTCGGGAAATTGAGCTATGTATTTGTGTTCCCTTTTTTTCAAACCTATTAAAATTAAAATAAAAAAAATAGTTAATTTTACATTTTCATCAATAACTCGAGAAATATCCATAATTCGGGAAATTGAGCTGTGTATTTGTGTTCCCTTTTAATCAAACCTATTAAAATTAAAAAAAAATAGTTAATTTTACATTTTCATCGATAACTCGAGAAATATCCATAATTCGGGAAATTGAGCTATGTATTTGTGTTCCCTTTTTTTCAAACCTATTAAAATAAAAAAAAAATAGTTAATTCTACATTTTCATCAACAACTCGAGAAATATCCATAATTCGGGAAATTGAGCTATGTATTTGTGTTCCCTATTTTTCAAACCTATTAAAATTAAAAAAAAATAGTTAATTTTACATTTTCATCGATAACTGGAGAAATATCCATAATTCGGGAAATTGAGCTATGTATTTGTGTTCCCTATTTTTCAAACCTATTAAAATTAAAAAAAAAAAAATAGGTAATTTTACATTTTCATCAATAACTCGAGAAATATCCATAATTCGGGAAAATGAGCTATGTATTTGTGTTCCCTTTTAATCAAACCTATTAAAATTAAAAAAAATAGTTAATTTTACATTTTCATCAACAACTCGAGAAATATCCATAATTCGGGAAATTGACCTATGTATTTGTGTTCCCATTTTTTCAAACCTATTAAAATTAAAACAAAATTAGTTAGTTTTACATTTTCATCGATAACTCGAGAAATATCCATAATTCGGGAAATTGAGCTATGTATTTGTGTTCCCCTTTTTTCAAACCTATTAAAATTAAAATAAAAAAATAGTTAATTTTACATTTTCATCAATAACTCGAGAAATATCCATAATTCGGGAAATTGAGCTTTGTATTTGTGTTCCCTTTTAATCAAACCTATTAAAATTAAAAAAAAATAGTTAATTTTACATTTTCATCGATAACTCGAGAAATATCCATAATTCGGGAAATTGAGCTATGTATTTGTGTTCCCTTTTTTTCAAACCTATTAAAATTAAACAAAAATAGTTAATTTTACATTTTCATCAACAACTCGAGAAATATCCATAATTCGGGAAATTGAGCTATGTATTTGTGTTCCCTATTTTTCAAACCTATTAAAATTAAAAAAAAATAGTTAATTTTACATTTTCATCGATAACTCGAGAAATATCCTTAATTCGGGAAATTGAGCTATGTATTTGTGTTCCCTATTTTTCAAACCTATTAAAATTAAAAAAAAATAGTTAATTTTACATTTTCATCGATAACTCGAGAAATATCCATAATTCGGGAAATTGAGCTATGGACTTGTGTTCCCATTTTTTCAAACCTATTAAAATTTAAAAAAAAAGTTAATTTTACATTTTCATCGATAACTCGAGAAATATCCATAATTCGGGAAATTGAGCTATGTATTTGTGTTCCCTTTTAATCAAACCTATTAAAATAAAAAAAATAGTTAATTTTACATTTTCATCGATAACTGGAGAAATATCCATAATTCGGGAAATTGAGCTATGTATTTGTGTTCCCATATTTTCAAACCGATTAAAATTAAAAAAAAAATAGTGAGTTTTACATTTTCATCGATAACTCGGGAAATATCCATAATTCGGGAAATTGAGCTAAGTATTTTATTTATTTATTTATTTATTTATTATTAAAAACTTATTCTTAGTGCTACAGTATTACTACTATAAATTAAAGCACTAATCACTATGACCAAATGGCAAAAACAAATATATATAAAATTATAAAGAACAAAACTTATGAATAGTAACATTTAACAATAAGATTAAGTATTTTTAAACATTTAACATTGAATGACTTTCATATAATTTAATACTATGTATATATATATATAACTTTTATTATTTATCAATATTTTATTTATTTTTTTTTTTTTTTTTTTTAATTTTTTATTTTATTTATATTTATCAGAATTAATTAAGATTTATCAAGTGAGATATAACAATACGTTTAAATTGGTGTGCGCCTCTAATGGATTTAAATATGTTAGGAAGACTATTCCACAGTCGAACAGCATATATATAAAATTGTTTTTCTGTACATGCTAATCGGATTCTCAAACAAACAAGATTCTTTACTCTTGGGGAGGAAGAAAACTTTAATTTATCAAGCAAATACTCAGGCTTTTGTGTAATAATTATTTTATGTAAAAATAGAAGAATTTTAACATTAATCAACGACGATAAATTTAAGCCAAATAGTTTGTTGGCATAGGCCGTAACATGGTCCGTCCTTTTCAGGCCGTACACGTATCGAGCCACGCTATTAAAAGCCACATTGAGCCTACGCTGACTAACAGCATCACAACTGCCAAAAATTTCCATCCCATAAAAAACTATGGGTAATACAACTGCCTTAGCAATAATCATTTTTGTATGCACAGGAACATAATGCTTGGTTGTTGACAATTGTCTAAGTGTGCCATACATTCTGCCCACCGCTTTGTTGACCTGGTCATTCCACGACAGTGTCTTATTAATGGTTATGCCAAGGTTTTCTGCCTTATTTACATAATCAATACCTACATTGTCAATACTAAGCCTAGGAAAATTTACAGTATTAAGGTTCTTCTTATAAATCACAAGACACTTAGACTTAGACGGATTAATACATAGACCATTATCACACGCCCACTTACTAACACTCAAGAGATCAATATTACACAAATCAATACATTTACTTATTTGACTAAGTTTAGTACTCAAGTACAATTGGACGTCATCAGCATACAAATGAACATTACAGTTAGACAGACATGACGGCAGATCGTTAATATAAATAGTAAATAGAAGCGGACCTAATATTGATCCCTGCGGAACACCACGGGGCACTATCAGCAAGTCCGATGTTTCACGAGAGGAAACTACGGCTTGTCTTCGTTGCTTTAAATAGGAGGACAGTAGTTTGGTGGAAAAATTTGTGTTCCCTTTTTTTCAAACCTATTGAAATTAAAAAAAAATAGTTAATTCTACATTTTCATCGATAACTCGAGAAATATCCATAATTCGGGAAATTGAGCTATGTATTTGTGCTCCCTATTTTTCAAAAGTATTAAAATTAAAAAAAAAAATGGTTAATTTTACATTTTCATCGATAACTCGAGAAATATCCATAATTCGGGAAATTGAGCTATGTATTTGTGCTCCCTTATTTTCAAACCTATTAAAATTAAAAAAAAAATAGTTAATTTTACATTTTCATCGATAACTCGAGAAATATCCATAATTCGGGAAATTGAGCTATGGACTTGTGTTCCCATTTTTTCAAACCTATTAAAATTAAAAAAAAAAATAGTTAATTTTACATTTTCATCAACAACTCGAGAAATATCCATAATTCGGGAAATTGAGCTATGTATTTGTGTTCCCTATTTTTTAAACCTATTAAAATTAAAAAAAAAATAGGTAATTTTACATTTTCATCAACAACTCGAGAAATATCCATAATTCGAGAAATATCCATAATTCGGGAAATTGAGCTATGTATTTGTGTTCCCTATTTTTCAAACCTATTAAAAGTTAAAAAAAAAAAAAAATAGGTAATATTACATTTTCATCAATAACTCGAGAAATATCCATAATTCGGGAAAATGAGCTATGTATTTGTGTTCCCTTTTAATCAAACCTATTAAAATTAAAAAAAAAATAGTTAATTTTACATTTTCATCGATAACTCGAGAAATATCCATAATTCGGGAAATTGAGCTATGTATTTGTGTTCCCATTTTTTCAAACCTATTAAAATTAAAACAAAATTAGTTAGTTTTACATTTTCATCGATAACTCGAGAAATATCCATAATTCGGGAAATTGAGCTATGTATTTGTGTTCCCTTTTTTTCAAACCTATTAAAATTAACATAAATAAATAGTTAATTTTACATTTTCATCAATAACTCGAGAAATATCCATAATTCGGGAAATTGAGCTTTGTATTTGTGTTCCCTTTTAATCAAACCTATTAAAATTAAAAAAAAAATAGTTAATTTTACATTTTCATCGATAACTCGAGAAATATCCATAATTCGGGAAATTGAGCTATGTATTTGTGTTCCCTTTTTTTCAAACCTATTAAAATTAAACAAAAATAGTTAATTTTACATTTTCATCAACAACTCGAGAAATATCCATAATTCGGGAAATTGAGCTATGTATTTGTGTTCCCTATTTTTCAAACCTATTAAAATTAAAAAAAAATAGTTAATATTACATTTTCATCGATAACTCGAGAAATATCCTTAATTCGGGAAATTGAGCTATGTATTTGTGTTCCCTATTTTTCAAACCTATTAAAATTAAAAAAAAATAGTTAATTTTACATTTTCATCGATAACTCGAGAAATATCCATAATTCGGGAAATTGAGCTATGGACTTGTGTTCCCATTTTTTCAAACCTATTAAAATTAAAAAAAAAGTTAATTTTACATTTTCATCGATAACTCGAGAAATATCCATAATTCGGGAAATTGAGCTATGTATTTGTGTTCCCTTTTAATCAAACCTATTAAAATAAAAAAAATAGTTAATTTTACATTTTCATCGATAACTGGAGAAATATCCATAATTCGGGAAATTGAGCTATGTATTTGTGTTCCCATATTTTCAAACCGATTAAAATTAAAAAAAAAAATAGTGAGTTTTACATTTTCATCGATAACTCGGGAAATATCCATAATTCGGGAAATTGAGCTATGTATTTTATTTATTTATTTATTTATTTATTATTAAAAACTAATTCTTAGTGCTACAGTATTACCTACTATAAATTAAAGCACTAATCACTATGACCAAATGGCAAAAACAAATATATATAAAATTATAAAGAACAAAACTTATGAATAGTAACATTTAACAATAAGATTAAGTATTTTTAAACATTTAACATTGAATGACTTTCATATAATTTAATACTATGTATATATATATATAACTTTTATTATTTATCAATATTTTATTTATTTTTATTTTATTTATTTTTTATTTTTTATTTTATTTATATTTATCAGAATTAATTAAGATTTATCAAGTGAGATATAACAATACGTTTAAATTGGTGTGCGCCTCTAATGGATTTAAATATGTTAGGAAGACTATTCCACAGTCGAACAGCATATATATAAAATTGTTTTTCTGCACATGCTAATCGGATTCTCAAACAAACAAGATTCTTTACTCTTGGGGAGGAAGAAAACTTTAATTTATCAAGCAAATACTCAGGCTTTTGTGTAATAATTATTTTATGTAAAAATAGAAGAATTTTAACATTAATCAACGACGATAAATTTAAGCCAAATAGTTTGTTGGCATAGGCCGTAACATGGTCCGTCCTTTTCAGGCCGTACACGTATCGAGCCACGCTATTAAAAGCCACATTGAGCCTACGCTGACTAACAGCATCACAACTGCCAAAAATTTCAATCCCATAAAAAACTATGGGTAATACAACTGCCTTAGCAATAATCATTTTTGTATGCACAGGAACATAATGCTTGGTTGTTGACAATTGTCTAAGTGTGCCATACATTCTGCCCACCGCTTTGTTGACCTGGTCATTCCACGACAGTGTCTTATTAATGGTTATGCCAAGGTTTTCTGCCTTATTTACATAATCAATACCTACATTGTCAATACTAAGCCTAGGAAAATTTACAGTATTAAGGTTCTTCTTATAAATCACAAGACACTTAGACTTAGACGGATTAATACATAGACCATTATCACACGCCCACTTACTAACACTCAAGAGATCAATATTACACAAATCAATACATTTACTTATTTGACTAAGTTTAGTACTCAAGTACAATTGGACGTCATCAGCATACAAATGAACATTACAGTTAGACAGACATGACGGCAGATCGTTAATATAAATAGTAAATAGAAGCGGACCTAATATTGATCCCTGCGGAACACCACGGGGCACTATCAGCAAGTCCGATGTTTCACGAGAGGAAACTACGGCTTGTCTTCGTTGCTTTAAATAGGAGGACAGTAGTTTGGTGGAAAAATTTGTGTTCCCTTTTTTTCAAACCTATTGAAATTAAAAAAAAATAGTTAATTCTACATTTTCATCGATAACTCGAGAAATATCCATAATTCGGGAAATTGAGCTATGTATTTGTGCTCCCTATTTTTCAAAAGTATTAAAATTAAAAAAAAAATGGTTTATTTTACATTTTCATCGATAACTCGAGAAATATCCATAATTCGGGAAATTGAGCTATGTATTTGTGCTCCCTTATTTTCAAACCTATTAAAATTAAAAAAAAATAGTTAATTTTACATTTTCATCGATAACTCGAGAAATATCCATAATTCGGGAAATTGAGCTATGGACTTGTGTTCCCATTTTTTCAAACCTATTAAAATTAAAAAAAAAAAATAGTGAGTTTTACATTTTCATCAACAACTCGAGAAATATCCATAATTCGGGAAATTGAGCTATGTATTTGTGTTCCCTATTTTTTAAACCTATTAAAATTACAAAAAAAATAGTGAGTTTTACATTTTCATCGATAACTCGAGAAATATCCATAATTCGGGAAATTGAGCTATGTATTTGTGTTCCCTATTTTTCAAACCTATTAAAAGTAAAAAAAAAAAAAATAGGTAATATTACATTTTCATCAATAACTCGAGAAATATCCATAATTCGGGAAAATGAGCTATGTATTTGTGTTCCCTTTTTAATCAAACCTATTAAAATTAAAAAAAATAGTTAATTTTACATTTTCATCAACAACTCGAGAAATATCCATAATTCGGGAAATTGAGCTATGTATTTGTGTTCCCATTTTTTTCAAACCTATTAAAATTAAAACAAAATTAGTTAGTTTTACATTTTCATCGATAACTCGAGAAATATCCATAATTCGGGAAATTGAGCTATGTATTTGTGTTCCCTTTTTTTCAAACCTATTAAAATTAAAAAAAAAAAATAGTTAATTTTACATTTTCATCAATAACTCGAGAAATATCCATAATTCGGGAAATCGAGCTTTGTATATGTGTTCCCTTTTTTTCAAACCTATTAAAATTTAAAAAAAAATAGTTAATTTTACATTTTCATCGATAACTCGAGAAATATCCATAATTCGGGAAATTGAGCTATGGACTTGTGTTCCCATTTTTTCAAACCTATTAAAATTAAAAAAAAAAATAGTTAATTTTACATTTTCATCAACAACTCGAGAAATATCCATAATTCGGGAAATTGAGCTATGTATTTGTGCTCCCTTATTTTCACACCTATTAAAATTAAAAAAAAAATAGTTAATTTTACATTTTCATCGATAACTCGAGAAATATCCATAATTCGGGAAATTGAGCTATGGACTTGTGTTCCCATTTTTTCAAACCTATTAAAATTAAAAAAAAAATAGTTAATTTTACATTTTCATCAACAACTCGAGAAATATCCATAATTCGGGAAATTGAGCTATGTATTTGTGTTCCCTATTTTTTAAACCTATTGAAATTAAAAAAAAAATAGTTAATTTTACATTTTCATCGATAACTCGAGAAATATCCATAATTCGGGAAATTGAGCTATGTATTTGTGTTCCCTTTTTTTCAAACCTATTCAAATTAAAAAAAAAAATAGTTAATTCTACATTTTCATCAACAACTCGAGAAATATCCATAATTCGGGAAATTGAGCTATGTATTTGTGTTCCCATTTTTTCAAACCTATTAAAATTAAAACAAAATTAGTTAGTTTTACATTTTCATCGATAACTCGAGAAATATCCATAATTCGGGAAATTGAGCTATGTATTTGTGTTCCTTTTTTTCAAACCTATTAAAATTAAAAAAAAAAATAGTTAATTCTACATTTTCATCAACAACTCGAGAAATATCCATAATTCGGGAAATTGAGCTATGTATTTGTGTTCCCTATTTTTCAAACCTATTAAAATTAAAAAAAAATAGTAAATTTTACATTTTCATCGATAACTCGAGAAATATCCATAATTCGGGAAAATGAGCTATGTATTTGTGTTCCCTTTTAATCAAACCTATTAAAATTAAAAAAAATAGTTAATTTTACATTTTCATCAACAACTCGAGAAATATCCATAATTCGGGAAATTGAGCTATGTATTTGTGTTCCCATTTTTTCAAACCTATTAAAATTAAAACAAAATTAGTTAGTTTTACATTTTCATCGATAACTCGAGAAATATCCATAATTCGGGAAATTGAGCTATGTATTTGTGTTCCCTTTTTTTCAAACCTATTAAAATTAAAAAAAAAAATAGTTAATTCTACATTTTCATCAACAACTCGAGAAATATCCATAATTCGGGAAATTGAGCTATGTATTTGTGTTCCCATATTTTCAAACCGATTCAAATTAAAAAAAAAATAGTTAATTTTACATTTTCATCGATAACTCGAGAAATATCCATAATTCGGGAAAATGAGCTATGTATTTGTGTTCCCTTTTAATCAAACCTATTAAAATTAAAAAAATAGTTAATTTTACATTTTCATCAACAACTCGAGAAATATCCATAATTCGGGAAATTGAGCTATGTATTTGTGTTCCCATTTTTTCAAACCTATTAAAATTAAAACAAAATTAGTTAGTTTTACATTTTCATCGATAACTCGAGAAATATCCATAATTCGGGAAATTGAGCTATGTATTTGTGTTCCCATTTTTTCAAACCTATTAAAATTAAAAAAAAAATAGTTAATTTTACATTTTCATCGATAACTCGAGAAATATCAATAATTCGGGAAATTGAGCTATGTATTTGTGTTCCCTTTTTTTCAAACCTATTAAAATTTAAAAAAAATAGTTAATTTTACATTTTCATCAACAACTCGAGAAATATCCATAATTCGGGAAATTGAGCTATGTATTTGTGTTCCCTATTTTTCAAACCTATTAAAATTAAAAAAAAATAGTTAATTTTACATTTTCATCGATAACTCGAGAAATATCCTTAATTCGGGAAATTTAGCTATGTATTTGTGTTCCCTATTTTTCAAACCTATTAAAATTAAAAAAAAATAGTTAATTTTACATTTTCATCGATAACTCGAGAAATATCCATAATTCGGGAAATTGAGCTATGGACTTGTGTTCCCATTTTTGCAAACCTATTAAAATTAAAAAAAAGTTAATTTTACATTTTCATCGATAACTCGAGAAATATCCATAATTCGGGAAATTGAGCTATGTATTTGTGTTCCCTTTTAATCAAACCTATTAAAATAAAAAAAAAATAGTTAATTTTACATTTTCATCGATAACTGGAGAAATATCCATAATTCGGGAAATTGAGCTATGTATTTGTGTTCCCATATTTTCAAACCGATTAAAATTAAAAAAAAAAAAAATAGTGAGTTTTACATTTTCATCGATAACTCGAGAAATATCCATAATTCGGGAAATTGAGCTAAGTATTTTATTTATTTATTTATTTATTTATTATTAAAAACTTATTCTTAGTGCTACAGTATTACTACTATAAATTAAAGCACTAATCACTATGACCAAATGGCAAAAACAAATATATATAAAATTATAAAGAACAAAACTTATGAATAGTAACATTTAACAATAAGATTAAGTATTTTTAAACATTTAACATTGAATGACTTTCATATAATTTAATACTATGTATATATATATATAACTTTTATTATTTATCAATATTTTATTTATTTTTATTTTTTTTTTTTTTATTTATTATTTTATTTATATATATCAGAATTAATTAAGATTTATCAAGTGAGATATAACAATACGTTTAAATTGGTGTGCGCCTCTAATGGATTTAAATATGTTAGGAAGACTATTCCACAGTCGAACAGCATATATATAAAATTGTTTTTCTGCACATGCTAATCGGATTCTCAAACAAACAAGATTCTTTACTCTTGGGGAGGAAGAAAACTTTAATTTGTCAAGCAAATACTCAGGCTTTTGTGTAATAATTATTTTATGTAAAAATAGAAGAATTTTAACATTAATCAACGACGATAAATTTAAGCCAAATAGTTTGTTGGCATAGGCCGTAACATGGTCCGTCCTTTTCAGGCCGTACACGTATCGAGCCACGCTATTAAAAGCCACATTGAGCCTACGCTGACTAACAGCATCACAACTGCCAAAAATTTCAATCCCATAAAAAACTATGGGTAATACAACTGCCTTAGCAATAATCATTTTTGTATGCACAGGAACATAATGCTTGGTTGTTGACAATTGTCTAAGTGTGCCATACATTCTGCCCACCGCTTTGTTGACCTGGTCATTCCACGACAGTGTCTTATTAATGGTTATGCCAAGGTTTTCTGCCTTATTTACATAATCAATACCTACATTGTCAATACTAAGCCTAGGAAAATTTACAGTATTAAGGTTCTTCTTATAAATCACAAGACACTTAGACTTAGACGGATTAATACATAGACCATTATCACACGCCCACTTACTAACACTCAAGAGATCAATATTACACAAATCAATACATTTACTTATTTGACTAAGTTTAGTACTCAAGTTCAATTGGACGTCATCAGCATACAAATGAACATTACAGTTAGACAGACATGACGGCAGATCGTTAATATAAATAGTAAATAGAAGCGGACCTAATATTGATCCCTGCGGAACACCACGGGGCACTATCAGCAAGTCCGATGTTTCACGAGAGGAAACTACGGCTTGTCTTCGTTGCTTTAAATAGGAGGACAGTAGTTTGGTGGAAAAATTTGTGTTCCCTTTTTTTCAAACCTATTGAAATTAAAAAAAAATAGTTAATTCTACATTTTCATCGATAACTCGAGAAATATCCATAATTCGGGAAATTGAGCTATGTATTTGTGTTCCTTTTTTTCAAACCTATTAAAATTAAAAAAAAAATAGTTAATTCTACATTTTCATCAACAACTCGAGAAATATCCATAATTCGGGAAATTGAGCTATGTATTTGTGTTCCCTATTTTTCAAACCTATTAAAATTAAAAAAAAAATAGTAAATTTTACATTTTCATCGATAACTCGAGAAATATCCATAATTCGGGAAAATGAGCTATGTATTTGTGTTCCCTTTTAATCAAACCTATTAAAATTAAAAAAAATAGTTAATTTTACATTTTCATCAACAACTCGAGAAATATCCATAATTCGGGAAATTGAGCTATGTATTTGTGTTCCCATTTTTTCAAACCTATTAAAATTAAAACAAAATTAGTTAGTTTTACATTTTCATCGATAACTCGAGAAATATCCATAATTCGGGAAATTGAGCTATGTATTTGTGTTCCCTTTTTTCAAACCTATTAAAATTAAAAAAAAAATAGTTAATTCTACATTTTCATCAACAACTCGAGAAATATCCATAATTCGGGAAATTGAGCTATGTATTTGTGTTCCCATATTTTCAAACCGATTCAAATTAAAAAAAAAATAGTTAATTTTACATTTTCATCGATAACTCGAGAAATATCCATAATTCGGGAAAATGAGCTATGTATTTGTGTTCCCTTTTAATCAAACCTATTAAAATTAAAAAAAATAGTTAATATTACATTTTCATCAACAACTCGAGAAATATCCATAATTCGGGAAATTGAGCTATGTATTTGTGTTCCCATTTTTTCAAACTTATTAAAATTAAAACAAAATTAGTTAGTTTTACATTTTCATCGATAACTCGAGAAATATCCATAATTCGGGAAATTGAGCTATGTATTTGTGTTCCCATTTTTTCAAACCTATTAAAATTAAAAAAAAATAGTTAATTTTACATTTTCATCGATAACTCGAGAAATATCAATAATTCGGGAAATTGAGCTATGTATTTGTGTTCCCTTTTTTTCAAACCTATTAAAATTTAAAAAAAAATAGTTAATTTTACATTTTCATCAACAACTCGAGAAATATCCATAATTCGGGAAATTGAGCTATGTATTTGTGTTCCCTATTTTTCAAACCTATTAAAATTAAAAAAAAAATAGTTAATTTTACATTTTCATCGATAACTCGAGAAATATCCTTAATTCGGGAAATTTAGCTATGTATTTGTGTTCCCTATTTTTCAAACCTATTAAAATTAAAAAAATAGTTAATTTTACATTTTCATCGATAACTCGAGAAATATCCATAATTCGGGAAATTGAGCTATGGACTTGTGTTCCCATTTTTGCAAACCTATTAAAATTAAAAAAAAAGTTAATTTTACATTTTCATCGATAACTCGAGAAATATCCATAATTCGGGAAATTGAGCTATGTATTTGTGTTCCCTTTTAATCAAACCTATTAAAATATAAAAAAAAAATAGTTAAGTTTACATTTTCATCGATAACTGGAGAAATATCCATAATTCGGGAAATTGAGCTATGTATTTGTGTTCCCATATTTTCAAACCGATTAAAATTAAAAAAAAAAAAATATTTAATTTTACATTTTCATCGATAACTCGAGAAATATCCATAATTCGGGAAATTGAGCTAAGTATTTTATTTATTTATTTATTTATTTATTATTAAAAACTAATTCTTAGTGCTACAGTATTACTACTATAAATTAAAGCACTAATCACTATGACCAAATGGCAAAAACAAATATATATAAAATTATAAAGAACAAAACTTATGAATAGTAACATTTAACAATAAGATTAAGTATTTTTAAACATTTAACATTGAATGACTTTCATATAATTTAATACTATGTATATATATATATAACTTTTATTATTTATCAATATTTTATTTATTTTTTTTTTTTTTTTTTTTATTTTTTATTTTATTTATATTTATCAGAATTAATTAAGATTTATCAAGTGAGATATAACAATACGTTTAAATTGGTGTGCGCCTCTAATGGATTTAAATATGTTAGGAAGACTATTCCACAGTCGAACAGCATATATATAAAATTGTTTTTCTGCACATGCTAATCGGATTCTCAAACAAACAAGATTCTTTACTCTCGGGGAGGAAGAAAACTTTAATTTGTCAAGCAAATACTCAGGCTTTTGTGTAATAATTATTTTATGTAAAAATAGAAGAATTTTAACATTAATCAACGACGATAAATTTAAGCCAAATAGTTTGTTGGCATAGGCCGTAACATGGTCCGTCCTTTTCAGGCCGTACACGTATCGAGCCACGCTATTAAAAGCCACATTGAGCCTACGCTGACTAACAGCATCACAACTGCCAAAAATTTCAATCCCATAAAAAACTATGGGTAATACAACTGCCTTAGCAATAATCATTTTTGTATGCACAGGAACATAATGCTTGGTTGTTGACAATTGTCTAAGTGTGCCATACATTCTGCCCACCGCTTTGTTGACCTGGTCATTCCACGACAGTGTCTTATTAATGGTTATGCCAAGGTTTTCTGCCTTATTTACATAATCAATACCTACATTGTCAATACTAAGCCTAGGAAAATTTACAGTATTAAGGTTCTTCTTATAAATCACAAGACACTTAGACTTAGACGGATTAATACATAGACCATTATCACACGCCCACTTACTAACACTCAAGAGATCAATATTACACAAATCAATACATTTACTTATTTGACTAAGTTTAGTACTCAAGTACAATTGGACGTCATCAGCATACAAATGAACATTACAGTTAGACAGACATGACGGCAGATCGTTAATATAAATAGTAAATAGAAGCGGACCTAATATTGATCCCTGCGGAACACCACGGGGCACTATCAGCAAGTCCGATGTTTCACGAGAGGAAACTACGGCTTGTCTTCGTTGCTTTAAATAGGAGGACAGTAGTTTGGTGGAAAAATTTGTGTTCCCTTTTTTTCAAACCTATTGAAATTAAAAAAAAATAGTTAATTCTACATTTTCATCGATAACTCGAGAAATATCCATAATTCGGGAAATTGAGCTATGTATTTGTGCTCCCTACTTTTCAAAAGTATTAAAATTAAAAAAAAAATGGTTAATTTTACATTTTCATCGATAACTCGAGAAATATCCATAATTCGGGAAATTGAGCTATGTATTTGTGTTCCCATATTTTCAAACCGATTAAAATTAAAAAAAAAAATAGTGAGTTTTACATTTTCATCGATAACTCGAGAAATATCCATAATTCGGGAAATTGAGCTAAGTATTTTATTTATTTATTTATTTATTTATTATTAAAAACTAATTCTAAGTGCTACAGTATTACTACTATAAATTAAAGCACTAATCACTATGACCAAATGGCAAAAACAAATATATATAAAATTATAAAGAACAAAACTTATGAATAGTAACATTTAACAATAAGATTAAGTATTTTTAAACATTTAACATTGAATGACTTTCATATAATTTAATACTATGTATATATATATATATAACTTTTATTATTTATCAATATTTTATTTATTTTTATTTTATTTTTTTTTTTTTATTTTTATTTTATTTATATTTATCAGAATTAATTAAGATTTATCAAGTGAGATTTAACAATACGTTTAAATTGGTGTGCGCCTCTAATGGATTTAAATATGTTAGGAAGACTATTCCACAGTCGAACAGCATATATATAAAATTGTTTTTCTGTACATGCTAATCGGATTCTCAAACAAACAAGATTCTTTACTCTTGGGGAGGAAGAAAACTTTAATTTATCAAACAAATACTCAGGCTTTTGTGTAATAATTATTTTATGTAAAAATAGAAGAATTTTAACATTAATCAACTACGATAAATTTAAGCCAAATAGTTTGTTAGCATAGGCCGTAACATGGTCCGTCCTTTTCAGGCCGTACACGTTTCGAGCCACGCTATTAAAAGCCACATTGAGCCTACGCTGACTAACAGCATCACAACTGCCAAAAATTTCAATCCCATAAAAAACTATGGGTAATACAACTGCCTTAGCAATAATCATTTTTGTATGCACAGGAACATAATGCTTGGTTGTTGACAATTGTCTAAGTGTGCCATACATTCTGCCCACCGCTTTGTTGACCTGGTCATTCCACGACAGTGTCTTATTAATGGTTATGCCAAGGTTTTCTGCCTTATTTACATAATCAATACCTACATTGTCAATACTAAGCCTAGGAAAATTTACAGTATTAAGGTTCTTCTTATAAATCACAAGACACTTAGACTTAGACGGATTAATACATAGACCATTATCACACGCCCACTTACTAACACTCAAGAGATCAATATTACACAAATCAATACATTTACTTATTTGACTAAGTTTAGTACTCAAGTACAATTGGACGTCATCAGCATACAAATGAACATTACAGTTAGACAGACATGACGGCAGATCGTTAATATAAATAGTAAATAGAAGCGGACCTAATATTGATCCCTGCGGAACACCACGGGGCACTATCAGCAAGTCCGATGTTTCACGAGAGGAAACTACGGCTTGTCTTCGTTGCTTTAAATAGGAGGACAGTAGTTTGGTGGAAAAATTTGTGTTCCCTTTTTTTCAAACCTATTGAAATTAAAAAAAAATAGTTAATTCTACATTTTCATCGATAACTCGAGAAATATCCATAATTCGGGAAATTGAGCTATGTATTTGTGCTCCCTACTTTTCAAAAGTATTAAAATTAAAAAAAAAATGGTTAATTTTACATTTTCATCGATAACTCGAGAAATATCCATAATTCGGGAAATTGAGCTATGTATTTGTGTTCCCATATTTTTAAACCGATTAAAATTAAAAAAAAAATAGTGAGTTTTACATTTTCATCGATAACTCGAGAAATATCCATAATTCGGGAAATTGAGCTAAGTATTTTATTTATTTATTTATTTATTTAGTATTAAAAACTAATTCTAAGTGCTACAGTATTACTACTATAAATTAAAGCACTAATCACTATGACCAAATGGCAAAAACAAATATATATAAAATTATAAAGAACAAAACTTATGAATAGTAACATTTAACAATAAGATTAAGTATTTTTAAACATTTAACATTGAATGACTTTCATATAATTTAATACTATGTATATATATATATATAACTTTTATTATTTATCAATATTTTATTTATTTTTATTTTATTTTTTTTTATTTTTTATTTTATTTATATTTATCAGAATTAATTAAGATTTATCAAGTGAGATATAACAATACGTTTAAATTGGTGTGCGCCTCTAATGGATTTAAATAAGTTACGAAGACTATTCCACAGTCGAACAGCATATATATAAAATTGTTTTTCTGTACATGCTAATCGGATTCTCAAACAAACAAGATTCTTTACTCTTGGGGAGGAAGAAAACTTTAATTTATCAAACAAATACTCAGGCTTTTGTGTAATAATTATTTTATGTAAAAATAGAAGAATTTTAACATTAATCAACTACGATAAATTTAAGCCAAATAGTTTGTTGGCATAGGCCGTAACATGGTCCGTCCTTTTCAGGCCGTACACGTATCGAGCCACGCTATTAAAAGCCACATTGAGCCTACGCTGACTAACAGCATCACAACTGCCAAAAATTTCAATCCCATAAAAAACTATGCGTAATACAACTGCCTTAGCAATAATCATTTTTGTATGCACAGGAACATAATGCTTGGTTGTTGACAATTGTCTAAGTGTGCCATACATTCTGCCCACCGCTTTGTTGACCTGGTCATTCCACGACAGTGTCTTATTAATGGTTATGCCAAGGTTTTCTGCCTTATTTACATAATCAATACCTACACTGTCAATACTAAGCCTAGGAAAATTTACAGTATTAAGGTTCTTCTTATAAATCACAAGACACTTAGACTTAGACGGATTAATACATAGACCATTATCACACGCCCACTTACTAACACTCAAGAGATCAATATTACTCAAATCAATACATTTACTTATTTGACTAAGTTTAGTACTCAAGTACAATTGGACGTCATCAGCATACAAATGAACATTAAAGTTAGACAGACATGACGGCAGATCGTTAATATAAATAGTAAATAGAAGCGGACCTAATATTGATCCCTGCGGAACACCACGGGGCACTATCAGCAAGTCCGATGTTTCACGAGAGGAAACTACGGCTTGTCTTCGTTGCTTTAAATAGGAGGACAGTAGTTTGGTGGAAAAATTTGTGTTCCCTTTTTTTCAAACCTATTGAAATTAAAAAAATAGTTAATTCTACATTTTCATCGATAACTCGAGAAATATCCATAATTCGGGAAATTGAGCTATGTATTTGTGCTCCCTATTTTTCAAAAGTATTAAAATTAAAAAAAAAATGGTTAATTTTACATTTTCATCAACAACTCGAGAAATATCCATAATTCGGGAAATTGAGCTCTGTATTTGTGTTCCCTATTTTTTAAACCTATTAAAATTACAAAAAAAATAGTTAATTTTACATTTTCATCGATAACTCGAGAAATATCCATAATTCGGGAAATTGAGCTATGTATTTGTGTTCCCTATTTTTCAAACCTATTAAAAGTAAAAAAAAAAAAATAAATAGGTAATATTACATTTTCATCAATAACTCGAGAAATATCCATAATTCGGGAAAATTAGCTATGTATTTGTGTTCCCTTTTAATCAAACCTATTAAAATTAAAAAAAATAGTTAATTTTACATTTTCATCAACAACTCGAGAAATATCCATAATTCGGGAAATTGAGCTATGTATTTGTGTTCCCATTTTTTCAAACCTATTAAAATTAAAACAAAATTAGTTAGTTTTACATTTTCATCGATAACTCGAGAAATATCCATAATTCGGGAAATTGAGCTATGTATTTGTGTTCCCTTTTTTTCAAACCTATTAAAATTAAAATAAAAAAATAGTTAATTTTACATTTTCATCAATAACTCGAGAAATATCCATAATTCGGGAAATCGAGCTTTGTATATGTGTTCCCTTTTTTCAAACCTATTAAAATTTAAAAAAAAATAGTTAATTTTACATTTTCATCGATAACTCGAGAAATATCCATAATTCGGGAAATTGAGCTATGGACTTGTGTTCCCATTTTTTCAAACCTATTAAAATTAAAAAAAAAAAATAGTTAATTTTACATTTTCATCAATAACTCGAGAAATATCCATAATTCGGGAAATTGAGCTATGTATTTGTGCTCCCTTATTTTCAAACCTATTAAAATTAAAAAAAAAATAGTTAATTTTACATTTTCATCGATAACTTGAGAAATATCCATAATTCGGGAAATTGAGCTATGTATTTGTGTTCCTATTTTTTCAAACCTATTAAAATTAAAAAAAATTAGTTAGTTTTACATTTTCATCGATAACTCGAGAAATATCCATAATTCGGGAAATTGAGCTATGTATTTGTGCTCCTTATTTTCAAACCTATTAAAATTAAAAAAAAAATAGTTAATTTTACATTTTCATCGATAACTCGAGAAATATCCATAATTCGGGAAATTGAGCTATGAACTTGTGTTCCCATTTTTCAAACCTATTAAAATTAAAAAAAAAATAGTTAATTTTACATTTTCATCAACAACTCGAGAAATATCCATAATTCGGGAAATTGAGCTATGTATTTGTGTTCCCTATTTTTTAAACCTATTGAAATTAAAAAAAAAATAGTTAATTTTACATTTTCATCGATAACTCGAGAAATATCCATAATTCGGGAAATTGAGCTATGTATTTGTGTTCCCTTTTTTCAAACCTATTAAAATTAAAAAAAAAATAGTTAATTCTACATTTTCATCAACAACTCGAGAAATATCCATAATTCGGGAAATTGAGCTATGTATTTGTGTTCCTATTTTTTCAAACCTATTAAAATTAAAAAAAAAATAGTTAATTCTACATTTTCATCAACAACTCGAGAAATATCCATAATTCGGGAAATTGAGCTATGTATTTGTGTTCCTATTTTTTCAAACCTATTAAAATTAAAAACAAAATTAGTTAGTTTTACATTTTCATCGATAACTCGAGAAATATCCATAATTCGGGAAATTGAGCTATGTATTTGTGTTCCCATTTTTTCAAACCTATTAAAATTAAAAAAAAAATAGTTAATTTTACATTTTCATCGATAACTTGAGAAATATCCATAATTCGGGAAATTGAGCTATGTATTTGTGTTCCCATTTTTTCAAACCTATTAAAATTAAAAAAAAATTAGTTAGTTTTACATTTTCATCGATAACTCGAGAAATATCCATAATTCGGGAAATTGAGCTATGTATTTGTGCTCCCTTATTTTCAAACCTATTAAAATTAAAAAAAAAATAGTTAATTTTACATTTTCATCGATAACTTGAGAAATATCCATAATTCGGGAAATTGAGCTATGTATTTGTGTTCCCTTTTTTTCAAACCTATTAAAATTAAAAAAAAATAGTTAATTTTACATTTTCATCAACAACTCGAGAAATATCCATAATTCGGGAAATTGAGCTATGTATTTGTGTTCCCATTTTTTCAAACCTATTAAAATTAAAAAAAAATTAGTTAGTTTTACATTTTCATCGATAACTCGAGAAATATCCATAATTCGGGAAATTGAGCTATGTATTTGTGTTCCCTTTTTTTCAAACCTATTAAAATTAAAATAAAAAAATAGTTAATTTTACATTTTCATCAATAACTCGAGAAATATCCATAATTCGGGAAATCG
The DNA here is from genome assembly GCA_018152825.1 of Scaptomyza hsui. NCBI lineage: Eukaryota > Metazoa > Arthropoda > Insecta > Diptera > Drosophilidae > Scaptomyza > Scaptomyza hsui. Next base: position 511,113 of record JAECXO010000283.1, read on the forward strand.
AGCTTTGTATATGTGTTCCCTTTTTTCAAACCTATTAAAATTTAAAAAAAAAATAGTTAATTTTACATTTTCATCGATAACTCGAGAAATATCCATAATTCGGGAAATTGAGCTATGGACTTGTGTTCCCATTTTTTCAAACCTATTAAAATTAAAAAAAAAAATAGTTAATTTTACATTTTCATCAATAACTCGAGAAATATCCATAATTCGGGAAATTGAGCTATGTATTTGTGCTCCCTTATTTTCAAACCTATTAAAATTAAAAAAAAAATAGTTAATTTTACATTTTCATCGATAACTCGAGAAATATCCATAATTCGGGAAATTGAGCTATGTATTTGTGTTCCTATTTTTTCAAACCTATTAAAATTAAAAAAAAATTAGTTAGTTTTACATTTTCATCGATAACTCGAGAAATATCCATAATTCGGGAAATTGAGCTATGTATTTGTGCTCCCTTATTTTCAAACCTATTAAAATTAAAAAAAAAATAGTTAATTTTACATTTTCATCGATAACTCGAGAAATATCCATAATTCGGGAAATTGAGCTATGAACTTGTGTTCCCATTTTTTCAAACCTATTAAAATTAAAAAAAAAATAGTTAATTTTACATTTTCATCAACAACTCGAGAAATATCCATAATTCGGGAAATTGAGCTATGTATTTGTGTTCCCTATTTTTTAAACCTATTGAAATTAAAAAAAAAAATAGTTAATTTTACATTTTCATCGATAACTCGAGAAATATCCATAATTCGGGAAATTGAGCTATGTATTTGTGTTCCCTTTTTTTCAAACCTATTAAAATTAAAAAAAAAAATAGTTAATTCTACATTTTCATCAACAACTCGAGAAATATCCATAATTCGGGAAATTGAGCTATGTATTTGTGTTCCTATTTTTTCAAACCTATTAAAATTAAAAAAAAAAATAGTTAATTCTACATTTTCATCAACAACTCGAGAAATATCCATAATTCGGGAAATTGAGCTATGTATTTGTGTTCCTATTTTTTCAAACCTATTAAAATTAAAACAAAATTAGTTAGTTTTACATTTTCATCGATAACTCGAGAAATATCCATAATTCGGGAAATTGAGCTATGTATTTGTGTTCCCTTTTTTTCAAACCTATTAAAATTAAAAAAAAAATAGTTAATTCTACATTTTCATCAACAACTCGAGAAATATCCATAATTCGGGAAATTGAGCTATGTATTTGTGTTCCCTATTTTTCAAACCTATTAAAATTAAAAAAAAATAGTTAGTTTTACATTTTCATCGATAACTCGAGAAATATCCATAATTCGGGAAATTGAGCTATGTATTTGTGTTCCCTTTTTTTCAAACCTATTAAAATTAAAAAAAAAATAGTTAATTCTACATTTTCACCAACAACTCGAGAAATATCCATAATTCGGGAAATTGAGCTATGTATTTGTGTTCCCATTTTTTCAAACCTATTAAAATTAAAACAAAATTAGTTAGTTTTTCATTTTCATCGATAACTCGAGAAATATCCATAATTCGGGAAAATGAGCTATGTATTTGTGTTCCCTTTTAATCAAACCTATTAAAATTAAAAAAATAGTTTATTTTACATTTTCATCAACAACTCGAGAAATATCCATAATTCGGGAAATTGAGCTATGTATTTGTGTTCCCATTTTTTCAAACCTATTAAAATTAAAACAAAATTAGTTAGTTTTACATTTTCATCGATAGCTCGAGAAATATCCATAATTCGGGAAATTGAGCTATGTATTTGTGTTCCCTTTTTTCAAACCTATTAAAATTAAAAAAAAAATAGTTAATTCTACATTTTCATCAACAACTCGAGAAATATCCATAATTCGGGAAATTGAGCTATGTATTTGTGTTCCCTATTTTTCAAACCTATTAAAATTAAAAAAAAATAGTTAATTTTACATTTTCATCGATAACTCGAGAAATATCCATAATTCGGGAAATTGAGCTATGTATTTGTGTTCCCTATTTTTCAAACCTATTAAAATGAAAAAAAAAATAGTGAATTTTACATTTTCATCGATAACTCGAGAAATATCCATAATTCGGGAAATTGAGCTATGGACTTGTGTTCCCATTTTTTCAAACCTATTAAAATTAAAAAAAAAAAGTTAATTTTACATTTTCATCGATAACTCGAGAAATATCCATAATTCGGGAAATTGAGCTATGTATTTGTGTTCCCTTTTAATCAAACCTATTAAAATAAAAAAAAAAAATAGTTAATTTTACATTTTCATCGATAACTCGAGAAATATCCATAATTCGGGAAATTGAGCTATGTATTTGTGTTCCCATTTTTTCAAACCTATTAAAATTAAAAAAAAAATAGTTAATTTTACATTTTCATCGATAACTGGAGAAATATCCATAATTCGGGAAATTGAGCTATGTATTTGTGTTCCCATATTTTCAAACCGATTAAAATTAAAAAAAAAATAGTTAGTTTTACATTTTCATCGATAACTCGAGAAATATCCATAATTCGGGAAATTGAGCTATGTATTTGTGTTCCCTTTTTTTTCAAACCTATTGAAATTAAAAAAAATAGTTAATTCTACATTTTCATCGATAACTCGAGAAATATCCATAATTCGGGAAATTGAGCTATGTATTTGTGTTCCCTATTTTTCAAAAGTATTAAAATTAAAAAAAAAAATAGTTAATTTTACATTTTCATCGATAACTCGAGAAATATCCATAATTCGGGAAATTGAGCTATGTTTTTGTGCTCCCTTATTTTCAAACCTATTAAAATTAAAAAAAAATAGTTAATATTACATTTTCATCGATATTTCGAGAAATATCCATAATTCGGGAAATTGAGCTATGGACTTGTGTTCCCATTTTTTCAAACCTATTAAAATTAAAAAAAAAATAGTTAATTTTACATTTTCATCAACAACTCGAGAAATATCCATAATTCGGGAAATTGAGCTATGTATTTGTGTTCCCATTTTTTCAAACCTATTAAAATTAAAACAAAATTAGTTAGTTTTACATTTTCATCGATAACTCGAGAAATATCCATAATTCGGGAAATTGAGCTATGTATTTGTGTTCCCTTTTTTCAAACCTATTAAAATTAAAATAAAAAAATAGTTAATTTTACATTTTCATCAATAACTCGTGAAATATCCATAATTCGGGAAATTGAGCTGTGTATTTGTGTTCCCTTTTAATCAAACCTATTAAAATTAAAAAAAATAGTTAATTTTACATTTTCATCGATAACTCGAGAAATATCCATAATTCGGGAAATTGAGCTATGTATTTGTGTTCCCTATTTTTCAAACCTATTAAAATTAAAAAAAAATAGTTAATTTAACATTTTCATCGATAACTGGAGAAATATCCATAATTCGGGAAATTGAGCTATGTATTTGTGTTCCCTATTTTTCAAACCTATTAAAATTTAAAAAAAAATTGTTCATTTTAACATTTACATCGATAACTCGAGAAATATCCAAAATTCGGGAAATTGAGCTATGTATTTGTGTTCCCATATTTTCAAACCGATTAAAATTTAAAAAAAATAGTGAGTTTTACATTTTCATCGATAACTCGAGAAATATCCATAATTCGGGAAATTGAGCTATGTATTTGTGTTCCCTTTTTTTCAAACCTATTGAAATTAAAAAAAAATAGTTAATTCCACATTTTCATCGATAACTCGAGAAATATCCATAATTCGGGAAATTGAGCTATGTATTTGTGTTCCCTTTTTTTTCAAACCTATTAAAATTACAAAAAAAAATAGTTAATTTTACATTTTCATCGATAACTCGAGAAATATCCATAATTCGGGAAATTGAGCTATGTATTTGTGCTCCCTTATTTGCAAACCTATTGAAATTAAAAAAAAATAGTTAATTTTAAATTTTCATCGATAACTCGAGAAATATCCATAATTCGGGAAATTGAGCTATGGACTTGTGTTCCCATTTTTTCAAACCTATTAAAATTAAAAAAAAAAATAGTTAATTCTACATTTTCATCGATAACTCGAGCAATATCCATAATTCGGGAAATTGAGCTATGTATTTGTGTTCCCTATTTTTTAAACCTATTGAAATTAAAAAAAATAGTTAATTTTACATTTTCATCGATAACTCGAGAAATATCCATAATTCGGGAAATTGAGCTATGTATTTGTGTTCCCATTTTTTCAAACCTATTAAAATTTAAAACAAAATTAGTTAGTTTTACATTTTCATCGATAACTCGAGAAATATCCATAATTCGGGAAATTGAGCTATGTATTTGTGTTCCCTTTTTTTCAAACCTATTAAAATTAAAATAAAAAAATAGTTAATTTTACATTTTCATCAATAACTCGAGAAATATCCATAATTCGGGAAATCGAGCTTTGTATATGTGTTCCCTTTTTTTCAAACCTATTAAAATTTAAAAAAAAAATAGTTAATTTTACATTTTCATCGATAACTCGAGAAATATCCATAATTCGGGAAATTGAGCTATGGACTTGTGTTCCCATTTTTTCAAACCTATTAAAATTAAAAAAAAAATAGTTAATTTTACATTTTCATCGATAACTCGAGAAATATCCATAATTCGGGAAATTGAGCTATGGACTTGTGTTCCCATTTTTTCAAACCTATTAAAATTAAAAAAAAAAAAAAGTTAATTCTACATTTTCATCGATAACTCGAGCAATATCCATAATTCGGGAAATTGAGCTATGTATTTGTGTTCCCTATTTTTTAAACCTATTGAAATTAAAAAAAATAGTTAATTTTACATTTTCATCGATAACTCGAGAAATATCCATAATTCGGGAAATTGAGCTATGTATTTGTGTTCCCATTTTTTCAAACCTATTAAAATTAAAACAAAATTAGTTAGTTTTACATTTTCATCGATAACTCGAGAAATATCCATAATTCGGGAAATTGAGCTATGTATTTGTGTTCCCTTTTTTTCAAACCTATTAAAATTAAAATAAAAAAATAGTTAATTTTACATTTTCATCAATAGCTCGAGAAATATCCATAATTCGGGAAATCGAGCTTTGTATATGTGTTCCCTTTTTTCAAACCTATTAAAATTAAAAAAAAATAGTTAATTTTACATTTTCATCGATAACTCGAGAAATATCCATAATTCGGGAAATTGAGCTATGGACTTGTGTTCCCATTTTTTCAAACCTATTAAAATTAAAAAAAAAAATAGTTAATTTTACATTTTCATCGATAACTCGAGAAATATCCATAATTCGGGAAATTGAGCTATGTATTTGTGCTCCCTTATTTTCAAACCTATTAAAATTAAAAAAAATAGTTAATTTTACATTTTCATCGATAACTCGAGAAATATCCATAATTCGGGAAATTGAGCTATGAACTTGTGTTCCCATTTTTTCAAACCTATTAAAATTAAAAAAAAAAATAGTTAATTTTACATTTTCATCGATAACTCGAGAAATATCCATAATTCGGGAAATTGAGCTATGTATTTGTGTTCCTATTTTTTCAAACCTATTAAAATTAAAACAAAATTAGTTAGTTTTACATTTTCATCGATAACTCGAGAAATATCCATAATTCGGGAAATTGAGCTATGTATTTGTGTTCCCTTTTTTTCAAACCTATTAAAATTAAAAAAAAAATAGTTAATTCTACATTTTCATCAACAACTCGAGAAATATCCATAATTCGGGAAATTGAGCTATGTATTTGTGTTCCCTATTTTTCAAACCTATTAAAATTAAAAAAAAAATAGTTAGTTTTACATTTTCATCGATAACTCGAGAAATATCCATAATTCGGGAAATTGAGCTATGTATTTGTGTTCCCTTTTTTTCAAACCTATTAAAATTAAAAAAAAAAATAGTTAATTCTACATTTTCATCAACAACTCGAGAAATATCCATAATTCGGGAAATTGAGCTATGTATTTGTGTTCCCATTTTTTCAAACCTATTAAAATTAAAACAAAACTAGTTAGTTTTTCATTTTCATCGATAACTCGAGAAATATCCATAATTCGGGAAAATGAGCTATGTATTTGTGTTGCCTTTTAATCAAACCTATTAAAATTAAAAAAATAGTTAATTTTACATTTTCATCAACAACTCGAGAAATATCCATAATTCGGGAAATTGAGCTATGTATTTGTGTTCCCATTTTTTCAAACCTATTAAAATTAAAACAAAATTAGTTAGTTTTACATTTTCATCGATAACTCGAGAAATATCCATAATTCGGGAAATTGAGCTATGTATTTGTGTTCCCTTTTTTCAAACCTATTAAAATTAAAAAAAAAATAGTTAATTCTACATTTTCATCAACAACTCGAGAAATATCCATAATTCGGGAAATTGAGCTATGTATTTGTGTTCCCTATTTTTCAAACCTATTAAAATTAAAAAAAAATCGTTAGTTTTACATTTTCATCGATAACTCGAGAAATATCCATAATTCGGGAAATTGAGCTATGGACTTGTGTTCCCATTTTTTCAAACCTATTAAAATTAAAAAAAAAAATAGTTAATTTTACATTTTCATCGATAACTCGAGCAATATCCATAATTCGGGAAATTGAGCTATGTATTTGTGTTCCCTATTTTTTAAACCTATTGAAATTAAAAAAAAATAGTTAATTTTACATTTTCATCGATAACTCGAGAAATATCCATAATTCGGGAAATTGAGCTATGTATTTGTGTTCCCATTTTTTCAAACCTATTAAAATTAAAACAAAATTAGTTAGTTTTACATTTTCATCGATAACTCGAGAAATATCCATAATTCGGGAAATTGAGCTATGTATTTGTGTTCCCTTTTTTCAAACCTATTAAAATTAAAAAAAAAAAATAGTTAATTTTACATTTTCATCAATAGCTCGAGAAATATCCATAATTCGGGAAATCGAGCTTTGTATATGTGTTCCCTTTTTTCAAACCTATTAAAATTTAAAAAAAAATAGTTAATTTTACATTTTCATCGATAACTCGAGAAATATCCATAATTCGGGAAATTGAGCTATGGACTTGTGTTCCCATTTTTTCAAACCTATTAAAATTAAAAAAAAAATAGTTAATTTTACATTTTCATCAATAACTCGAGAAATATCCATAATTCGGGAAATTGAGCTATGTATTTGTGCTCCCTTTTTTTCAAACCTATTAAAATTAAAAAAAAATAGTTAATTTTACATTTTCATCGATAACTCGAGAAATATCCATAATTCGGGAAATTGAGCTATGAACTTGTGTTCCCATTTTTTCAAACCTATTAAAATTAAAAAAAAAATAGTTAATTTTACATTTTCATCAACAACTCGAGAAATATCCATAATTCGGGAAATTGAGCTATGTATTTGTGTTCCCTATTTTTTAAACCTATTGAAATTAAAAAAAAAATAGTTAATTTTACATTTTCATCGATAACTCGAGAAATATCCATAATTCGGGAAATTGAGCTATGTATTTGTGTTCCCTTTTTTTCAAACCTATTAAAATTAAAAAAAAAATAGTTAATTCTACATTTTCATCAACAACTCGAGAAATATCCATAATTCGGGAAATTGAGCTATGTATTTGTGTTCCTATTTTTTCAAACCTATTAAAATTAAAACAAAATTAGTTAGTTTTACGTTTTCATCGATAACTCGAGAAATATCCATAATTCGGGAAATTGAGCTATGTATTTGTGTTCCCTTTTTTCAAACCTATTAAAATTAAAAAAAAAATAGTTAATTCTACATTTTCATCAACAACTCGAGAAATATCCATAATTCGGGAAATTGAGCTATGTATTTGTGTTCCCTATTTTTCAAACCTATTAAAAATTAAAAAAAAATAGTTAGTTTTACATTTTCATCGATAACTCGAGAAATATCCATAATTCGGGAAATTGAGCTATGTATTTGTGTTCCCTTTTTTCAAACCTATTAAAATTAAAAAAAAAAATAGTTAATTCTACATTTTCATCAACAACTCGAGAAATATCCATAATTCGGGAAATTGAGCTATGTATTTGTGTTCCCATTTTTTCAAACCTATTAAAATTAAAACAAAATTAGTTAGTTTTTCATTTTCATCGATAACTCGAGAAATATCCATAATTCGGGAAAATGAGCTATGTATTTGTGTTGCCTTTTAATCAAACCTATTAAAATTAAAAAAAATAGTTAATTTTACATTTTCATCAACAACTCGAGAAATATCCATAATTCGGGAAATTGAGCTATGTATTTGTGTTCCCATTTTTTCAAACCTATTAAAATTAAAACAAAATTAGTTAGTTTTACATTTTCATCGATAACTCGAGAAATATCCATAATTCGGGAAATTGAGCTATGTATTTGTGTTCCCTTTTTTCAAACCTATTAAAATTAAAAAAAAAAATAGTTAATTCTACATTTTCATCAACAACTCGAGAAATATCCATAATTCGGGAAATTGAGCTATGTATTTGTGTTCCCTATTTTTCAAACCTATTAAAATTAAAAAAAAAATAGTTAGTTTTACATTTTCATCGATAACTCGAGAAATATCCATAATTCGGGAAATTGAGCTATGGACTTGTGTTCCCATTTTTCAAACCTATTAAAATTAAAAAAAAAAATAGTTAATTCTACATTTTCATCGATAACTCGAGCAATATCCATAATTCGGGAAATTGAGCTATGTATTTGTGTTCCCTATTTTTTAAACCTATTGAAATTAAAAAAAAATAGTTAATTTTACATTTTCATCGATAACTCGAGAAATATCCATAATTCGGGAAATTGAGCTATGTATTTGTGTTCCCATTTTTTCAAACCTATTAAAATTAAAACAAAATTAGTTAGTTTTACATTTTCATCGATAACTCGAGAAATATCCATAATTCGGGAAATTGAGCTATGTATTTGTGTTCCCTTTTTTTCAAACCTATTAAAATTAAAATAAAAAAATAGTTAATTTTACATTTTCATCAATAGCTCGAGAAATATCCATAATTCGGGAAATCGAGCTTTGTATATGTGTTCCCTTTTTTTCAAACCTATTAAAATTTAAAAAAAAATAGTTAATTTTACATTTTCATCGATAACTCGAGAAATATCCATAATTCGGGAAATTGAGCTATGGACTTGTGTTCCCATTTTTTCAAACCTATTAAAATTAAAAAAAAAAATAGTTAATTTTACATTTTCATCAACAACTCGAGAAATATCCATAATTCGGGAAATTGAGCTATGTATTTGTGTTCCCTATTTTTTAAACCTATTGAAATTAAAAAAAAAAATAGTTAATTTTACATTTTTATCGATAACTCGAGAAATATCCATAATTCGGGAAATTGAGCTATGTATTTGTGTTCCCTTTTTTTCAAACCTATTAAAATTAAAAAAAAATAGTTAATTCTACATTTTCATCAACAACTCGAGAAATATCCATAATTCGGGAAATTGAGCTATGTATTTGTGTTCCCTATTTTTCAAACCTATTAAAATTAAAAAAAAAATAGTTAGTTTTACATTTTCATCGATAACTCGAGAAATATCCATAATTCGGGAAATTGAGCTATGTATTTGTGTTCCCTTTTTTTCAAACCTATTAAAATTAAAAAAAAAAATAGTTAATTCTACATTTTCATCAACAACTCGAGAAATATCCATAATTCGGGAAATTGAGCTATGTATTTGTGTTCCCTATTTTTCAAACCTATTAAAATTAAAAAAAAAATAGTTAGTTTTACATTTTCATCGATAACTCGAGAAATATCCATAATTCGGGAAATTGAGCTATGTATTTGTGTTCCCATTTTTTCAAACCTATTAAAATTAAAAAAAAAATAGTTAATTCTACATTTTCATCAACAACTCGAGAAATATCCATAATTCGGGAAATTGAGCTATGTATTTGTGTTCCCATTTTTTCAAACCTATTAAAATTAAAACAAAATTAGTTAGTTTTCATTTTCATCGATAACTCGAGAAATATCCATAATTCGGGAAATTGAGCTATGTATTTGTGTTGCCTTTTAATCAAACCTATTAAAATTAAAAAAATAGTTAATTTTACATTTTCATCAACAACTCGAGAAATATCCATAATTCGGGAAATTGAGCTATGTATTTGTGTTCCCATTTTTTCAAACCTATTAAAATTAAAACAAAATTAGTTAGTTTTACATTTTCATCGATAACTCGAGAAATATCCATAATTCGGGAAATTGAGCTATGTATTTGTGTTCCCTTTTTTCAAACCTATTAAAATTAAAAAAAAAATAGTTATTTCTACATTTTCATCAACAACTCGAGAAATATCCATAATTCGGGAAATTGAGCTATGTATTTGTGTTCCCTATTTTTTCAAACCTATTAAAATTAAAAAAAAATAGTTAGTTTTACATTTTCATCGATAACTCGAGAAATATCCATAATTCGGGAAATTGAGCTATGTATTTGTGTTCCCTATTTTTCAAACCTATTAAAATTGAAAAAAAATAGTGAATTTTACATTTTCATCGATAACTCGAGAAATATCCATAATTCGGGAAATTGAGCTATGGACTTGTGTTCCCATTTTTCAAACCTATTAAAATTAAAAAAAAAAGTTAATTTTACATTTTCATCGATAACTCGAGAAATATCCATAATTCGGGAAATTGAGCTATGTATTTGTGTTCCCATATTTTCAAACCTATTAAAATTAAAAAAAAAATAGTTAATTTTACATTTTCATCGATAACTCGAGAAATATCCATAATTCGGGAAATTGAGCTATGTATTTGTGTTCCCTATTTTTCAAACGTATTAAAATTAAAAAAAAATAGTTAATTTTACATTTTCATCGATAACTCGAGAAATATCCATAATTCGGGAAATTGAGCTATGTATTTGTGCTCCCTTATTTTCAAACCAATTAAAATTAAAAAAAAAATAGTTAATATTACATTTTCATCGATAACTCGAGAAATATCCATAATTCGGGAAATTGAGCTATGGACTTGTGTTCCCATTTTTTCAAACCTATTAAAATTAAAAAAAAATAGTTAATTTTACATTTTCATCAACAACTCGAGAAATATCCATAATTCGGGAAATTGAGCTATGTATTTGTGTTCCCTTATTTTCAAACCTATTAAAATTAAAAAAAAAATAGTTAATATTACATTTTCATCGATAACTCGAGAAATATCCATAATTCGGGAAATTGAGCTATGGACTTGTGTTCCCATTTTTTCAAACCTATTAAAATTAAAAAAAAAAATAGTTAATATTACATTTTCATCAACAACTCGAGAAATATCCATAATTCGGGAAATTGAGCTATGTATTTGTGTTCCCTATTTTTCAAACCTATTGAAATTAAAAAAAAAATAGTTAATTTTACATTTTCATCGATAACTCGAGAAATATCCATAATTCGGGAAATTGAGCTATGTATTTGTGTTCCCTTTTTTTCAAACCTATTAAAATAAAAAAAAATAGTTAATTCTACATTTTCATCAACAACTCGAGAAATATCCATAATTCGGGAAATTGAGCTATGTATTTGTGTTCCTATTTTTTCAAACCTATTAAAATTAAAACAAAATTAGTTAGTTTTACATTTTCATCGATAACTCGAGAAATATCCATAATTCGGGAAATTGAGCTATGTATTTGTGTTCCCTTTTTTTCAAACCTATTAAAATTAAAAAAAAAATAGTTAATTCTACATTTTCATCAACAACTCGAGAAATATCCATAATTCGGGAAATTGAGCTATGTATTTGTGTTCCCTATTTTTCAAACCTATTAAAATTAAAAAAAAAATAGTTAGTTTTACATTTTCATCGATAACTCGAGAAATATCCATAATTCGGGAAATTGAGCTATGTATTTGTGTTCCCTTTTTTTCAAACCTATTAAAATTAAAAAAAAAAATAGTTAATTCTACATTTTCATCAACAACTCGAGAAATATCCATAATTCGGGAAATTGAGCTATGTATTTGTGTTCCCATTTTTTCAAACCTATTAAAATTAAAACAAAATTAGTTAGTTTTTCATTTTCATCGATAACTCGAGAAATATCCATAATTCGGGAAAATGAGCTATGTATTTGTGTTGCCTTTTAATCAAACCTATTAAAATTAAAAAAATAGTTAATTTTACATTTTCATCAACAACTCGAGAAATATCCATAATTCGGGAAATTGAGCTATGTATTTGTGTTCCCATTTTTTCAAACCTATTAAAATTAAAACAAAATTAGTTAGTTTTACATTTTCATCGATAGCTCGAGAAATATCCATAATTCGGGAAATTGAGCTATGTATTTGTGTTCCCTTTTTTTCAAACCTATTAAAATTAAAAAAAAAAATAGTTAATTCTACATTTTCATCAACAACTCGAGAAATATCCATAATTCGGGAAATTGAGCTATGTATTTGTGTTCCCTATTTTTCAAACCTATTAAAATTAAAAAAAATAGTTAATTTTACATTTTCATCGATAACTCGAGAAATATCCATAATTCGGGAAATTGAGCTATGTATTTGTGTTCCCTATTTTTCAAACCTATTAAAATGAAAAAAAAAAATAGTGAATTTTACATTTTCATCGATAACTCGAGAAATATCCATAATTCGGGAAATTGAGCTATGGACTTGTGTTCCCATTTTTTCAAACCTATTAAAATTAAAAAAAAAGTTAATTTTACATTTTCATCGATAACTCGAGAAATATCCATAATTCGGGAAATTGAGCTATGTATTTGTGTTCCCTTTTAATCAAACCTATTAAAAAAAAAAAAAAATAGTTAATTTTACATTTTCATCGATAACTCGAGAAATATCCATAATTCGGGAAATTGAGCTATGTATTTGTGTTCCCCATTTTTCAAACCTATTAAAATTAAAAAAAAAATAGTTAATTTTACATTTTCATCGATAACTGGAGAAATATCCATAATTCGGGAAATTGAGCTATGTATTTGTGTTCCCATATTTTCAAACCGATTAAAATTAAAAAAAAAATAGTTAGTTTTACATTTTCATCGATAACTCGAGAAATATCCATAATTCGGGAAATTGAGCTATGTATTTGTGTTCCCTTTTTTTTCAAACCTATTGAAATTAAAAAAAAATAGTTAATTCTACATTTTCATCAACAACTCGAGAAATATCCATAATTCGGGAAATTGAGCTATGTATTTGTGTTCCCTATTTTTCAAAAGTATTAAAATTAAAAAAAAATAGTTAATTTTACATTTTCATCGATAACTCGAGAAATATCCATAATTCGGGAAATTGAGCTATGTATTTGTGCTCCCTTATTTTCAAACCTATAAAAATTAAAAAAAAATAGTTAATATTACATTTTCATCGATAACTCGAGAAATATCCATAATTCGGGAAATTGAGCTATGGACTTGTGTTCCCATTTTTTCAAACCTATTAAAATTAAAAAAAAATAGTTAATTTTACATTTTCATCAACAACTCGAGAAATATCCATAATTCGGGAAATTGAGCTATGTATTTGTGTTCCCATTTTTTCAAACCTATTAAAATTAAAACAAAATTAGTTAGTTTTTCATTTTCATCGATAACTCGAGAAATATCCATAATTCGGGAAATTGAGCTATGTATTTGTGTTCCCTTTTTTTCAAACCTATTAAAATTAAAAAAAAAAATAGTTAATTTTACATTTTCATCAATAACTCGTGAAATATCCATAATTCGGGAAATTGAGCTGTGTATTTGTGTTCCCTTTTAATCAAACCTATTAAAATTAAAAAAAAATAGTTAATTTTACATTTTCATCGATAACTCGAGAAATATCCATAATTCGGGAAATTGAGCTATGTATTTGTGTTCCCTATTTTTCAAACCTATTAAAATTAAAAAAAAAAATAATTAATTTTACATTTTCATCGATAACTGGAGAAATATCCATAATTCGGGAAATTGAGCTATGTATTTGTGTTCCCTATTTTTCAAACCTATTAAAATTTAAAAAAAAATTGTTCATTTTAACATTTACATCGATAACTCGAGAAATATCCAAAATTCGGGAAATTGAGCTATGTATTTGTGTTCCCAAATTTTCAAACCGATTAAAATTTAAAAAAAATAGTGAGTTTTACATTTTCATCGATAACTCGAGAAATATCCATAATTCGGGAAATTGAGCTATGTATTTGTGTTCCCTTTTTTTCAAACCTATTGAAATTAAAAAAAAATAGTTAATTCCACATTTTCATCGATAACTCGAGAAATATCCATAATTCGGGAAATTGAGCTATGTATTTGTGTTCCCTATTTTTTCAAACCTATTAAAATTAAAAAAAAAATAGTTAATTTTACATTTTCATCGATAACTCGAGAAATATCCATAATTCGGGAAATTGAGCTATGTATTTGTGCTCCCTTATTTGCAAACCTATTAAAATTAAAAAAAAAATAGTTAATTTTACATTTTTATCGATAACTCGAGAAATATCCATAATTCGGGAAATTGAGCTATGGACTTGTGTTCCCATTTTTTCAAACCTATTAAAATTAAAAAAAAAATAGTTAATTCTACATTTTCATCGATAACTCGAGCAATATCCATAATTCGGGAAATTGAGCTATGTATTTGTGTTCCCTTTTTTTTAAACCTATTGAAATTAAAAAAAAATAGTTAATTTTACATTTTCATCGATAACTCGAGAAATATCCATAATTCGGGAAATTGAGCTATGTATTTGTGTTCCCTATTTTTCAAACCTATTAAAAGTAAAAAAAAAAAAATAGGTAATTTTACATTTTCATCAATAACTCGAGAAATATCCATAATTCGGGAAAATGAGCTATGTATTTGTGTTCCCTTTTAATCAAACCTATTAAAATTAAAAAAAATAGTTAATTTTACATTTTCATCAACAACTCGAGAAATATCCATAATTCGGGAAATTGAGCTATGTATTTGTGTTCCCATTTTTTCAAACCTATTAAAATTAAAACAAAATTAGTTAGTTTTACATTTTCATCGATAACTCGAGAAATATCCATAATTCGGGAAATTGAGCTATGTATTTGTGTTCCCTTTTTTTCAAACCTATTAAAATTAAAAAAAAAAAAATTAATTCTACATTTTCATCAACAACTCGAGAAATATCCATAATTCGGGAAATTGAGCTATGTATTTGTGTTCCCTATTTTTCAAACCTATTAAAATTAAAAAAAAATAGTTAATTTTACATTTTCATCGATAACTCGAGAAATATCCATAATTCGGGAAATTGAGCTATGTATTTGTGTTCCCTATTTTTCAAACCTATTAAAATAAAAAAAAAATAGTTAATTTTACATTTTCATCGATAACTCGAGAAATATCCATAATTCGGGAAATTGAGCTATGGACTTGTGTTCCCATTTTTTCAAACCTATTAAAATTAAAAAAAAAAATAGTGAGTTTTACATTTTCATCGATAACTCGAGAAATATCCATAATTCGGGAAATTGAGCTATGTATTTGTGTTCCATTTTAATCAAACCTATTAAAATAAAAAAAAAAATAGTTAATTTTACATTTTCATCGATAACTCGAGAAATATCCATAATTCGGGAAATTGAGCTATGTATTTGTGTTCCCCATTTTTCAAACCTATTAAAATAAAAAAAATAGTTAATTTTACATTTTCATCGATAACTGGAGAAATATCCATAATTCGGGAAATTGAGCTATGTATTTGTGTTCCCATATTTTCAAACCGATTAAAATTAAAAAAAAAATAGTGAGTTGTACATTTTCATCGATAACTCGAGAAATATCCATAATTCGGGAAATTGAGCTATGTATTTGTGTTCCCATATTTTCAAACCGATTAAAATTAAAAAAAAAATAGTTAATTTTACATTTTCATCGATAACTCGAGAAATATCCATAATTCGGGAAATTGAGCTATGTATTTGTGTTCCCTATTTTTCAAACCTATTAAAATGAAAAAAAAAATAGTGAATTTTACATTTTCATCGATAACTCGAGAAATATCCATAATTCGGGAAATTGAGCTATGGACTTGTGTTCCCATTTTTTCAAACCTATTAAAATTAAAAAAAAAAGTTAATTTTACATTTTCATCGATAACTCGAGAAATATCCATAATTCGGGAAATTGAGCTATGTATTTGTGTTCCCTTTTAATCAAACCTATTAAAATAAAAAAAAAATAGTTAATTTTACATTTTCATCGATAACTCGAGAAATATCCATAATTCGGGAAATTGAGCTATGTATTTGTGTTCCCCATTTTTCAAACCTATTAAAATTAAAAAAAAATAGTTAATTTTACATTTTCATCGATAACTGGAGAAATATCCATAATTCGGGAAATTGAGCTATGTATTTGTGTTCCCATATTTTCAAACCGATTAAAATTAAAAAAAAAATAGTTAGTTTTACATTTTCATCGATAACTCGAGAAATATCCATAATTCGGGAAATTGAGCTATGTATTTGTGTTCCCTTTTTTTCAAACCTATTGAAATTAAAAAAAAATAGTTAATTCTACATTTTCATCAACAACTCGAGAAATATCCATAATTCGGGAAATTGAGCTATGTATTTGTGTTCCCTATTTTTCAAAAGTATTAAAAAAAAAAAAAAATAGTTAATTTTACATTTTCATCGATAACTCGAGAAATATCCATAATTCGGGAAATTGAGCTATGTATTTGTGCTCCCTTATTTTCAAACCTATAAAAATTAAAAAAAAAATAGTTAATATTACATTTTCATCGATAACTCGAGAAATATCCATAATTCGGGAAATTGAGCTATGGACTTGTGTTCCCATTTTTTCAAACCTATTAAAATTAAAAAAAAAATAGTTAATTTTACATTTTCATCAACAACTCGAGAAATATCCATAATTCGGGAAATTGAGCTATGTATTTGTGTTCCCATTTTTTCAAACCTATTAAAATTAAAACAAAATTAGTTAGTTTTTCATTTTCATCGATAACTCGAGAAATATCCATAATTCGGGAAATTGAGCTATGTATTTGTGTTCCCTTTTTTTCAAACCTATTAAAATTCAAAAAAAAAAATAGTTAATTTTACATTTTCATCAATAACTCGTGAAATATCCATAATTCGGGAAATTGAGCTATGTATTTGTGTTCCCTTTTAATCAAACCTATTAAAATTAAAAAAAAATAGTTAATTTTACATTTTCATCGATAACTCGAGAAATATCCATAATTCGGGAAATTGAGCTATGTATTTGTGTTCCCTATTTTTCAAACCTATTAAAATTAAAAAAAAAATAATTAATTTTACATTTTCATCGATAACTCGAGAAATATCCATAATTCGGGAAATTGAGCTATGTATTTGTGTTCCCTTTTTTCAAACCTATTAAAATTTAAAAAAAAATTGTTCATTTTAACATTTACATCGATAACTCGAGAAATATCCAAAATTCGGGAAATTGAGCTATGTATTTGTGTTCCCAAATTTTCAAACCGATTAAAATTTAAAAAAAATAGTGAGTTTTACATATTCATCGATAACTCGAGAAATATCCATAATTCGGGAAATTGAGCTATGTATTTGTGTTCCCTTTTTTCAAACCTATTGAAATTAAAAAAAATAGTTAATTCTACATTTTCATCAACAACTCGAGAAATATCCATAATTCGGGAAATTGAGCTATGTATTTGTGTTCCCTATTTTTCAAAAGTATTAAAATTAAAAAAAAAATAGTTAATTTTACATTTTCATCGATAACTCGAGAAATATCCATAATTCGGGAAATTGAGCTATGTATTTGTGCTCCCTTATTTTCAAACCTATAAAAATTAAAAAAAAATAGTTAATATTACATTTTCATCGATAACTCGAGAAATATCCATAATTCGGGAAATTGAGCTATGGACTTGTGTTCCCATTTTTTCAAACCTATTAAAATTAAAAAAAAAATAGTTAATTTTACATTTTCATCAACAACTCGAGAAATATCCATAATTCGGGAAATTGAGCTATGTATTTGTGTTCCCATTTTTTCAAACCTATTAAAATTAAAAAAAAATTAGTTAGTTTTTCATTTTCATCGATAACTCGAGAAATATCCATAATTCGGGAAATTGAGCTATGTATTTGTGTTCCCTTTTTTTCAAACCTATTAAAATTCAAAAAAAAAAATAGTTAATTTTACATTTTCATCAATAACTCGTGAAATATCCATAATTCGGGAAATTGAGCTGTGTATTTGTGTTCCCTTTTAATCAAACCTATTAAAATTAAAAAAAAATAGTTAATTTTACATTTTCATCGATAACTCGAGAAATATCCATAATTCGGGAAATTGAGCTATGTATTTGTGTTCCCTTTTTTTCAAACCTATTAAAATTAAAAAAAAATAGTTAATTCTACATTTTCATCAACAACTCGAGAAATATCCATAATTCGGGAAATTGAGCTATGTATTTGTGTTCCCATTTTTTCAAACCTATTAAAATTAAAACAAAATTAGTTAGTTTTTCATTTTCATCGAAACCTCGAGAAATATCCATAATTCGGGAAAATGAGCTATGTATTTGTGTTGCCTTTTAATCAAACCTATTAAAATTAAAAAAATAGTTAATTTTACATTTTCATCAACAACTCGAGAAATATCCATAATTCGGGAAATTGAGCTATGTATTTGTGTTCCCATTTTTTCAAACCTATTAAAATTAAAACAAAATTAGTTAGTTTTACATTTTCATCGATAGCTCGAGAAATATCCATAATTCGGGAAATTGAGCTATGTATTTGTGTTCCCTTTTTTCAAACCTATTAAAATTAAAAAAAAAATAGTTAATTCTACATTTTCATCAACAACTCGAGAAATATCCATAATTCGGGAAATTGAGCTATGTATTTGTGTTCCCTATTTTTCAAACCTATTAAAATTAAAAAAAAATAGTTAATTTTACATTTTCATCGATAACTCGAGAAATATCCATAATTCGGGAAATTGAGCTATGTATTTGTGTTCCCTATTTTTCAAACCTATTAAAATAAAAAAAAAATAGTGAATTTTACATTTTCATCGATAACTCGAGAAATATCCATAATTCGGGAAATTGAGCTATGGACTTGTGTTCCCATTTTTTCAAACCTATTAAAATTAAAAAAAAAAGTTAATTTTACATTTTCATCGATAACTCGAGAAATATCCATAATTCGGGAAATTGAGCTATGTATTTGTGTTCCCTTTTAATCAAACCTATTAAAATAAAAAAAAAAATAGTTAATTTTACATTTTCATCGATAACTCGAGAAATATCCATAATTCGGGAAATTGAGCTATGTATTTGTGTTCCCCATTTTTCAAACCTATTAAAATTAAAAAAAAAAATAGTTAATTTTACATTTTCATCGATAACTAGAGAAATATCCATAATTCGGGAAATTGAGCTATGTATTTGTGTTCCCATATTTTCAAACCGATTAAAATTAAAAAAAAAATAGTTAGTTTTACATTTTCATCGATAACTCGAGAAATATCCATAATTCGGGAAATTGAGCTATGTATTTGTGTTCCCTTTTTTTCAAACCTATTGAAATTAAAAAAAAATAGTTAATTCTACATTTTCATCAACAACTCGAGAAATATCCATAATTCGGGAAATTGAGCTATGTATTTGTGTTCCCTATTTTTCAAAAGTATTAAAATTAAAAAAAAATAGTTAATTTTACATTTTCATCGATAACTCGAGAAATATCCATAATTCGGGAAATTGAGCTATGTATTTGTGCTCCCTTATTTTTCAAACCTATAAAAATTAAAAAAAAAATAGTTAATATTACATTTTCATCGATAACTCGAGAAATATCCATAATTCGGGAAATTGAGCTATGGACTTGTGTTCCCATTTTTTCAAACCTATTAAAATTAAAAAAAAAATAGTTAATTTTACATTTTCATCAACAACTCGAGAAATATCCATAATTCGGGAAATTGAGCTATGTATTTGTGTTCCCATTTTTTCAAACCTATTAAAATTAAAACAAAATTAGTTAGTTTTTCATTTTCATCGATAACTCGAGAAATATCCATAATTCGGGAAATTGAGCTATGTATTTGTGTTCCCTTTTTTTCAAACCTATTAAAATTCAAATAAAAAAATAGTTAATTTTACATTTTCATCAATAACTCGTGAAATATCCATAATTCGGGAAATTGAGCTGTGTATTTGTGTTCCCTTTTAATCAAACCTATTAAAATTAAAAAAAAATAGTTAATTTTACATTTTCATCGATAACTCGAGAAATATCCATAATTCGGGAAATTGAGCTATGTATTTGTGTTCCCTATTTTTCAAACCTATTAAAATTAAAAAAAAAATAGTTAATTTTACATTTTCATCGATAACTGGAGAAATATCCATAATTCGGGAAATTGAGCTATGTATTTGTGTTCCCTATTTTTCAAACCTATTAAAATTTAAAAAAAAATTGTTCATTTTAACATTTACATCGATAACTCGAGAAATATCCAAAATTCGGGAAATTGAGCTATGTATTTGTGTTCCCAAATTTTCAAACCGATTAAAATTAAAAAAAAAATAGTGAGTTTTACATTTTCATCGATAACTCGAGAAATATCCATAATTCGGGAAATTGAGCTATGTATTTGTGTTCCCTTTTTTTCAAACCTATTGAAATTAAAAAAAAATAGTTAATTCTACATTTTCATCGATAACTCGAGAAATATCCATAATTCGGGAAATTGAGCTATGTATTTGTGTTCCCTATTTTTCAAACCTATTAAAATTAAAAAAAAAATAGTTAATTTTACATTTTCATCGATAACTCGAGAAATATCCATAATTCGGGAAATTGAGCTATGTATTTGTGCTCCCTTATTTTCAAACCTATTAAAATTAAAAAAAAAAATAGTTAATTTTACATTTTCATCGATAACTCGAGAAATATCCATAATTCGGGAAATTGAGCTATGGACTTGTGTTCCCATTTTTTCAAACCTATTAAAATTAAAAAAAAAATAGTTAATTCTACATTTTCATCGATAACTCGAGCAATATCCATAATTCGGGAAATTGAGCTATGTATTTGTGTTCCCTATTTTTCAAACCTATTGAAATTAAAAAAAAATAGTTAATTTTACATTTTCATCGATAACTCGAGAAATATCCATAATTCGGGAAATTGAGCTATGTATTTGTGTTCCCTATTTTTCAAACCTATTAAAAGGAAAAAAAAAAAAAATAGGTAATTTTACATTTTCATCAATAACTCGAGAAATATCCATAATTCGGGAAAATGAGCTATGTATTTGTGTTCCCTTTTAATCAAACCTATTAAAATTAAAAAAAATAGTTAATTTTACATTTTCATCAACAACTCGAGAAATATCCATAATTCGGGAAATTGAGCTATGTATTTGTGTTCCCATTTTTTCAAACCTATTAAAATTAAAACAAAATTAGTTAGTTTTACATTTTCATCGATAACTCGAGAAATATCCATAATTCGGGAAATTGAGCTATGTATTTGTGTTCCCTTTTTTTCAAACCTATTAAAATTAAAAAAAAAAAAATTAATTCTACATTTTCATCAACAACTCGAGAAATATCCATAATTCGGGAAATTGAGCTATGTATTTGTGTTCCCTATTTTTCAAACCTATTAAAATTAAAAAAAAATAGTTAATTTTACATTTTCATCGATAACTCGAGAAATATCCATAATTCGGGAAATTGAGCTATGTATTTGTGTTCCCTATTTTTCAAACCTATTAAAATTAAAAAAAAATAGTTAATTTTACATTTTCATCGATAACTCGAGAAATATCCATAATTCGGGAAATTGAGCTATGGACTTGTGTTCCCATTTTTTCAAACCTATTAAAATTAAAAAAAAAATAGTGAGTTTTACATTTTCATCGATAACTCGAGAAATATCCATAATTCGGGAAATTGAGCTATGTATTTGTGTTCCATTTTAATCAAACCTATTAAAATAAAAAAAAAAATAGTTAATTTTACATTTTCATCGATAACTCGAGAAATATCCATAATTCGGGAAATTGAGCTATGTATTTGTGTTCCCCATTTTTCAAACCTATTAAAATAAAAAAAAATAGTTAATTTTACATTTTCATCGATAACTGGAGAAATATCCATAATTCGGGAAATTGAGCTATGTATTTGTGTTCCCATATTTTCAAACCGATTAAAATTAAAAAAAAAATAGTGAGTTGTACATTTTCATCGATAACTCGAGAAATATCCATAATTCGGGAAATTGAGCTATGTATTTGTGTTCCCATATTTTCAAACCGATTAAAATTAAAAAAAAAAATAGTTAATTTTACATTTTCATCGATAACTCGAGAAATATCCATAATTCGGGAAATTGAGCTATGTATTTGTGTTCCCTTTTTTTCAAACCTATTGAAATTAAAAAAAAATAGTTAATTCTACATTTTCATCGATAACTCGAGAAATATCCATAATTCGGGAAATTGAGCTATGTATTTGTGTTCCCTATTTTTCAAAAGTATTAAAATTAAAAAAAAATAGTTAATTTTACATTTTCATCGATAACTCGAGAAATATCCATAATTCGGGAAATTGAGCTGTGTATTTGTGTTCCCTATTTTTCAAACCTATTAAAAGTAAAAAATAAAAAAAATAGGTAATTTTACATTTTCATCAATAACTCGAGAAATATCCATAATTCGGGAAAATGAGCTATGTATTTGTGTTCCCTTTTAATCAAACCTATTAAAATTTAAAAAAATAGTTAATTTTACATTTTCATCAACAACTCGAGAAATATCCATAATTCGGGAAATTGAGCTATGTATTTGTGTTCCCATTTTTTCAAACCTATTAAAATTAAAACAAAATTAGTTAGTTTTATATTTTCATCGATAACTCGAGAAATATCCATAATTCGGGAAATTGAGCTATGTATTTGTGATCCCTTTTTTTCAAACCTATTAAAATTAAAAAAAAATAGTTAATTTTACATTTCCATCGATAACTCGAGAAATATCCATAATTCGGGAAATTGAGCTATGGACTTGTGTTCCCATTTTTTCAAACCTATTAAAATTAAAAAAAAAAATAGTTAATTTTACATTTTCATCGATAACTCGAGAAATATCCATAATTCGGGAAATTGAGCTATGTATTTGTGTTCCCTTTTAATCAAACCTATTAAAATAAAAAAAAAAATAGTTTATTTTACATTTTCATCGATAGCTCGAGAAATATCCATAATTCGGGAAATTGAGCTATGTATTTGTGTTCCCCATTTTTCAAACCTATTAAAATTAAAAAAAAAAATAGTTAATTTTACATTTTCATCGATAACTGGAGACATATCCATAATTCGGGAAATTGAGCTATGTATTTGTGTTCCCATATTTTCAAACCGATTAAAATTAAAAAAAAAATAGTTAATTTTACATTTTCATCGATAACTCGAGAAATATCCATAATTCGGGAAATTGAGCTATGGACTTGTGTTCCCATTTTTTCAAACCTATTAAAATTAAAAAAAAAAATAGTTAATTTTACATTTTCATCAACAACTCGAGAAATATCCATAATTCGGGAAATTGAGCTATGTATTTGTGTTCCCATTTTTTCAAACCTATTCAAATTAAAACAAAATTAGTTAGTTTTACATTTTCATCGATAACTCGAGAAATATCCATAATTCGGGAAATTGAGCTTTGTATTTGTGATCCCTTTTTTTCAAACCTATTAAAATTAAAATAAAAAAATAGTTAATTCTACATTTTCATCAATAACTCGAGAAATATCCATAATTCGGGAAATTGAGCTGTGTATTTGTGTTCCCTTTTAATCAAACCTATTAAAATTAAAAAAAAATAGTTAATTTTACATTTTCATCGATAACTCGAGAAATATCCATAATTCGGGAAATTGAGCTATGGACTTGTGTTCCCATTTTTTCAAACCTATTAAAATTAAAAAAAAAAATAGTTAATTTTACATTTTCATCGATAACTCGAGAAATATCCATAATTCGGGAAATTGAGCTATGTATTTGTGTTCCCTTTTAATCAAACCTATTAAAATAAAAAAAAAAATAGTTAATTTTACATTTTCATCGATAGCTCGAGAAATATCCATAATTCGGGAAATTGAGCTATGTATTTGTGTTCCCCATTTTTCAAACCTATTAAAATTGAAAAAAAAAATAGTTAATTTTACATTTTCATCGATAACTGGAGAAATATCCATAATTCGGGAAATTGAGCTATGTATTTGTGTTCCCATATTTTCAAACCGATTAAAATTAAAAAAAAAATAGTGAGTTGTACATTTTCATCGATAACTGGAGAAATATCCATAATTCGGGAAATTGAGCTATGTATTTGTGTTCCCATATTTTCAAACCGATTAAAATTAAAAAAAAAATAGTGAGTTGTACATTTTCATCGATAACTCGAGAAATATCCATAATTCGGGAAATTGAGCTATGTATTTGTGTTCCCTTTTTTTCAAACCTATTGAAATTAAAAAAAAATAGTTCATTTTACATTTTCATCAATAACTCGAGAAATATCCATAATTCGGGAAATTGAGCAATGTATTTGTGTTCCCTTTTTTTCAAACCTATTGAAATTAAAAAAAAAATAGTTAATTTTAAATTTTCATCGATAACTGGAGAAATATCCATAATTCGGGAAATTGAGCTATGTATTTGTGTTCCCTATTTTTCAAACCTATTAAAATTAAAAAAAAAATAGTTAATTTTACATTTTCATCGATAACTAGAGAAATATCCATAATTCGGGAAATTGAGCTATGGACTTGTGTTCCCATTTTTTCAAACCTATTAAAATTAAAAAAAAAAATAGTTAATTTTACATTTTCATCAACAACTCGAGAAATATCCATAATTCGGGAAATTGAGCTATGTATTTGTGTTCCCATTTTTTCAAACCTATTAAAATTAAAACAAAATTAGTTAGTTTTACATTTTCATCGATAACTCGAGAAATATCCATAATTCGGGAAATTGAGCTATGTATTTGTGTTCCCTTTTTTTCAAACCTATTAAAATTAAAATAAAAAAATAGTTAATTCTACATTTTCATCAATAACTCGAGAAATATCCATAATTCGGGAAATTGAGCTGTGTATTTGTGTTCCCTTTTAATCAAACCTATTAAAATTAAAAAAAAAATAGTTAATTTTACATTTCCATCGATAACTCGAGAAATATCCATAATTCGGGAAATTGAGCTATGGACTTGTGTTCCCATTTTTTCAAACCTATTAAAATTAAAAAAAAAAATAGTTAATTTTACATTTTCATCGATAACTCGAGAAATATCCATAATTCGGGAAATTGAGCTATGTATTTGTGTTCCCTTTTAATCAAACCTATTAAAATAAAAAAAAAAATAGTTAATTTTACATTTTCATCGATAACTCGAGAAATATCCATAATTCGGGAAATTGAGCTATGTATTTGTGTTTACATTTTTTCAAACCTATTAAAATTAAAAAAAAAAAAAATAGTTAATTTTACATTTTCATCGATAACTGGAGAAATATCCATAATTCGGGAAATTGAGCTATGTATTTGTGTTCCCATATTTTCAAACCGATTCAAATTAAAAAAAAAATAGTGAGTTGTACATTTTCATCGATAACTGGAGAAATATCCATAATTCGGGAAATTGAGCTATGTATTTGTGTTCCCTTTTAATCAAACCGATTAAAATTAAAAAAAAAATAGTGAGTTGTACATTTTCATCGATAACTCGAGAAATATCCATAATTCGGGAAATTGAGCTATGTATTTGTGTTCCCTTTTTTTCAAACCTATTGAAATTAAAAAAAAATAGTTAATTCTACATTTTCATCGATAACTCGAGAAATATCCATAATTCGGGAAATTGAGCTATGTATTTGTGTTCCCTATTTTTCAAAAGTATTAAAATTAAAAAAAATAGTTAATTTTACATTTTCATCGATAACTCGAGAAATATCCATAATTCGGGAAATTGAGCTATGTATTTGTGCTCCCTTATTTTCAAACCTATTAAAATTAAAAAAAAAATAGTTAATTTTACATTTTCATCGAGAACTCGAGAAATATCCATAATTCGGGAAATTGAGCTATGGACTTGTGTTCCCTTTTTTCAAACCTATTAAGATTAAAAAAAAAAATAGTTAATTTTACATTTTCATCAACAACTCGAGAAATATCCATAATTCGGGAAATTGAGCTATGTATTTGTGTTCCCATTTTTTCAAACCTATTAAAATTAAAACAAAATTAGTTAGTTTTACATTTTCATCGATAACTGGAGAAATATCCATAATTCGGGAAATTGAGCTATGTATTTGTGTTCCCTTTTTTTCAAACCTATTAAAATTAAAATAAAAAAATAGTTAATTTTACATTTTCATCAATAACTCGAGAAATATCCATAATTCGGGAAATTGAGCTGTGTATTTGTGTTCCCTTTTAATCAAACCTATTAAAATTAAAAAAAAAATAGTTAATTTTACATTTCCATCGATAACTCGAGAAATATCCATAATTCGGGAAATTGAGCTATGGACTTGTGTTCCCATTTTTTCAAACCTATTAAAATTAAAAAAAAAAATAGTTAATTTTACATTTTCATCGATAACTCGAGAAATATCCATAATTCGGGAAATTGAGCTATGTATTTGTGTTCCCTTTTAATCAAACCTATTAAAATTAAAAAAAAAAAATAGTTAATTTTACATTTTCATCGATAACTCGAGAAATATCCATAATTCGGGAAATTGAGCTATGTATTTGTGTTCCCCATTTTTCAAACCTATTAAAATAAAAAAAAAAATAGTTAATTTTACATTTTCATCGATAACTGGAGAAATATCCATAATTCGGGAAATTGAGCTATGTATTTGTGTTCCCATATTTTCAAACCGATTAAAATTAAAAAAAAAATAGTGAGTTTTACATTTTCATCGATAACTCGAGAAATATCCATAATTCGGGAAATTGAGCTATGTATTTGTGTTCCCTTTTTTTCAAACCTATTAAAATTAAAATAAAAAAATAGTTAATTTTACATTTTCATCAATAACTCGAGAAATATCCATAATTCGGGAAATTGAGCTGTGTATTTGTGTTCCCTTTTAATCAAACCTATTAAAATTAAAAAAAAATAGTCAATTTTACATTTCCATCGATAACTCGAGAAATATCCATAATTCGGGAAATTGAGCTATGGACTTGTGTTCCCATTTTTTCAAACCTATTAAAATTTAAAAAAAAAAAATAGGTAATTTTACATTTTCATCGATAACTCGAGAAATATCCATAATTCGGGAAATTGAGCTATGTATTTGTGTTCCCTATTTTTCAAACCTATTAAAATAAAAAAAAAAATAGTTAATTTTACATTTTCATCGATAACTCGAGAAATATCCATAATTCGGGAAATTGAGCTATGTATTTGTGTTCCCCATTTTTCAAACCTATTAAAATTAAAAAAAAAAAAATAGTTAATTTTACATTTTCATCGATAACTGGAGAAATATCCATAATTCGGGAAATTGAGCTATGTATTTGTGTTCCCATATTTTCAAACCGATTAAAATTAAAAAAAAAAATAGTTAATTTTACATTTTCATCAACAACTCGAGAAATATCCATAATTCGGGAAATTGAGCTATGTATTTGTGTTCCCATTTTTTCAAACCTATTAAAATTAAAAACAAAATTAGTTAGTTTTACATTTTCATCGATAACTCGAGAAATATCCATAATTCGGGAAATTGAGCTATGTATTTGTGTTCCCTTTTTTTCAAACCTATTAAAATTAAAAAAAAAAAATAGTTAATTCTACATTTTCATCAATAACTCGAGAAATATCCATAATTCGGGAAATTGAGCTGTGTATTTGTGTTCCCTTTTAATCAAAACTATTAAAATTAAAAAAAAAATAGTTAATTTTACATTTCCATCGATAACTCGAGAAATATCCATAATTCGGGAAATTGAGCTATGGACTTGTGTTCCCATTTTTTCAAACCTATTAAAATTAAAAAAAAAAATAGTTAATTTTACATTTTCATCGATAACTCGAGAAATATCCATAATTCGGGAAATTGAGCTATGTATTTGTGTTCCCTTTTAATCAAACCTATTAAAATAAAAAAAAAAATAGTTAATTTTACATTTTCATCGATAACTCGAGAAATATCCATAATTCGGGAAATTGAGCTATGTATTTGTGTTTACATTTTTTCAAACCTATTAAAATTAAAAAAAAAAAATAGTTAATTTTACATTTTCATCGATAACTGGAGAAATATCCATAATTCGGGAAAATGAGCTATGTATTTGTGTTCCCATATTTTCAAACCGATTCAAATTAAAAAAAAAATAGTGAGTTGTACATTTTCATCGATAACTGGAGAAATATCCATAATTCGGGAAATTGAGCTATGTATTTGTGTTCCCATATTTTCAAACCGATTAAAATTAAAAAAAAATAGTGAGTTGTACATTTTCATCGATAACTCGAGAAATATCCATAATTCGGGAAATTGAGCTATGTATTTGTGTTCCCTTTTTTTCAAACCTATTGAAATTAAAAAAAAATAGTTAATTTTACATTTTCATCGATAACTCGAGAAATATCCATAATTCGGGAAATTGAGCTATGTATTTGTGTTCCCTATTTTTCAAAAGTATTAAAATTAAAAAAAAAATAGTTAATTTTACATTTTCATCGATAACTCGAGAAATATCCATAATTCGGGAAATTGAGCTATGTATTTGTGCTCCCTTATTTTCAAACCTATTAAAATTAAAAAAAAAATAGTTAATTTTACATTTTCATCGATAACTCGAGAAATATCCATAATTCGGGAAATTGAGCTATGGACTTGTGTTCCCATTTTTTCAAACCTATTAAAATTAAAAAAAAAATAGTTAATTTTACATTTTCATCAACAACTCGAGAAATATCCATAATTCGGGAAATTGAGCTATGTATTTGTGTTCCCATTTTTTCAAACCTATTAAAATTAAAACAAAATTAGTTAGTTTTACATTTTCGATAAAAACAAAATTAGTTAATTTTACATTTTCATCGATAACTGGAGAAATATCCATAATTCAGGAAATTGAGCTATGTATTTGTGTTCCCTTTTTTTCAAACCTATTAAAATTAAAATAAAAAAAATAGTTAATTTTACATTTTCATCAATAACTCGAGAAATATCCATAATTCGGGAAATTGAGCTATGTATTTGTGTTCCCTTTATTTTTTCAAACCTATTAAAATATAAAAAAAAATAGTTAATTTTACATTTCCATCGATAACTCGAGAAATATCCATAATTCGGGAAATTGAGCTATGTATTTGTGTTCCCTTTTTTTCAAACCTATTAAAATTAAAAAAAAAAATAGTTAATTTTACATTTTCATCGATAACTCGAGAAATATCCATAATTCGGGAAATTGAGCTATGTATTTGTGTTCCCCATTTTTCAAACCTATTAAAATTAAAAAAAAAATAGTTAATTCTACATTTTCATCGATAACTCGAGAAATATCCATAATTCGGGAAATTGAGCTATGTATTTGTGTTCCCATATTTTCAAACCGATTAAAATTAAAAAAAAAAATAGTGAGATTTACATTTTCATCGATAACTCGAGAAATATCCATAATTCGGGAAATTGAGCTATGTATTTGTGTTCCCATATTTTCAAACCGATTAAAATTAAAAAAAAAAATAGTGAGTTTTACATTTTCATCGATAACTCGAGAAATATCCATAATTCGGGAAATTGAGCTATGTATTTGTGTTCCCTTTTAATCAAACCTATTAAAATAAAAAAAAATAGTCAATTTTACATTTCCATCGATAACTCGAGAAATATCCATAATTCGGGAAATTGAGCTATGGACTTGTGTTCCCATTTTTTCAAACCTATTAAAATTAAAAAAAAAAAAAATTAATTTTACATTTTAATCGATAACTCGAGAAATATCCATAATTCGGGAAATTGAGCTATGTATTTGTGTTCCCTATTTTTCAAACCTATTAAAATAAAAAAAAAAATAGTTAATTTTACATTTCCATCGATAACTCGAGAAATATCCATAATTCGGGAAATTGAGCTATGTATTTGTGTTCCCCATTTTTCAAACCTATTAAAATTAAAAAAAAAATAGTTAATTTTACATTTTCATCGATAACTGGAGAAATATCCATAATTCGGGAAATTGAGCTATGTATTTGTGTTCCCATATTTTCAAACCGATTAAAATTAAAAAAAAAATAGTTAATTTTACATTTTCATCGATAACTGGAGAAATATCCATAATTCGGGAAATTGAGCTATGTATTTGTGTTCCCATATTTTCAAACCGATTAAAATTAAAAAAAAAATAGTGAGTTGTACATTTTCATCGATAACTCGAGAAATATCCATAATTCGGGAAATTGAGCTATGTATTTGTGTTCCCTTTTTTTCAAACCTATTGAAATTAAAAAAAAATAGTTAGTTCTACATTTTCATCGATAACTCGAGAAATATCCATAATTCGGGAAATTGAGCTATGTATTTGTGTTCCCTATTTTTCAAACGTATTAAAATTAAAAAAAAAAATAGTTAATTTTACATTTTCATCGATAACTGGAGAAATATCCATAATTCGGGAAATTGAGCTATGTATTTGTGTTCCCATATTTTCAAACCGATTAAAATTAAAAAAAAAAAAAATAGTGAGTTTTACATTTTCATCGATAACTCGAGAAATATCCATAATTCGGGAAATTGAGCTATGTATTTGTGTTCCCTTTTTTTCAAACCTATTAAAATTAAAATAAAAAAATAGTTAATTTTACATTTTCATCAATAACTCGAGAAATATCCATAATTCGGGAAATTGAGCTGTGTATTTGTGTTCCCTTTTAATCAAACCTATTAAAATTAAAAAAAAAATAGTTAATTTTACATTTCCATCGATAACTCGAGAAATATCCATAATTCGGGAAATTGAGCTATGGACTTGTGTTCCCATTTTTTCAAACCTATTAAAATTAAAAAAAAAAATAGTTAATTTTACATTTTCATCGATAACTCGAGAAATATCCATAATTCGGGAAATTGAGCTATGTATTTGTGTTCCCTTTTAATCAAACCTATTAAAATAAAAAAAAAATAGTTAATTTTACATTTTCATCGATAACTCGAGAAATATCCATAATTCGGGAAATTGAGCTATGTATTTGTGTTCCCCATTTTTCAAACCTATTAAAATTAAAAAAAAAAATAGTTAATTTTACATTTTCATCGATAACTGGAGAAATATCCATAATTCGGGAAATTGAGCTATGTATTTGTGTTCCCATATTTTCAAACCGATTAAAATTAAAAAAAACAAGTAAAAACGTTGCAGTCGGACGCAACCGACTGCGGAATACTTTGATACCAGTAAATGAACGGTTGATATGGGGAGTGCAGGGGCGAAGGGAGTGGGCCATGTGGTAAACATCGCCAGCTATCATGTTACCAAATTTGGTGACTTTTGCTCAAAAGCTGTGGAAGATAGCTTAACTCCCAAATTTAAAAGGTGGGCGGCAGAGGTAGGCGTGGCATCCAAATTTTTGAATCAAATGTTTTTAACTGTCAATAACTATCTGCCTACCAAGTTTGGTGGCTCTAGCTCAAAATCTGTTAGAGATATAGCCGATTCCGATTTTATAAGGCGGGTGGCTTAGGTGGGCGTGGCATTCAACATTTTGATGCACATCTTTGGTAGATGCTGCCTTCTATCTTTCTACCCAATTTACGGGCTCTAGCTTAAAAACTATAAGAGATATCGAAATTTCCGATTTTAAATAGTGGGCGGCAGAGGTGGGCGTGGTAATCTAATTTTTGATGCAGACCTTTTGTAGATGTCGCCATATATCTTACTACCAAATTTGGTGACTCTAGCTCGAAAAATGTGAAAACTATAGGCGTTTCCAATTTCATGGAGAAGGGGGGATGGGGGCGGAATTAGGGGCGTGGTATCCAAAAATTTGATGCATTTGGGCTCCCTGCCTTGGGTGCTAAATGTGAAATTTGTGTTTTTTGGGGTACGTCAATATCTATCTTGACACAAAATTTGGTGGCTCTAGCCCAAAAAATGTGAAAACTATAGTCGTTTCCAATTTCATGGAGAAGGGGGGATGGGGGCGGAATTAGGGGCGTGGCATCCAAAACTTTGATGCATTTTTTTGGGGTACGTCAATATCTATCTTGACACAAAATTTGATGGCTCTAGCCCAAAAAATGTGAAAACTATAGGCGTTTCAAATATCATGGAGAAGGGGGGATGGGGGCGAAATCAGGGGGCGTGGCATCCAAGTTTTGATGGGGAACGTCAATACCTATCTTGACACAAAATTTGGTGGCTCTAGCCCAAAAAATGTGAAAACTATTGGCGTTTCCAATTTCTTGGTAAAGGGGGGATGGGGGCGGAATCTGGGGGCGTGGCATCCAATTTTTGATGGGGAACGTCAGTACCTATCTTGACACAAAATTTGGTGGCTCTAGCCCAAAAAAAATGTGAAAACTAAAGGCGTTTCCAATTTCATGGAGAAGGGGGGATGGGGGCGGAATTAGGGGCGTGGCATCCAAAATTTTGATGCATTTTTTTGGGGTACGTCAATATCTATCTTGACAAAAAATTTGATGGCTCTAGCACAAAAAATGTGAAAACTATTGGCGTTTCAAATTTCTTGGTGAAGGGGGGATGGGGGCTGAATCAGGGGGCGTGGCATCCAAGTTTTGATGGGGAACGTCAGTACCTATCTTGACACAAAATTTGGTGGCTCTAGCCCAAAAAATGTGAAAACTATAGACGTTTCCAATTTCATGGAGAAGGGGGGATGGGGGCGGAATTAGGGGCGTGGTATCCAAAAATTTGATGCATTTTTTGGGGTACGTCAATATCTATCTTGACACAAAATTTGGTGGCTCTAGCCCAAAAATGTGAAAACTATAGTCGTTTCCAATTTCATGGAGAAGGGGGGTGGGGGCGGAATTAGGGGCGTGGCATCCAAAATTTTGATGCATTTTTTGGGGTACGTCAATATCTATCTTGACACAAAGTTTGATGGCTCTAGCCCAAAAAATGTGAAAAATATAGGCGTTTCAAATATCATGGAGAAGGGGGATGGGGGCGGAATCAGGGGGCGTGGCATCCAAGTTTTGATGGGGAACGTCAATACCTATCTTGACACAAAATTTGGTGGCTCTAGCACAAAAAATGTGAAAACTATTGGCGTTTCCAATTTCTTGGTGAAGGGGGGATGGGGGCGGAATCTGGGGGCGTGGCATCCAATTTTTGATGGGGAACGTCAGTACCTATCTTGACACAAAATTTGGTGGCTCTAGCCCAAAAAATGTGAAAACTATAGGCGTTTCCAATTTCATGGAGAAGGGGGGATGGGGGCGGAATCAGGGGGCGTGGCATCCAAAATTTTGATGAATTTTTTTGGGGAACTTCAATATCTATCTTGACACAAAATTTGGTGGCTCTAGCCCAAAAAATGTAAAAACTATAGGCGCTTCCAATTTCAATGAGCAGGGATGATGGGGGCGGAAGGAGTGGGCGTGGCATCCAAAATTTTGAAACAGTTTTTTCAGGGATATGACTAGCTATCTGCGTGCAAAATTTGGTAACTCTAGCTGTAAGAATGTGAGAAATATTTGGTTTTATCGGTCTTCTGTTATCGAATTTATCGATTTCCCAGCCTCCTAGTAGGCGTGGCAACCCAATCTTGACACTTTATCTGTACCGTCTATAGATTAACATAATTGCAAAGTTTCAAGTCTCTAGCTTTACGGGTGTCGGAAAAAGTTGCGTTCATACGGACGGACGGACAGACGGACAGACGGACAGACGGACAGACAGACACCATGACGGACATTGCACAAAACCAATATACTATGAGACCTTCGGTATCAAAGTATAAAAATAGTGAGTTTTACATTTTCATCGATAACTCGAGAAATATCCATAATTCGGGAAATTGAGCTATGTATTTGTGTTCCCTTTTTTTCAAACCTATTAAAATTAAAATAAAAAAATAGTTAATTTTACATTTTCATCAATAACTCGAGAAATATCCATAATTCGGGAAATTGAGCTGTGTATTTGTGTTCCCTTTTAATCAAACCTATTAAAATTAAAAAAAAATAGTTAATTTTACATTTCCATCGATAACTCGAGAAATATCCATAATTCAAGAAATTGAGCTATGGACTTGTGTTCCCATTTTTTCAAACCTATTAAAATTAAAAAAAAAAATAGTTAATTTTACATTTTCATCGATAACTCGAGAAATATCCATAATTCGGGAAATTGAGCTATGTATTTGTGTTCCCTATTTTTCAAACCTATTAAAATAAAAAAAAAAATAGTTAATTTTACATTTTCATCGATAACTCGAGAAATATCCATAATTCGGGAAATTGAGCTATGTATTTGTGTTCCCCATTTTTCAAACCTATTAAAATTAAAAAAAAAATAGTTAATTTTACATTTTCATCGATAACTGGAGAAATATCCATAATTCGGGAAATTGAGCTATGTATTTGTGTTCCCATATTTTCAAACCGATTAAAATTAAAAAAAAAATAGTTAATTCTACATTTTCATCGATAACTGGAGAAATATCCATAATTCGGGAAATTGAGCTATGTATTTGTGTTCCCATATTTTCAAACCGATTAAAATTAAAAAAAATAGTGAGTTGTACATTTTCATCGATAACTCGAGAAATATCCATAATTCGGGAAATTGAGCTATGTATTTGTGTTCCCTTTTTTTCAAACCTATTGAAATTAAAAAAAATTAGTTAATTTTACATTTTCATCGATAACTCGAGAAATATCCATAATTCGGGAAATTGAGCTATGTATTTGTGCTCCCTTATTTTCAAACCTATTAAAATTAAAAAAAAAATAGTTAATTTTACATTTTCATCGATAACTCGAGAAATATCCATAATTCGGGAAATTGAGCTATGGACTTGTGTTCCCATTTTTTCAAACCTATTAAAATTAAAAAAAAAAAATAGTTAATTTTACATTTTCATCAACAACTCGAGAAATATCCATAATTCGGGAAATTGAGCTATGTATTTGTGTTCCCATTTTTTCAAACCTATTAAAATTAAAACAAAATTAGTTAGTTTTACATTTTCATCGATAACTCGAGAAATATCCATAATTCGGGAAATTGAGCTATGTATTTGTGTTCCCTTTTTTCAAACCTATTAAAATTAAAAAAAAAAAATAGTTAATTTTACATTTTCATCAATAACTCGAGAAATATCCATAATTCGGGAAATTGAGCTGTGTATTTGTGTTCCCTTTTAATCAAACCTATTAAAATTAAAAAAAAAAAGTTAATTTTACATTTTCATCGATAACTCGAGAAATATCCATAATTCGGGAAATTGAGCTATGTATTTGTGTTCCCCATTTTTCAAACCTATTAAAATTAAAAAAAAATAGTTAATTTTACATTTTCATCGATAACTGGAGAAATATCCATAATTCGGGAAATTGAGCTATGTATTTGTGTTCCCATATTTTCAAACCGATTAAAATTAAAAAAAAATAGTGAGTTTTACATTTTCATCGATAACTCGAGAAATATCCATAATTCGGGAAATTGAGCTATGTATTTGTGTTCCCTATTTTTCAAACCAATTAAAATTAAAAAAAAAATAGTTAATTTTACATTTTCATCGATAACTCGAGAAATATCCATAATTCGGGAAATTGAGCTATGTATTTGTGCTCCCTTTTTTTCAAACCTATTAAAATTAAAAAAAAAAAAATAGTGAATTTAACATTTTCATCGATAACTCGAGAAATATCCATAATTCGGGAAATTGAGCTATGTATTTGTGTTCCCATTTTTTCAAACCTATTAAAATTAAAAAAAAAAATAGTTAATTTTACATTTTCATCAACAACTCGAGAAATATCCATAATTCGGGAAATTGAGCTATGAATTTGTGTTCCCTATTTTTCAAACCTATTGAAATTATAAAAAAATAGTTAATTTTACATTTTCATCGATAACTCGAGAAATATCCATAATTCGGGAAATTGAGCTATGTATTTGTGTTCCCTATTTTTCAAACCTATTAAAATTAAAAAAAATAGTTAATGTTACATTTCCATCGATAACTCGAGAAATATCCATAATTCGGGAAATTGAGCTATGGACTTGTGTTCCCATTTTTTCAAACCTATTAAAATTAAAAAAAAAAAGTTGATTTTACATTTTCATCGATAACTCGAGAAATATCCATAATTCGGGAAATTGAGCTATGTATTTGTGTTCCCTTTTAATCAAACCTATTAAAATAAAAAAAAAATAGTTAATTTTACATTTTCATCGATAACTCGAGAAATAT
Source organism: Scaptomyza hsui (assembly GCA_018152825.1). Taxonomy (NCBI): domain Eukaryota; kingdom Metazoa; phylum Arthropoda; class Insecta; order Diptera; family Drosophilidae; genus Scaptomyza; species Scaptomyza hsui. Next base: position 547,584 of record JAECXO010000283.1, read on the forward strand.
CCATAATTCGGGAAATTAAGCTATGTATTTGTGTTCCCCATTTTTCAAACCTATTAAAATTAAAAAAAAACAAGTAAAAACGTTGCAGTCGGACGCAACCGACTGCGGAATACTTTGATACCAGTAAATGAACGGTTGATATGGGGAGTGCAGGGGCGAAGGGAGTGGGCCATGTGGTAAACATCGCCAGCTATCATGTTACCAAATTTGGTGACTTTTGCTCAAAAGCTGTGGAAGATAGCTTAACTCCCAAATTTAAAAGGTGGGCGGCAGAGGTAGGCGTGGCATCCAAATTTTTGAATCAAATGTTTTTAACTGTCAATAACTATCTGCCTACCAAGTTTGGTGGCTCTAGCTCAAAATCTGTTAGAGATATAGCCGATTCCGATTTTATAAGGCGGGTGGCTTAGGTGGGCGTGGCATTCAACATTTTGATGCACATCTTTGGTAGATGCTGCCTTCTATCTTTCTACCCAATTTACGGGCTCTAGCTTAAAAACTATAAGAGATATCGAAATTTCCGATTTTAAATAGTGGGCGGCAGAGGTGGGCGTGGTAATCTAATTTTTGATGCAGACCTTTTGTAGATGTCGCCATATATCTTCCTACCAAATTTGGTGACTCTAGCTCGAAAAATGTGAAAACTATAGGCGTTTCCAATTTCATGGAGAAGGGGGGATGGGGGCGGAATTAGGGGCGTGGTATCCAAAAATTTGATGCATTTTTTTGGGGTACGTCAATATCTATCTTGACACAAAATTTGGTGGCTCTAGCCCAAAAAATGTGAAAACTATAGTCGTTTCCAATTTCATGGAGAAGGGGGGATGGGGGCGGAATTAGGGGCGTGGCATCCAAAATTTTGATGCATTTTTTTGGGGTACGTCAATATCTATCTTGACACAAAATTTGATGGCTCTAGCCCAAAAAATGTGAAAACTATAGGCGTTTCAAATATCATGGAGAAGGGGGGATGGGGGCGAAATCAGGGGGCGTGGCATCCAAGTTTTGATGGGGAACGTCAATACCTATCTTGACACAAAATTTGGTGGCTCTAGCCCAAAAAATGTGAAAACTATTGGCGTTTCCAATTTCTTGGTAAAGGGGGGATGGGGGCGGAATCTGGGGGCGTGGCATCCAATTTTTGATGGGGAACGTCAGTACCTATCTTGACACAAAATTTGGTGGCTCTAGCCCAAAAAATGTGAAAACTAAAGGCGTTTCCAATTTCATGGAGAAGGGGGGATGGGGGCGGAATTAGGGGCGTGGCATCCAAAATTTTGATGCATTTTTTTGGGGTACGTCAATATCTATCTTGACAAAAAATTTGATGGCTCTAGCACAAAAAATGTGAAAACTATTGGCGTTTCAAATTTCTTGGTGAAGGGGGGATGGGGGCTGAATCAGGGGGCGTGGCATCCAAGTTTTGATGGGGAACGTCAGTACCTATCTTGACACAAAATTTGGTGGCTCTAGCCCAAAAAATGTGAAAACTATAGACGTTTCCAATTTCATGGAGAAGGGGGGATGGGGGCGGAATTAGGGGCGTGGTATCCAAAAATTTGATGCATTTTTTGGGGTACGTCAATATCTATCTTGACACAAAATTTGGTGGCTCTAGCCAAAAAATGTGAAAACTATAGTCGTTTCCAATTTCATGGAGAAGGGGGTGGGGGCGGAATTAGGGGCGTGGCATCCAAAATTTTGATGCATTTTTTTGGGGTACGTCAATATCTATCTTGACACAAAATTTGATTTCTCTAGCCCAAAAAATGTGAAAAATATAGGCGTTTCAAATATCATGGAGAAGGGGGGATGGGGGCGGAATCAGGGGGCGTGGCATCCAAGTTTTGATGGGGAACGTCAATACCTATCTTGACACAAAATTTGGTGGCTCTAGCACAAAAAATGTGAAAACTATTGGCGTTTCCAATTTCATGGAGAAGGGGGATGGGGGCGGAATCTGGGGGCGTGGCATCCAATTTTTGATGGGGAACGTCAGTACCTATCTTGACACAAAATTTGGTGGCTCTAGCCCAAAAAATGTGAAAACTATAGGCGTTTCCAATTTCATGGAGAAGGGGGATATGGGCGGAATAAGGGGGTGTGGCATCCAAAATTTTGATGAATTTTTTTGGGGAACTTCAATATCTATCTTGACACAAAATTTGGTGGCTCTAGCCCAAAAAATGTAAAAACTATAGGCGCTTCCAATTTCAATGAGCAGGGATGATGGGGGCGGAAGGAGTGGGCGTGGCATCCAAAATTTTGAAACAGTTTTTTCAGGGATATGACTAGCTATCTGCGTGCAAAATTTGGTAACTCTAGCTGTAAGAATGTGAGAAATATTTGGTTTTATCGGTCTTCTGTTATCGAATTTATCGATTTCCCAGCCTCCTAGTAGGCGTGGCAACCCAATCTTGACACTTTATCTGTACCGTCTATAGATTAACATAATTGCAAAGTTTCAAGTCTCTAGCTTTACGGGTGTCGAAAAAAGTTGCGTTCATACGGACGGACGGACAGACGGACAGACGGACAGACGGACAGACAGACACCATGACGGACATTGCACAAAACCAATATACTATGAGACCTTCGGTATCAAAGTATAAATAGTTAATTTTACATTTTCATCGATAACTCGAGAAATATCCATAATTCGGGAAATTGAGCTATGTATTTGTGTTCCCATATTTTCAAACCGATTAAAATTAAAAAAAAAATAGTGAGTTTTACGTTTTCATCGATAACTCGAGAAATATCCATAATTCGGGAAATTGAGCTATGTATTTGTGTTCCCTATTTTTCAAACCTATTGAAATTAAAAAAAATAGTTAATTCTACATTTTCATCGATAGCTCGAGAAATATCCATAATTCGGGAAATTGAGCTATGTATTTGTGTTCCCTATTTTTCAAACCTATTAAAATTAAAAAAAAAATGGTTTATTTTACATTTTCATCGATAACTCGAGAAATATCCATAATTCGGGAAATTGAGCTATGTATTTGTGTTCCCTATTTTTCAAACCTATTAAAATAAAAAAAAAATAGTTAATTTTACATTTTCATCAACAACTCGAGAAATATCCATAATTCGGGAAATTGAGCTATGTATTTGTGTTCCCTTTTAATCAAACCTATTAAAATAAAAAAAAATAGTTAATTTTACATTTTCATCGATAACTCGAGAAATATCCATAATTCGGGAAATTAAGCTATGTATTTGTGTTCCCCATTATTCAAACCTATTAAAATTAAAAAAAAACAAGTAAAAACGTTGCAGTCGGACGCAACCGACTGCGGAATACTTTGATACCAGTAAATGAACGGTTGATAAGGGGGAATGCAGGGGCGAAGGGAGTGGGCCATGTGGTAAACATCGCCAGCTATCATGTTACCAAATTTGGTGACTTTAGCTCAAAAACTGTGGAAGATAACTTAACTCCCAAATTTAAAAGGTGGGCGGCAGAGGTAGGCGTGGCATCCAAATTTTTGAATCAAATGTTTTTAACTGTCACCATCTATATTCATAAAAAGTTTGGTGGTTCAAGCTCAAAAACTGTTAGAGATATAGCCGATTCCGATTTTAAAAGGCGGGTGGATTAGTTGGGCGTGGCATTCAAAATTTTGATGCACATCTTTGGTTGATGTTGCCTTCTATCTTTCTACCCAATTTACGGGCTCTAGCTTAAAAACTATAAGAGATATCGAAATTTCCGATTTTAAATAGTGGGCGGCAGAGGTGGGCGTGGCATCCCCTAATTTTTGATGCAGACCTTTTGTAGTTGTCACCATATATCTTCCAACCAAATTTGGTGGCTCTAGCCCAAAAAATGTAAAAACTATAGTCGTTTCCAATTTCACGGTGAAGGGGGGATGGGGTCGGAATCATGGGGCGTGGCATCCAAGTTTTGATGGGGAACTTCAGTACCTATCTTGACACAAAATTTGGTGGCTCTAGCCCAAAAAATGTGATAACTATAGGCGTTTCCAATTTCTTGGTGAAGGGGGGATGGGGGCGAAATCAGTGGGCGTGCCATCCAAGTTTTGATGGGGAACGTCAGTACCTATCTTGACACAAAATTTTGGTGCTCTAGCCCAAAAATTGTGAAAACTATAGGCGTTTCCAATTTCATGGAGAAGGGGGATGGGGGCGGAATTAGGGGCGTGGCATCCAAAATGTTGATGCATTTTTTTGGGGAACGTCAATATCTATCTTGACACAAAATTTGGTGGCTCTAGCCCAAAAAATTTGAAAACTATAGGCGTTTCCAATTTCATGGAGAAGGGGGGATGGGGGCGGAATCAGGGGCGTGGCATCCAAAATTTTGATGCATATTTTTGGGGAACGTCAATATCTATCTTGACACAAAATTTGGTGGCTCTAGCCCAAAAAATGTGAAAACTACTGGCGTTTCCAATTTCATGGAGAAGGGGGGATGGGGGCGGAATCAGGGGGCGTGGCATCCAAAATTTTGATGCATAATTTTGGGGAACGTCAATATCTATCTTGCCACAAAATTTGGTGCCTCTAGCCCAAAAAATGTGAAAACTATAGGCGTTTCCAATTTCAAGGAGCAGGGATGATGGGGGCGGAAGGAGTGGGCGTGGCATCCAACATTTTGATGCAGTTTTTTCAGGGACATGACTAGCTATCTGCGTGCAAAATTTGGTAACTCTAGCTGTAAGAATGTGAGAAATACTTGGTTTTATCGGTTTTCAGTTATCGAATTTATCGATTTCCCAGCCTCCTAGTAGGCGTGGCAACCCAATCTTGACACTTTATCTGTACCGTCTATAGATAAACATAATTGCAAAGTTTCAAGTCTCTAGCTTTACGGGTGTCGAAAAAAGTTGCGTTCATACGGACGGACAGACGGACAGACGGACAGACAGACAGACGGACAGACGGACAGACAGACACCATGACGGACATTGCACAAAACCAATATACTATGAGACCTTCGGTATCAAAGTATAAATAGTTAATTTTACATTTTCATCGATAACTGGAGAAATATCCATAATTCGGGAAATTGAGCTATGTATTTGTGTTCCCATATTTTCAAACCGATTAAAATTAAAAAAAAAATAGTAAGTTTTACGTTTTCATCGATAACTCGAGAAATATCCATAATTCGGGAAATTGAGCTATGTATTTGTGTTCCCATATTTTCAAACCGATTAAAATTAAAAAAAAATAGTAAGTTTTACGTTTTCATCGATAACTCGAGAAATATCCATAATTCGGGAAATTGAGCTATGTATTTGTGTTCCCTATTTTTCAAACCTATTAAAATTAAAATAAATAGTTAATTCTACATTTTCATCGATAGCTCGAGAAATATCCATAATTCGGGAAATTGAGCTATGTATTTGTGTTCCCTATTTTTCAAACCTATTAAAATTAAAAAAAAATAGTTAATTTTACATTTTCATCGATAACTCGAGAAATATCCATAATTCGGGAAATTGAGCTATGTATTTGTGTTCCCATTTTTTCAAACCTATTAAAATTAAAAAAAAAAAAAGTTAATATTACATTTTCATCGATAACTCGAGAAATATCCATAATTCGGGAAATTGAGCTATGTATTTGTGTTCCCTTTTAATCAAACCTATTAAAATAAAAAAAAAATAGTTAATTTTACATTTTCATCGATAACTGGAGAAATATCCATAATTCGGGAAATTGAGCTATGTATTTGTGTTCCCATATTTTCAAACCGATTAAAATTAAAAAAAAAATAGTGAGTTTTACGTTTTCATCGATAACTCGAGAAATATCCATAATTCGGGAAATTGAGCTATGTATTTGTGTTCCCATATTTTCAAACCGATTAAAATTAAAAAAAAAATAGTGAGTTTTACGTTTTCATCGATAACTCGAGAAATATCCATAATTCGGGAAATTGAGCTATGTATTTGTGTTCCCCATTTTTCAAACCTATTAAAATAAAAAAAAAATAGTTAATTTTACATTTTCATCGATAACTGGAGAAATATCCATAATTCGGGAAATTGAGCTATGTATTTGTGTTCCCATATTTTCAAACCGATTAAAATTAAAAAAAAATAGTGAGTTTTACGTTTTCATCGATAACTCGAGAAATATCCATAATTCGGGAAATTGAGCTATGTATTTGTGTTCCCATATTTTCAAACCGATTAAAATTAAAAAAAAAATAGTGAGTTTTACGTTTTCATCGATAACTCGAGAAATATCCATAATTCGGGAAATTGAGCTATGTATTTGTGTTCCCCATTTTTCAAACCTATTAAAATTAAAAAAAAAGTAGTTAATTTTACATTTTCATCGATAACTCGAGAAATATCCATAATTCGGGAAATTGAGCTATGTATTTGTGTTCCCTTTTTTTTTAAACCTATTGAAATTTAAAAAAAAAATAGTTAATTTTACATTTTCATCGATAACTCGAGAAATATCCATAATTCGGGAAATTGAGCTATGGACTTGTGTTCCCATTTTTTCAAACCTATTAAAATTAAAAAAAAAAGTTAATTTTACATTTTCATCGATAACTCGAGAAATATCCATAATTCGGGAAATTGAGCTATGTATTTGTGTTCCCTTTTAATCAAACCTATTAAAATAAAAAAAAAAATAGTTAATTTTACATTTTCATCGATAACTCGAGAAATATCCATAATTCGGGAAATTGAGCTATGTATTTGTGTTCCCCATTTTTCAAACCTATTAAAATTAAAAAAAAAAATAGTTAATTTTACATTTTCATCGATAACTGGAGAAATATCCATAATTCGGGAAATTGAGCTATGTATTTGTGTTCCCATATTTTCAAACCGATTAAAATTAAAAAAAAAATAGTGAGTTTTACGTTTTCATCGATAACTCGAGAAATATCCATAATTCGGGAAATTGAGCTATGTATTTGTGTTCCCTATTTTTCAAACCTATTAAAATAAAAAAAAAAAAGTTAATTCTACATTTTCATCGATAGCTCGAGAAATATCCATAATTCGGGAAATTGAGCTATGTATTTGTGTTCCCTATTTTTCAAACCTATTAAAATTAAAAAAAAAAATGGTTTATTTTACATTTTCATCGATAACTCGAGAAATATCCATAATTCGGGAAATTGAGCTATGTATTTGTGTTCCCTATTTTTCAAACCTATTAAAATAAAAAAAAAAATAGTTAATTTTACATTTTCATCAACAACTCGAGAAATATCCATAATTCGGGAAATTGAGCTATGTATTTGTGTTCCCTTTTAATCAAACCTATTAAAATTAAAATAAAATAGTTAATTTTACATTTTCATCAACAACTCGAGAAATATCCATAATTCGGGAAATTGAACTATGTATTTGAGTTCCCCATTATTCAAACCTATTAAAATTAAAAAAAAAATAGTTAATTTTACATTTTCATCGATAACTGGAGAAATATCCATAATTCGGGAAATTGAGCTATGTATTTGTGTTCCCATATTTTCAAACCGATTAAAATTAAAAAAAAATAGTAAGTTTTACGTTTTCATCGATAACTCGAGAAATATCCATAATTCGGGAAATTGAGCTATGTATTTGTGTTCCCTATTTTTCAAACCTATTAAAATTAAAAAAAATAGTTAATTCTACATTTTCATCGATAGCTCGAGAAATATCCATAATTCGGGAAATTGAGCTATGTATTTGTGTTCCCTATTTTTCAAACCTATTAAAATAAAAAAAAAATAGTTCATTTTACATTTTCATCGATAACTCGAGAAATATCCATAATTCGGGAAATTGAGCTATGGACTTGTGTTCCCATTTTTTCAAACCTATTAAAATTAAAAAAAAAAGAGTTAATTTTACATTTTCATCGATAACTCGAGAAATATCCATAATTCGGGAAATTGAGCTATGTATTTGTGTTCCCTTTTAATCAAACCTATTAAAATAAAAAAAAAATAGTTAATTTTACATTTTCATCGATAACTGGAGAAATATCCATAATTCGGGAAATTGAGCTATGTATTTGTGTTCCCATATTTTCAAACCGATTAAAATTAAAAAAAAATAGTAAGTTTTACGTTTTCATCGATAACTCGAGAAATATCCATAATTCGGGAAATTGAGCTATGTATTTGTGTTCCCATATTTTCAAACCGATTAAAATTAAAAAAAAAATAGTGAGTTTTACGTTTTCATCGATAACTCGAGAAATATCCATAATTCGGGAAATTGAGCTATGTATTTGTGTTCCCCATTTTTCAAACCTATTAAAATTAAAAAAAAATAGTTAATTTTACATTTTCATCGATAACTGGAGAAATATCCATAATTCGGGAAATTGAGCTATGTATTTGTGTTCCCATATTTTCAAACCGATTAAAATTAAAAAAAAATAGTGAGTTTTACGTTTTCATCGATAACTCGAGAAATATCCATAATTCGGGAAATTGAGCTATGTATTTGTGTTCCCATATTTTCAAACCGATTAAAATTAAAAAAAAAATAGTGAGTTTTACGTTTTCATCGATAACTCGAGAAATATCCATAATTCGGGAAATTGAGCTATGTATTTGTGTTCCCCATTTTTCAAACCTATTAAAATTAAAAAAAAAATAGTTAATTTTAAATTTTCATCGATAACTCGAGAAATATCCATAATTCGGGAAATTGAGCTATGTATTTGTGTTCCCTTTTTTTTTAAACCTATTGAAATTTAAAAAAAAAATAGTTAATTTTACATTTTCATCGATAACTCGAGAAATATCCATAATTCGGGAAATTGAGCTATGTATTTGTGTTCCCCATTTTTCAAACCTATTAAAATTAAAAAAAAAATAGTTAATTTTACATTTTCATCGATAACTCGAGAAATATCCATAATTCGGGAAATTGAGCTATGTATTTGTGTTCCCATATTTTCAAACCGATTAAAATTAAAAAAAAAATAGTGAGTTTTACGTTTTCATCGATAACTCGAGATATATCCATAATTCGGGAAATTGAGCTATGTATTTGTGTTCCCCATTTTTCAAACCTATTAAAATTAAAAAAAAAATAGTTAATTTTAAATTTTCATCGATAACTCGAGAAATATCCATAATTCGGGAAATTGAGCTATGTATTTGTGTTCCCTATTTTTCAAACCTATTAAAATTAAAAAAAAAAATGGTTTATTTTACATTTTCATCGATAACTCGAGAAATATCCATAATTCGGGAAATTGAGCTATGTATTTGTGTTCCCATATTTTCAAACCTATTAAAATTAAAAAAAAAATAGTTAGTTTTACATTTTCATCGATAACTCGAGAAATATCCATAATTCGGGAAATTGAGCTATGTATTTGTGTTCCCTATTTTTCAAACCTATTAAAATTAAAAAAAAAAATAGTTAATTTTACATTTTCATCGATAACTCGAGAAATATCCATAATTCGGGAAATTGAGCTATGTATTTGTGTTCCCTATTTTTCAAACCTATTAAAATTAAAAAAAAAAATGGTTTATTTTACATTTTCATCGATAACTCGAGAAATATCCATAATTCGGGAAATTGAGCTATGTATTTGTGTTCCCTATTTTTCAAACCTATTAAAATAAAAAAAAAAATAGTTAATTTTACATTTTCATCAACAACTCGAGAAATATCCATAATTCGGGAAATTGAGCTATGTATTTGTGTTCCCTTTTAATCAAACCTATTAAAATAAAAAAAAAATAGTTAATTTTACATTTTCATCGATAACTCGAGAAATATCCATAATTCGGGAAATTGAGCTATGTATTTGTGTTCCCCATTATTCAAACCTATTAAAATTAAAAAAAAAATAGTTAATTTTACATTTTCATCGATAACTGGAGAAATATCCATAATTCGGGAAATTGAGCTATGTATTTGTGTTCCCATATTTTCAAACCGATTAAAATTAAAAAAAAAATAGTAAGTTTTACGTTTTCATCGATAACTCGAGAAATATCCATAATTCGGGAAATTGAGCTATGTATTTGTGTTCCCTATTTTTCAAACCTATTAAAATTAAAAAAAAATAGTTAATTTTACATTTTCATCGATAGCTCGAGAAATATCCATAATTCGGGAAATTGAGCTATGTATTTGTGTTCCCTATTTTTCAAACCTATTAAAATAAAAAAAAATAGTTAATTTTACATTTTCATCGATAACTCGAGAAATATCCATAATTCGGGAAATTGAGCTATGTATTTGTGTTCCCTATTTTTCAAACCTATTAAAATTAAAAAAAAAATAGTTAATTTTACATTTTCATCGATAACTCGAGAAATATCCATAATTCGGGAAATTGAGCTATGTATTTGTGTTCCCTTTTTTTCAAACCTATTAAAAAAAAAAAAAAATAGTTAATTTTACATTTTCATCGATAACTCGAGAAATATCCATAATTCGGGAAATTGAGCTATGTATTTGTGTTCCCTATTTTTCAAACCTATTAAAATTAAAAAAAAAATAGTTAATTTTACATTTTCATCGATAACTCGAGAAATATCCATAATTCGGGAAATTGAGCTATGTATTTGTGTTCCCATTTTTTCAAACCTATTAAAATATAAAAAAAAATAGTTAATTTTACGTTTTCATCGATAACTCGAGAAATATCCATAATTCGGGAAATTGAGCTATGTATTTGTGTTCCCCATTTTTCAAACCTATTAAAATTAAAAAAAAAAAATAGTTAATTTTACATTTTCATCGATAACTCGAGAAATATCCATAATTCGGGAAATTGAGCTATGTATTTGTGTTCCCATATTTTCAAACCGATTAAAATTAAAAAAAAATAGTGAGTTTTACGTTTTCATCGATAACTCGAGAAATATCCATAATTCGGGAAATTGAGCTATGTATTTGTGTTCCCATATTTTCAAACCGATTAAAATTAAAAAAAAATAGTGAGTTTTACGTTTTCATCGATAACTCGAGAAATATCCATAATTCGGGAAATTGAGCTATGTATTTGTGTTCCCCATTTTTCAAACCTATTAAAATTAAAAAAAAATAGTTAATTTTACATTTTCATCGATAACTCGAGAAATATCCATAATTCGGGAAATTGAGCTATGTATTTGTGTTCCCTTTTTTTTTCAAACCTATTGAAATTTAAAAAAAAATAGTTAATTTTACATTTTCATCGATAACTCGAGAAATATCCATAATTCGGGAAATTGAGCTATGTATTTGTGTTCCCTATTTTTCAAACCTATTAAAATAAAAAAAAAATAGTTAATTTTACATTTTCATCGATAACTCGAGAAATATCCATAATTCGGGAAATTGAGCTATGTATTTGTGTTCCCTATTTTTCAAACCTATTAAAATTAAAAAAAAAATAGTTAATTTTACATTTTCATCGATAACTCGAGAAATATCCATAATTCGGGAAATTGAGCTATGTATTTGTGTTCCCCATTTTTTCAAACCTATTAAAATTAAAAAAAAAATAGTTAATTTTACATTTTCATCGATAACTCGAGAAATATCCATAATTCGGGAAATTGAGCTATGTATTTGTGTTCCCTATTTTTCAAACCTATTAAAATTAAAAAAAAAATAGTTAATTTTACATTTTCATCGATAACTCGAGAAATATCCATAATTCGGGAAATTGAGCTATGTATTTGTGTTCCCTATTTTTCAAACCTATTAAAATAAAAAAAAATAGTTAATTCTACATTTTCATCGATAACTCGAGAAATATCCATAATTCGGGAAATTGAGCTATGTATTTGTGTTCCCTATTTTTCAAACCTATTAAAATTAAAAAAAAAATAGTTTATTTTACATTTTCATCGATAACTCGAGAAATATCCATAATTCGGGAAATTGAGCTATGTATTTGTGTTCCCTATTTTTCAAACCTATTAAAATAAAAAAAAAATAGTTAATTTTACATTTTCATCAATAACTCGAGAAATATCCATAATTCGGGAAATTGAGCTATGTATTTGTGTTCCCTTTTAATCAAACCTATTAAAATAAAAAAAAATAGTTAATTTTACATTTTCATCGATAACTCGAGAAATATCCATAATTCGGGAAATTGAGCTATGTATTTGTGTTCCCCATTTTTCAAACCTATTAAAATTAAAAAAAAAAATAGTTAATTTTACATTTTCATCGATAACTGGAGAAATATCCATAATTCGGGAAATTGAGCTATGTATTTGTGTTCCCTATTTTTCAAACCTATTAAAATTAAAAAAAAATAGTTAATTTTACATTTTCATCGATAACTCGAGAAATATCCATAATTCGGGAAATTGAGCTATGTATTTGTGTTCCCTATTTTTCAAACCTATTAAAATTAAAAAAAAATAGTTAATTTTACATTTTCATCGATAACTCGAGAAATATCCATAATTCGGGAAATTGAGCTATGTATTTGTGTTCCCATTTTTTCAAACCTATTAAAATTAAAAAAAAAAAGTTAATTTTACATTTTCATCGATAACTCGAGAAATATCCATAATTCGGGAAATTGAGCTATGTATTTGTGTTCCCTTTTAATCAAACCTATTAAAATAAAAAAAAATAGTTAATTTTACATTTTCATCGATAACTGGAGAAATATCCATAATTCGGGAAATTGAGCTATGTATTTGTGTTCCCATATTTTCAAACCGATTAAAATTAAAAAAAAAATAGTGAGTTTTACGTTTTCATCGATAACTCGAGAAATATCCATAATTCGGGAAATTGAGCTATGTATTTGTGTTCCCATATTTTCAAACCGATTAAAATTAAAAAAAAAATAGTTAGTTTTACATTTTCATCGATAACTCGAGAAATATCCATAATTCGGGAAATTGAGCTATGTATTTGTGTTCCCCATTTTTCAAACCTATTAAAATTAAAAAAAAAATAGTTAATTTTACATTTTCATCGATAACTGGAGAAATATCCATAATTCGGGAAATTGAGCTATGTATTTGTGTTCCCATATTTTCAAACCGATTAAAATTAAAAAAAAATAGTGAGTTTTACGTTTTCATCGATAACTCGAGAAATATCCATAATTCGGGAAATTGAGCTATGTATTTGTGTTCCCATATTTTCAAACCGATTAAAATTAAAAAAAAATAGTGAGTTTTACGTTTTCATCGATAACTCGAGAAATATCCATAATTCGGGAAATTGAGCTATGTATTTGTGTTCCCCATTTTTCAAACCTATTAAAATTAAAAAAAATAGTTAATTTTACATTTTCATCGATAACTCGAGAAATATCCATAATTCGGGAAATTGAGCTATGTATTTGTGTTCCCTTTTTTTTTCAAACCTATTGAAATTTTAAAAAAAAATAGTTAATTTTACATTTTCATCGATAACTCGAGAAATATCCATAATTCGGGAAATTGAGCTATGGACTTGTGTTCCCATTTTTTCAAACCTATTAAAATAAAAAAAAAAAAGTTAATTTTACATTTTCATCGATAACTCGAGAAATATCCATAATTCGGGAAATTGAGCTATGTATTTGTGTTCCCTTTTAATCAAACCTATTAAAATAAAAAAAAATAGTTAATTTTACATTTTCATCGATAACTCGAGAAATATCCATAATTCGGGAAATTGAGCTATGTATTTGTGTTCCCCATTTTTCAAACCTATTAAAATTAAAAAAAAAATAGTTAATTTTACATTTTCATCGATAACTGGAGAAATATCCATAATTCGGGAAATTGAGCTATGTATTTGTGTTCCCATATTTTCAAACCGATTAAAATTAAAAAAAAAATAGTGAGTTTTACGTTTTCATCGATAACTCGAGAAATATCCATAATTCGGGAAATTGAGCTATGTATTTGTGTTCCCTATTTTTCAAACCTATTGAAATTAAAAAAAAATAGTTAATTCTACATTTTCATCGATAGCTCGAGAAATATCCATAATTCGGGAAATTGAGCTATGTATTTGTGTTCCCTATTTTTCAAACCTATTAAAATTAAAAAAAAAAATGGTTTATTTTACATTTTCATCGATAACTCGAGAAATATCCATAATTCGGGAAATTGAGCTATGTATTTGTGTTCCCTATTTTTCAAACCTATTAAAATAAAAAAAAAATAGTTAATTTTACATTTTCATCAACAACTCGAGAAATATCCATAATTCGGGAAATTGAGCTATGTATTTGTGTTCCCTTTTAATCAAACCTATTAAAATAAAAAAAAATAGTTAATTTTACATTTTCATCGATAACTCGAGAAATATCCATAATTCGGGAAATTGAGCTATGTATTTGTGTTCCCCATTTTTCAAACCTATTAAAATAAAAAAAAATAGTTAATTTTACATTTTCATCGATAACTGGAGAAATATCCATAATTCGGGAAATTGAGCTATGTATTTGTGTTCCCATATTTTCAAACCGATTAAAATTAAAAAAAAATAGTAAGTTTTACGTTTTCATCGATAACTCGAGAAATATCCATAATTCGGGAAATTGAGCTATGTATTTGTGTTCCCTATTTTTCAAACCTATTAAAATTAAAAAAAATAGTTAATTCTACATTTTCATCGATAGCTCGAGAAATATCCATAATTCGGGAAATTGAGCTATGTATTTGTGTTCCCTATTTTTCAAACCTATTAAAATTAAAAAAAAATAGTTAATTTTACATTTTCATCGATAACTCGAGAAATATCCATAATTCGGGAAATTGAGCTATGGACTTGTGTTCCCATTTTTTCAAACCTATTAAAATTAAAAAAAAAAAGAGTTAATTTTACATTTTCATCGATAACTCGAGAAATATCCATAATTCGGGAAATTGAGCTATGTATTTGTGTTCCCTTTTAATCAAACCTATTAAAATAAAAAAAAATAGTTAATTTTACATTTTCATCGATAACTGGAGAAATATCCATAATTCGGGAAATTGAGCTATGTATTTGTGTTCCCATATTTTCAAACCGATTAAAATTAAAAAAAAAATAGTGAGTTTTACGTTTTCATCGATAACTCGAGAAATATCCATAATTCGGGAAATTGAGCTATGTATTTGTGTTCCCATATTTTCAAACCGATTAAAATTAAAAAAAAAATAGTGAGTTTTACGTTTTCATCGATAACTCGAGAAATATCCATAATTCGGGAAATTGAGCTATGTATTTGTGTTCCCCATTTTTCAAACCTATTAAAATTAAAAAAAAAATAGTTAATTTTACATTTTCATCGATAACTGGAGAAATATCCATAATTCGGGAAATTGAGCTATGTATTTGTGTTCCCATATTTTCAAACCGATTAAAATTAAAAAAAAATAGTGAGTTTTACGTTTTCATCGATAACTCGAGAAATATCCATAATTCGGGAAATTGAGCTATGTATTTGTGTTCCCATATTTTCAAACCGATTAAAATTAAAAAAAAATAGTGAGTTTTACGTTTTCATCGATAACTCGAGAAATATCCATAATTCGGGAAATTGAGCTATGTATTTGTGTTCCCCATTTTTCAAACCTATTAAAATTAAAAAAAAATAGTTAATTTTAAATTTTCATCGATAACTCGAGAAATATCCATAATTCGGGAAATTGAGCTATGTATTTGTGTTCCCTTTTTTTTAAACCTATTGAAATTTAAAAAAAAATAGTTAATTTTACATTTTCATCGATAACTCGAGAAATATCCATAATTCGGGAAATTGAGCTATGTATTTGTGTTCCCCATTTTTCAAACCTATTAAAATTAAAAAAAAAATAGTTAATTTTACATTTTCATCGATAACTGGAGAAATATCCATAATTCGGGAAATTGAGCTATGTATTTGTGTTCCCATATTTTTCAAACCGATTAAAATTAAAAAAAAATAGTTAGTTTTACATTTTCATCGATAACTCGAGAAATATCCATAATTCGGGAAATTGAGCTATGTATTTGTGTTCCCATATTTTCAAACCTATTAAAATTAAAAAAAAAATAGTTAATTTTACATTTTCATCGATAACTCGAGAAATATCCATAATTCGGGAAATTGAGCTATGTATTTGTGTTCCCCATTTTTCAAACCTATTAAAATTAAAAAAAAAAATAGTTAATTTTAAATTTTCATCGATAACTCGAGAAATATCCATAATTCGGGAAATTGAGCTATGTATTTGTGTTCCCTTTTTTTTTAAACCTATTTAAATTTAAAAAAAAAATAGTTAATTTTAAATTTTCATCGATAACTCGAGAAATATCCATAATTCGGGAAATTGAGCTATGTATTTGTGTTCCCTTTTTTTTTAAACCTATTGAAATTTAAAAAAAAAATAGTTAATTTTACATTTTCATCGATAACTCGAGAAATATCCATAATTCGGGAAATTGAGCTATGTATTTGTGTTCCCCATTTTTCAAACCTATTAAAATTAAAAAAAAAATAGTTAATTTTACATTTTCATCGATAACTCGAGAAATATCCATAATTCGGGAAATTGAGCTATGTATTTGTGTTCCCTATTTTTCAAACCTATTGAAATTAAAAAAAATAGTTAATTCTACATTTTCATCGATAGCTCGAGAAATATTCATAATTCGGGAAATTGAGCTATGTATTTGTGTTCCCTATTTTTCAAACCTATTAAAATTATAAAAAAAAATAGTTAATTTTACATTTTCATCGATAACTCGAGAAATATCCATAATTCGGGAAATTGAGCTATGGACTTGTGTTCCCTTTTTTCAAACCTATTAAAATTAAAAAAAAAAATAGTTAATTTTACATTTTCATCAACAACTCGAGAAATATCCATAATTCGGGAAATTGAGCTATGTATTTGTGTTCCCTATTTTTCAAACCTATTAAATTTAAAAAAAAAAATAGTTAATTTTACATTTACATCGATAACTCGAGAAATATATATAATTCGGGAAATTGAGCTATGTATTTGTGTTCCCATTTTTTCAAACCTATTATAATTATAAAAAAAAAATAGTTAATTTTACATTTTCATCGATAACTCGAGAAATATCCATAATTCGGGAAATTGAGCTATGTATTTGTGTTCCCATATTTTCAAACCGATTAAAATTAAAAAAAAAATTAGTGAGTTTTACATTTTCATCAACAACTCGAGAAATATCCATAATTCGGGAAATTGAGCTATGTATTTGTGTTCCCATTTTTTCAAACTTATTAAAATTAAAACAAAATTAGTCAGTTTTACATTTTCATCAATAACTCGAGAAATATCCATAATTCGGGAAATTGATCTTTTTATTTGTGTTCCCTTTTTTTCAAACCTATTAAAATTTAAAAAAAAAATAGTTAATTTTACATTTTCATCGATAACTCGAGACATATCCATAATTCGGGAAATTGAGCTATGTATTTGTGTTCCCTTTTTTTCAAACCTATTAAAATTAAAAAAAAAAGTAGTTAATTTTACATTTTCATCAACAACTCGCGAAATATCCATAATTCGGGAAATTGAGCTATGTATTTGTGTTCCCTATTTTTCAAACCTATTAAAATTAAAAAAAAAAAATAGGTAATTTTCCATTTTCATCGATAACTCGAGAAATATCCATAATGGGAAATTGAGCTATGTATTTGTGTTCCCTATTTTTCAAACCTATTAAAATTAAAAAGAAAAATAGTTAATTTTACATTTTCATCAACAACTCGAGAAATATCCATAATTCGGGAAATTGAGCTATGTATTTGTGTTCCCTTTTAATCAAACCTATTAAAATTAAAAAAAAATAGTTAATTTTACATTTTCATCAACAACTCGAGAAATATCCATAATTCGGGAAATTGAGCCATGTATTTGTGTTCCCTATTTTTCAAACCTATTAAAATTAAAAAAAAAATAGTTAATTTTACATTTTCATCGATAACTCGAGAAATATATATAATTCGGGAAATTGAGCTATGTATTTGTGTTCCCTATTTTTCAAACCTATTAAAATTATAAAAAGAAAATAGTTAATTTTACATTTTCATCGATAACTCGAGAAATATCCATAATTCGGGAAATTGAGCTATGTATTTGTGTTCCCTATTTTTCAAACCTATTAAATTAAAAAAAAAATAGTTAATTTTACAATTTCATCAACAACTCGAGAAATATCCATAATTCGGGAAATTGAGCTATGTATTTGTGTTCCCTATTTTGCAAACCTATTAAAATTAAAAAAAAAATAGTTAATTTTACATTTTCATCGATAACTCGAGAAATATCCATAATTCGGGAAATTGAGCTATGGACTTGTGTTCCCATTTTTTCAAACCAATTAAAATTAAAGCAAAATTAGTTAGTTTTACATTTTCATCGATAACTCGAGAAATATCCATAATTCGGGAAATTGAGCTTTGTATTTGTGTTCCCTTTTTTTCAAACCTATTAAAATTAAAAAAAAATAGTTAATTTTACATTTTCATCGATAACTCGAGAAATATCCATAATTCGGGAAATTGAGCTATGTATTTGTGTTCCTTTTTTTTCAAACCTATTAAAATTAAAAAAAAAATAGTTAATTTTACATTTTCATCAACAACTCGAGAAATATCCATAATTCGGGAAATTGAGCTATGTATTTGTGTTCCCTTTTAATCAAACCTATTAAAATTAAAAAAAAATAGTTAATTTTACATTTTCATCAACAACTCCAGAAATATCCATAATTCGGGAAATTGAGCTATATATTTGTGTTCCCTATTTTTCAAACCTATTAAATTTAAAAAAAAAATAGTTAATTTTACATTTACATCGATAACTCGAGAAATATCCATAATTCGGGAAATTGAGCTATGTATTTGTGTTCCCTATTTTTCAAACCTATTAAAATTAAAAAAAAAATAGTTAATTTTACATTTTCATCGATAACTCGAGATATATCCATAATTCGGGAAATTGAGCTATGGACTTGTGTTCCCATGTTTTCAAACCTATTAAAATTAAAAAAAAAATAGTTAATTTTACATTTTCATCAACAACTCGAGAAATATCCATAATTCGGGAAATTGAGCTATGTATTTGTGTTCCCTATTTTTCAAACCTATTAAAATAAAAAAACAAAAATAGGTAATTTTACATTTTCATCAATAACTCGAGAAATATCCATAATTCGGGAAATTGAGCTATGTATTTGTGTTCCCTTTTAATCCAACCTATTAAAATTAAAAAAAATAGTTAATTTTACATTTTCATCAACAACTCGAGACATATCCATAATTCGGGAAATTGAGCTATGTATTTGCGTTCCCATTTTTTCAAACTTATTAAATTTAAAAAAAAAATAGTTAATATTACATTTTCATCGATAACTCGAGAAATATCCATAATTCGCGAAATTGAGCTATGTATTTGTGTTCCTTTTTTTTCAAACCTATTAAAATTAAAAAAAAAAATAGTTAATTTACATTTTTATCAACAACTCGCGAAATATCCATAATTCGGGAAATTGAGCTATGTATTTGTGTTCCCTATTTTTCAAACCTATTAAAATTAAAAAAAAAAATAGGTAATTTTCCATTTTCATCGATAACTCGAGAAATATCCATAATGGGAAATTGAGCTATGTATTTGTGTTCCCTATTTTTCAAACCTATTCATATTAAAAAAAAAATAGTTAATTTTACAATTTCATCAACAAGTCGAGAAATATCCATAATTCGGGAAATTGAGCTATGTATTTGTGTTCCCTATTTTTCAAACCTATTAAATTTAAAAAAAAAAATAGTTAATTTTACATTTACATCGATAACTCGAGAAATATATATAATTCGGGAAATTGAGCTATGTATTTGTGTTCCCTATTTTTCAAACCTATTAAAATTAAAAAAAAAAATAGTTAATTTTACATTTTCATCAATAACTCGAGAAATATCCATAATTCGGGAAATTGAGCTATGTATTTGTGTTCCCTTTTTTTCAAACCTATTAATATTAAAAAAAAATAGATAATTTTACGTTTTCATCGATAACTCGAGAAATATCCATAATTCGGGAAATTGAGCTATGTATTTGTGTTCCCTATTTTTCAAACCTATTGAAATTAAAAAAAAATTGTTAATTTTACATTTTCATCGATAACTCGAGAAATATATATAATTCGGGAAATTGAGCTATGTATTTGTGTTCCCATTTTTTCAAACCTATTATAATTATATAAAAAAAATAGTTAATTTTAGATTTTCATCGATAACTCGAGAAATATCCATAATTCGGGAAATTGAGCTATGTATTTGTGTTCCCATATTTTCAAACCGATTAAAATTAAAAAAAAATTAGTGAGTTTTGCATTTTCATCAACAACTCGAGAAATATCCATAATTCGGGAAATTGAGCTATGTATTTGTGTTCCCATTTTTTCAAACTTATTAAAATCAAAACAAAATTAGTTAGTTTTACATTTTCATCGATAACTCGAGAAATATCCATAATTCGGGAAATTGAGCTTTTTATTTGTGTTCCCTTTTTTTCAAACCTATTAAAATTTAAAAAAAAAATAGTTAATTTTACATTTTCATCGATAACTCGAGACATATCCATAATTCGGGAAATTGAGCTATGTATTTGTGTTCCCTTTTTTTCAAACCTATTAAAATTAAAAAAAAAATAGTTAATTTTACATTTTCATCAACAACTCGCGAAATATCCATAATTCGGGAAATTGAGCTATGTATTTGTGTTCCCTATTTTTCAAACCTATTAAAATTAAAAAAAAATAGGTAATTTTCCATTTTCATCGATAACTCGAGAAATATCCATAATGGGAAATTGAGCTATGTATTTGTGTTCCCTATTTTTCAAACCTATTAAAATTAAAAAGAAAAATAGTTAATTTTACATATTCATCAACAACTCGAGAAATATCCATAATTCGGGAAATTGAGCTATGTATTTGTGTTCCCTTTTAATCAAACCTATTAAAATTAAAAAAAAATAGTTAATTTTACATTTTCATCAACAACTCGAGAAATATCCATAATTCGGGAAATTGAGCTATGTATTTGTGTTCCCTATTTTTCAAACCTATTAAATTTAAAAAAAAATAGTTAATTTTACATTTCCATCGATAACTCGAGAAATATATATAATTCGGGAAATTGAGCTATGTATTTGTGTTCCCTATTTTTCAAACCTATTAAAATTAAAAAAAAAATAGTTAATTTTACATTTTCATCGATAACTCGAGAAATATCCATAATTCGGGAAATTGAGCTATGGACTTGTGTTCCCTTTTTTTCAAACCTATTAAAATTAAAAAAAAAATAGTTAATTTTACATTTTCATCGATAACTCGAGAAATATCCATAATTCGGGAAATTGAGCCATGTATTTGTGTTCCCTATTTTTCAAACCTATTAAAATTAAAAAAAAATAGTTAATTTTACATTTTCATCGATAACTCGAGAAATATATATAATTCGGGAAATTGAGCTATGTATTTGTGTTCCCTATTTTTCAAACCTATTAAAATTATAAAAAGAAAATAGTTAATTTTACATTTTCATCGATAACTCGAGAAATATCCATAATTCGGGAAATTGAGCTATGTATTTGTGTTCCCTATTTTTCAAACCTATTAAATTAAAAAAAAAATAGTTAATTTTACAATTTCATCAACAACTCGAGAAATATCCATAATTCGGGAAATTGAGCTATGTATTTGTGTTCCCTATTTTTCAAACCTATTAAAAAAAAAAAAAAAATAGTTAATTTTACATTTTCATCGATAACTCGAGAAATATCCATAATTCGGGAAATTGAGCTATGTATTTGTGTTCCCTATTTTTCAAACCTATTAAAATTAAAAAAAAATTAGTTAGTTTTACATTTTCATCGATAACTCGAGAAATATCCATAATTCGGGAAATTGAGCTTTGTATTTGTGTTCCCTTTTTTTCAAACCTATTAAAATTAAAAAAAAATAGTTAATTTTACATTTTCATCGATAACTCGAGAAATATCCATAATTCGGGAAATTGAGCTATGTATTTGTGTTCCCTTTTTTTCAAACCTATTAAAATTAAAAAAAAATAGTTAATTTTACATTTTCATCAATAACTCGAGAAATATCCATAATTCGGGAAATTGAGCTATGTATTTGTGTTCCATTTTAATCAAACCTATTAAAATTAAAAAAAAAATAGTTAATTTTACATTTTCATCAATAACTCCAGAAATATCCATAATTCGGGAAATTGAGCTATGTATTTGTGTTCCCTATTTTTCAAACCTATTAAAATTAAAACAAAATTAGTTAGTTTTACATTTTCATCGATAACTCGAGAAATATCCATAATTCGGGAAATTGAGCTATGTATTTGTGTTCCCATTTTTTCAAACCTATTAAAATTAAAAAAAAAATAGTTAATTTTACATTTTCATCAATAACTCGAGAAATATCCATAATTCGGGAAATTGAGCTATGTATTTGTGTTCCCTATTTTTCAAACCTATTAAAATAAAAAAACAAAAAAAGGTAATTTTACATTTTCATCAATAACTCGAGAAATATCCATAATTCGGGAAATTGAGCTATGTATTTGTGTTCCCTTTTTTCAAACCTATTAAAATTAAAAAAAAAATAGTTAATTTTACATTTTCATCAACAACTCGAGAAATATCCATAATTCGGGAAATTGAGCTATGTATTTGTGTTCCCTATTTTTTCAAACCTATTAAAATTAAATAAAAAATTAGTTAATTTTACATTTTCATCGATAACTCGAGAAATATCCATAATTCGGGAAATTGAGCTTTGTATTTGTGTTCCCTTTTTTTCAAACCTATTAAAATTAAAAAAAAAATAGTTAATTTTACATTTTCATCGATAACTCGAGAAATATCCATAATTCGGGAAATTGAGCCATGTATTTGTGTTCCCTATTTTTCAAACCTATTAAAATTAAAAAAAAATAGTTAATTTTACATTTTCATCGATAACTCGAGAAATATATATAATTCGGGAAATTGAGCTATGTATTTGTGTTCCCTATTTTTCAAACCTATTAAAATTATAAAAAGAAAATAGTTAATTTTACATTTTCATCGATAACTCGAGAAATATCCATAATTCGGGAAATTAAGCTATGTATTTGTGTTCCCTATTTTTCAAACCTATTAATATAAAAAAAAAAATAGTTAATTTTACAATTTCATCAACAACTCGAGAAATATCCATATTTCGGGAAATTGAGCTATGTATTTGTGTTCCCTATTTTTCAAACCTATTAAAATTAAAAAAAAAATAGTTAATTTTACATTTTCATCGATAACTCGAGAAATATCCATAATTCGGGAAATTGAGCTATGGACTTGTGTTCCCATTTTTTCAAACCAATTAAAATTAAAACAAAATTAGTTAGTTTTACATTTTCATCGATAACTCGAGAAATATCCATAATTCGGGAAATTGAGCTTTGTATTTGTGTTCCCTTTTTTTCAAACCTATTAAAATAAAAAAAAATAGTTAATTTTACATTTTTATCGATAACTCGAGAAATATCCATAATTCGGGAAATTGAGCTATGTATTTGTGTTCCTTTTTTTTCAAACCTATTAAAATTAAAAAAAAAATAGTTAATTTTACATTTTCATCAACAACTCGCGAAATATCCATAATTCGGGAAATTGAGCTATGTATTTGTGTTCCATTTTCATCAAACCTATTAAAATTAAACAAAAATAGTTAATTTTACATTTTCATCAACAACTCCAGAAATATCCATAATTCGGGAAATTGAGCTATGTATTTGTGTTCCCTATTTTTCAAACCTATTAAATTTAAAAAAAAAAATAGTTAATTTTACATTTACATCGATAACTCGAGAAATATCCATAATTCGGGAAATTGAGCTATGTATTTGTGTTCCCTATTTTTCAAACCTATTAAAATTAAAACAAAATTAGTTAGTTTTACATTTTCATCGATAACTCGAGAAATATCCATAATTCGGGAAATTGAGCTATGGACTTGTGTTCCCATTTTTTCAAACCTATTAAAATTAAAAAAAAAATAGTTAATTTTACATTTTCATCAATAACTCGAGAAATATCCATAATTCGGGAAATTGAGCTATGTATTTGTGTTCCCTATTTTTCAAACCTATTAAAATAAAAAAACAAAAAAAGGTAATTTTACATTTTCATCAATAACTCGAGAAATATCCATAATTCGGGAAATTGAGCTATGTATTTGTGTTCCCTTTTAATCAAACCTATTAAAATTAAAAAAAAATAGTTAATTTTACATTTTCATCAACAACTCGAGAAATATCCATAATTCGGGAAATTGAGCTATGTATTTGCGTTCCCATTTTTTCAAACTTATTAAAATTAAATCAAAAATTAGTTAGTTTTACATTTTCATCGATAACTCGAGAAATATCCATAATTCGGGAAATTGAGCTTTGTATTTGTGTTCCCTTTTTTTCAAACCTATTAAAATTTAAAAAAAAAATAGTTAATTTTACATTTTCATCGATAACTCGAGACATATCCATAATTCGGGAAAGTGAGCTATGTATTTGTGTTCCCTTTTTTTCAAACCTATTAAAATTAAAAAAAAATAGTTAATTTTACATTTTCATCGATAACTCGAGAAATATCCATAATTCGGGAAATTGAGCTATGTATTTGTGTTCCTTTTTTTCAAACCTATTAAAATTAAAAAAAAAAATAGTTAATTTTACATTTTCATCAACAACTCGCGAAATATCCATAATTCGGGAAATTGAGCTATGTATTTGTGTTCCCTTTTAATCAAACCTATTAAAATTAAAAAAAAATAGTTAATTTTACATTTTCATCAACAACTCGAGAAATATCCATAATTCGGGAAATTGAGCTATGTATTTGTGTTCCCATTTTTTCAAACTTATTAAAATTAAAAAAAAAAATAGTTAATTTTACATTTACATCGATAACTCGAGAAATATCCATAATTCGGGAAATTGAGCTATGTATTTGTGTTCCCTATTTTTCAAACCTATTAAAATTAAAAAAAAAATAGTTAATTTTACATTTTCATCGATAACTCGAGAAATATCCATAATTCGGGAAATTGAGCTATGGACTTGTGTTCCCTTTTTTTCAAACCTATTAAAATTAAAAAAAAAAATAGTGAATTTTACATTTTCATCGATAACTCGAGAAATATCCATAATTCGGGAAATTGAGCTATGTATTTGTGTTCCCTATTTTTCAAACCTATTAAAATTAAAAAAAAAATAGTTAATTTTACATTTTCATCGATAACTCGAGAAATATATATAATTCGGGAAATTGAGCTATGTATTTGTGTTCCCTATTTTTCAAACCTATTAAAATTATAAAAAAAAATAGTTAATTTTACATTTTCATCGATAACTCGAGAAATATCCATAATTCGGGAAATTGAGCTATGTATTTGTGTTCCCTATTTTTCAAACCTATTAAAATTAAAAAAAAAATAGTTAATTTTACAATTTCATCAACAACTCGAGAAATATCCATAATTCGGGAAATTGAGCTATGTATTTGTGTTCCCTATTTTTCAAACCTATTAAAATTAAAAAAAAAATAGTTAGTTTTACATTTTCATCGATAACTCGAGAAATATCCATAATTCGGGAAATTGAGCTATGTATTTGTGTTCCCTATTTTTCAAACCTATTAAAATTATAAAAAGAAAATAGTTAATTTTACATTTTCATCAATAACTCGAGAAATATCCATAATTCGGGAAATTAAGCTTTGTATTTGTGTTCCCTTTTTTTCAAACCTATTAAAATTTAAAAAAAAATAGTTAATTTTACATTTTCATCGATAACTCGAGACATATCCATAATTCGGGAAATTGAGCTATGTATTTGTGTTCCCTTTTTTTCAAACCTATTAAAGATAAAAAAAAAATAGTTAATTTTACATTTTCATCGATAACTCGAGAAATATCCATAATTCGGGAAATTGAGCTATGTATTTGTGTTCCCTTTTTTTCAAACCTATTAAAATTAAAAAAAAAATAGTTAATTTTACATTTTCATCAACAACTCGCGAAATATCCATTATTCGGGAAATTGAGCTATGTATTTGTGTTCCCTATTTTTCAAACCTATTAAAATTAAAAAAAAAATAGTTAATTTTACAATTTCATCAACAACTCGAGAAATATCCATAATTCGGGAAATTGAGCTATGTATTTGTGTTCCCTATTTTTCAAACCTATTAAAATTAAAAAAAAATAGTTAATTTTACATTTTCATCGATAACTCGAGAAATATATATAATTCGGGAAATTGAGCTATGTATTTGTGTTCCCTATTTTTCAAACCTATTAAAATTATAAAAAAAAAATAGTTAATTTTACATTTTCATCGATAACTCGAGAAATATATATAATTCGGGAAATTGAGCTATGTATTTGTGTTCCCTATTTTTCAAACCTATTAAAATTATAAAAAATAAATAGTTAATTTTACATTTTCATCGATAACTCGAGAAATATCCATAATTCGGGAAATTGAGCTATGTATTTGTGTTCCCTTTTAATCAAACCTATTAAAATAAAATAAAAAATAGTTAATTATACATTTTCATCGATAGCTCGAGATATATCCATAATTTGGGAAATTGAGCTATGTATTTGTGTTCCCTATTTTTCAAACCTATTAAAATTTAAAAAAAAAAATAGTTTATTTTACATTTTCATCAATAACTCGAGAAATATCCATAATTCGGGAAATTTAGCTATGAATTTGTGTTCCCTTTTTTTCAAACCTATTAAAATTAAAAAAAAAAATAGTTAATTTTACAATTTCATCAACAACTCGAGAAATATCCATAATTCGGGAAATTGAGCTATGTATTTGTGTTCCCTATTTTTCAAACCTATTAAAATTAAAAAAAAAATAGTTAATTTTACATTTTCATCGATAACTCGAGAAATATACATAATTCGGGAAATTGAGCTATGTATTTGTGTTCCCTATTTTTCAAACCTATTAAAATTAAAAAAAAATAGTTAATTTTACATTTTCATCGATAACTCGAGAAATATATATAATTCGGGAAATTGAGCTATGTATTTGTGTTCCCTATTTTTCAAACCACTTATAAATTATAAAAAATAAATAGTTAATTTTACATTTTCATCAATAACTCGAGAAATATCCATAATTCGGGAAATTGAGCTATGTATTTGTGTTCCCTTTTAATCAAACCTATTAAAATAAAAAAAAAAATAGTTAATTATACATTTTCATCGATAGCTCGAGATATATCCATAATTTGGGAAATTGAGCTATGTATTTGTGTTCCCTATTTTTCAAACCTATTAAAATTAAAAAAAAAATAGTTAATTTTACATTTTCATCAATAACTCGAGAAATATCCATAATTCGGGAAATTTAGCTAGTGAATTTGTGTTCCCTTTTTTTCAAACCTATTAAAATTAAAAAAAAAATAGTTAATTTTACATTTTCATCGATAACTCGAGAAATATCCATAATTCGGGAAATTGAGCTATGTATTTGTGTTCCCTATTTTTCAAACCTATTGAAATTAAAAAAAAAATAGTTAATTTTACATTTTCATCGATAACTCGAGAAATATCCATAATTCGGGAAATTGAGCTATGTATTTGTGTTCCCTATTTTTCAAACCTATTAAAATTAAAAAAAAAAATAGTTTATTTTACATTTTCATCAATAACTCGAGAAATATCCATAATTCGGGAAATTTAGCTATGTATTTGTGTTCCCTTTTTTTCAAACCTATTAAAATTAAAAAAAAATAGTTAATTTTACATTTTCATCGATAACTCGAGAAATATCCATAATTCGGGAAATTGAGCTATGTATTTGTGTTCCCATTTTTTCAAACCTATTAAAATTATAAAAAAAAAATAGTTAATTTTACATTTTCATCGATAACTCGAGAAATATCCATAATTCGGGAAATTAAGCTATGTATTTGTGTTCCCTATTTTTCAAACCTATTAAAATTAAAAAAAAAATAGTTAATTTTACAATTTCATCAACAACTCGAGAAATATCCATATTTCGGGAAATTGAGCTATGTATTTGTGTTCCCTATTTTTCAAACCTATTAAAATAAAAAAAAAAATAGTTAATTTTACATTTTCATCGATAACTCGAGAAATATCCATAATTCGGGAAATTGAGCTATGGACTTGTGTTCCCTTTTTTCAAACCAATTAAAATTAAAAACAAAATTAGTTAGTTTTACATTTTCATCGATAACTCGAGAAATATCCATAATTCGGGAAATTGAGCTTTGTATTTGTGTTCCCTTTTTTTCAAACCTATTAAAATTAAAAAAAAATAGTTAATTTTACATTTTCATCGATAACTCGAGAAATATCCATAATTCGGGAAATTGAGCTATGTATTTGTGTTCCTTTTTTTCAAACCTATTAAAATTAAAAAAAAATAGTTAATTTTACATTTTCATCAACAACTCGAGAAATATCCATAATTCGGGAAATTGAGCTATGTATTTGTGTTCCCTATTTTTCAAACCTATTAAAATTAAAAAAAAATAGTTAATTTTACATTTTCATCGATAACTCGAGAAATATCCATAATTCGGGAAATTGAGCTATGGATTTGTGTTCCCATTTTTTCAAACCAATTAAAATTAAAACAAAATTAGTTAGTTTTACATTTTCATCGATAACTCGAGAAATATCCATAATTCGGGAAATTGAGCTTTGTATTTGTGTTCCCTTTTTTTCAAACCTATTAAAATTAAAAAAAAAATAGTTAATTTTACATTTTCATCGATAACTCGAGAAATATCCATAATTCGGGAAATTGAGCTATGTATTTGTGTTCCTTTTTTTTCAAACCTATTAAAATTAAAAAAAAAATAGTTAATTTTACATTTTCATCAACAACTCGAGAAATATCCATATTTCGGGAAATTGAGCTATGTATTTGTTTTCCCTATTTTTCAAACCTATTAAAATTAAAAAAAAATAGTTAATTTTACATTTTCATCGATAACTTGAGAAATATCCATAATTCGGGAAATTGAGCTATGGACTTGTGTTCCCATTTTTTCAAACCAATTAAAATTAAAAAAAAATTAGTTAGTTTTACATTTTCATCGATAACTCGAGAAATATCCATAATTCGGGAAATTGAGCTTTGTATTTGTGTTCCCTTTTTTTCAAACCTATTAAAATTAAAAAAAAAATAGTTAATTTTACATTTTCATCGATAACTCGAGAAATATCCATAATTCGGGAAATTGAGCTATGTATTTGTGTTCCTTTTTTTTCAAACCTATTAAAATTAAAAAAAAAATAGTTAATTTTACATTTTCATCAACAACTCGCGAAATATCCATAATTCGGGAAATTGAGCTATGTATTTGTGTTCCATTTTAATCAAACCTATTAAAATTAAACAAAAATAGTTAATTTTACATTTTCATCAACAACTCCAGAAATATCCATAATTCGGGAAATTGAGCTATGTATTTGTGTTCCCTATTTTTCAAACCTATTAAATAAAAAAAAAAAAATAGTTAATTTTACATTTACATCGATAACTCGAGAAATATCCATAATTCGGGAAATTGAGCTATGTATTTGTGTTCCCTATTTTTCAAACCTATTAAAATTAAAACAAAATTAGTTAGTTTTACATTTTCATCGATAACTCGAGAAATATCCATAATTCGGGAAATTGAGCTATGGATTTGTGTTCCCATTTTTTCAAACCTATTAAAATTAAAAAAAAATAGTTAATTTTACATTTTCATCAATAACTCGAGAAATATCCATAATTCTGGAAATTGAGCTATGTATTTGTGTTCCCTATTTTTCAAACCTATTAAAATAAAAAAACAAAAAAAGGTAATTTTACATTTTCATCAATAACTCGAGAAATATCCATAATTCGGGAAATTGAGCTATGTATTTGTGTTCCCTTTTAATCAAACCTATTAAAATTAAAAAAAAATAGTTAATTTTACATTTTCATCAACAACTCGAGAAATATCCATAATTCGGGAAATTGAGCTATGTATTTGTGTTCCCATTTTTTCAAACCTATTAAAATTAAATCAAAAAATAGTTAGTTTTACATTTTCATCGATAACTCGAGAAATATCCATAATTCGGGAAATTGAGCTTTGTATTTGTGTTCCCTTTTTTTCAAACCTATTAAAATTTAAAAAAAAATAGTTAATTTTACATTTTCATCGATAACTCGAGAAATATCCATAATTCGGGAAATTGAGCTATGTATTTGTGTTCCCTTTTTTTCAAACCTATTAAAATTAAAAAAAAAATAGTTAATTTTACATTTTCATCGATAACTCGAGAAATATCCATAATTCGGGAAATTGAGCTATGTATTTGTGTTCCCTTTTTTTCAAACCTATTAAAATTAAAAAAAAAAATAGTTAATTTTACATTTTCATCAACAACTCGCGAAATATCCATAATTCGGGAAATTGAGCTATGTATTTGTGTTCCCTTTTTAATCAAACCTATTAAAATTAAAAAAAAATAGTTAATTTTACATTTTCATCAACAACTCGAGAAATATCCATAATTCGGGAAATTGAGCTATGTATTTGTGTTCCCTATTTTTCAAACCTATTAAAATTAAAAAAAAAAATAGTTAATTTTACATTTACATCGATAACTCGAGAAATATCCATAATTCGGGAAATTGAGCTATGTATTTGTGTTCCCTATTTTTCAAACCTATTAAAATTAAAAAAAAAATAGTTAATTTTACATTTTCATCAATAACTCGAGAAATATCCATAATTCGGGAAATTGAGCTATGGACTTGTGTTCCCTTTTTTCAAACCTATTAAAATTAAAAAAAAAATAGTTAATTTTACATTTTCATCGATAACTCGAGAAATATCCATAATTCGGGAAATTGAGCTATGTATTTGTGTTCCCTATTTTTCAAACCTATTAAAATTAAAAAAAAATAGTTAATTTTACATTTTCATCGATAACTCGAGAAATATCCATAATTCGGGAAATTGAGCTATGTATTTGTGTTCCCTATTTTTCAAACCTATTAAAATTATAAAAAGAAAATAGTTAATTTTACATTTTCATCGATAACTCGAGAAATATCCATAATTCGGGAAATTGAGCTATGTATTTGTGTTCCCTATTTTTCAAACCTATTAAAATTAAAAAAAAATAGTTAATTTTACAATTTCATCAACAACTCGAGAAATATCCATAATTCGGGAAATTGAGCTATGTATTTGTGTTCCCTATTTTTCAAACCTATTAAAATTAAAAAAAAATAGTTAATTTTACATTTTCATCGATAACTCGAGAAATATCCATAATTCGGGAAATTGAGCTATGTATTTGTGTTCCCTATTTTTCAAACCTATTAAAATTATAAAAAAAAAATAGTTAATTTTACATTTTCATCAATAACTCGAGAAATATCCATAATTCGGGAAATTGAGCTATGTATTTGTGTTCCCTTTTTTTCAAACCTATTAAAATTTAAAAAAAAATAGTTAATTTTACATTTTCATCGATAACTCGAGAAATATCCATAATTCGGGAAATTGAGCTATGTATTTGTGTTCCCTTTTTTTCAAACCTATTAAAATAAAAAAAAATAGTTAATTTTACATTTTCATCGATAACTCGAGAAATATCCATAATTCGGGAAATTGAGCTATGTATTTGTGTTCCCTTTTTTCAAACCTATTAAAATTAAAAAAAAAATAGTTAATTTTACATTTTCATCAATAACTCGAGAAATATCCATAATTCGGGAAATTGAGCTATGTATTTGTGTTCCCTTTTTTTCAAACCTATTAAAATTAAAAAAAAATAGTTAATTTTACAATTTCATCAACAACTCGAGAAATATCCATAATTCGGGAAATTGAGCTATGTATTTGTGTTCCCTATTTTTCAAACCTATTAAAATTAAAAAAAAAATAGTTAATTTTACATTTTCATCGATAACTCGAGAAATATATATAATTCGGGAAATTGAGCTATGTATTTGTGTTCCCTATTTTTCAAACCTATTAAAAATAAAAAAAAAATAGTTAATTTTACATTTTCATCGATAACTCGAGAAATATATATAATTCGGGAAATTGAGCTATGTATTTGTGTTCCCTATTTTTCAAACCTATTAAAATTATAAAAAATAAATAGTTAATTTTACATTTTCATCGATAACTCGAGAAATATCCATAATTCGGGAAATTGAGCTATGTATTTGTGTTCCCTTTTAATCAAACCTTTTAAAATAAAATAAAAAATAGTTAATTATACATTTTCATCGATAGCTCGTGATATATCCATAATTTGGGAAATTGAGCTATGTATTTGTGTTCCCTATTTTTCAAACCTATTAAAAAAAAAAAAAAAATAGTTTATTTTACATTTTCATCAATAACTCGAGAAATATCCATAATTCGGGAAATTGAGCTATGAATTTGTGTTCCCTTTTTTTCAAACCTATTAAAATTAAAAAAAAAATAGTTAATTTTACATTTTCATCGATAACTCGAGAAATATCCATAATTCGGGAAATTGAGCTATGTATTTGTGTTCCCTATTTTTCAAACCTATTGAAATTAAAAAAAAATAGTTAATTTTACATTTTCATCGATAACTCGAGAAATATCCATAATTCGGGAAATTGAGCTATGTATTTGTGTTCCCTATTTTTCAAACCTATTAAAATTAAAAAAAAAAATAGTTTATTTTACATTTTCATCAATAACTCGAGAAATATCCATAATTCGGGAAATTTAGCTATGAATTTGTGTTCCCTTTTTTCAAACCTATTAAAATTAAAAAAAAATAGTTAATTTTACATTTTCATCGATAACTCGAGAAATATCCATAATTCGGGAAATTGAGCTATGTATTTGTGTTCCCTTTTTTTCAAACCTATTAAAATTATAAAAAATAAATAGTTAATTTTACATTTTCATCGATAACTCGAGAAATATCCATAATTCGGGAAATTGAGCTATGTATTTGTGTTCCCTATTTTTCAAACCTATTAAAATTAAAAAAAAAATAGTTAATTTTACATTTTCATCGATAACTCGAGAAATATCCATAATTCGGGAAATTGAGCTATGTATTTGTGTTCCCCATTTTTCAAACCTATTAAAATTATAAAAAATAAATAGTTAATTTTACATTTTCATCGATAACTCGAGAAATATCCATAATTCGGGAAATTGAGCTATGTATTTGTGTTCCCTTTTAATCAAACCTATTAAAATAAAATAAAAAATAGTTAATTATACATTTTCATCGATAGCTCGAGATATATCCATAATTTGGGAAATTGAGCTATGTATTTGTGTTCCCTATTTTTCAAACCTATTAAAATTAAAAAAAAAAATAGTTTATTTTACATTTTCATCAATAACTCGAGAAATATCCATAATTCGGGAAATTTAGCTATGAATTTGTGTTCCCTTTTTTCAAACCTATTAAAATAAAAAAAAAATAGTTAATTTTACATTTTCATCGATAACTCGAGAAATATCCATAATTCGGGAAATTGAGCTATGTATTTGTGTTCCCTATTTTTCAAACCTATTAAAATTAAAAAAAATAGTTAATTTTACATTTTCATCGATAACTCGAGAAATATCCATAATTCGGGAAATTGAGCTATGTATTTGTGTTCCCTATTTTTCAAACCTATTAAAATTAAAAAAAAAATAGTTTATTTTACATTTTCATCAATAACTCGAGAAATATCCATAATTCGGGAAATTTAGCTATGAATTTGTGTTCCCTTTTTTTCAAACCTATTAAAATTAAAAAAAAAATAGTTAATTTTACATTTTCATCGATAACTCGAGAAATATCCATAATTCGGGAAATTGAGCTATGTATTTGTGTTCCCATTTTTTCAAACCTATTAAAATTATAAAAAAAAAATAGTTAATTTTACATTTTCATCGATAACTCGAGAAATATCCATAATTCGGGAAATTGAGCTATGTATTTGTGTTCCCTATTTTTCAAACCTATTAAAAAAAAAAAAAAAAATAGTTAATTTTACATTTTCATCAATAACTCGAGAAATATCCATAATTCGGGAAATTGAGCTATGTATTTGTGTTCCCTTTTAATCAAACCTATTAAAAAAAAAAAAAATAGTTAATATTACATTTTCATCAACAACTCGAGAAATATCCATAATTCGGGAAATTGAGCTATGTATTTGTGTTCCCTTTTTTTCAAACCTATTAAAATTAAAAAAAAATAGTTAATGTAACATTTTCATCGATAACTCGAGAAATATCCATAATTCGGGAAATTGAGCTATGAATTTGTGTTCCATTTTTTTCAAACCTATTAAAATTAAAAAAAAAATAGTTAATTTTGCATTTTCATCAACAACTCGAGAAATATCCATAATTCGGGAAATTGAGCTATGTATTTGTGTTCCCTATTTTTCAAACCTATTAATATTAAAAAAAAAATTTTTTATTTAAAATTTTCATCGATAGCTCGAGAAATATATATAATTCGGGAAATTGAGCTATGTATTTGTGTTCCCTTTTTTTCAAACCTATTAAAATTAAAAACAAAAAAAATTCTTAATTTTACATTTTCATCGATAACTCGAGAAATATCCATAATTCGGGAAATTGAGCTATGTATTTGTGTTCCCATTTTTTCAAACCTATTAAAATTATAAAAAATAAATAGTTAATTTTACATTTTCATCGATAACTCGAGAAATATCCATAATTCGGGAAATTGAGCTATGTATTTGTGCTCCCATTTTTTCAAACCTATTAAAATTAAAAAAAAAATAGTTAATTTTAAATTTTCATCGATAACTCGAGAAATATCCATAATTCGGGAAATTGAGCTATGTATTTGTGTTCCCTTTTTTCAAACCTATTAAAATAAAAAAAAAAATAGTTAATTCTACATTTTCATCGATAACTCGAGAAATATCCATAATTCGGGAAATTGAGCTATGTATTTGTGTTCTCTTTTTTTTAAACCCATTGAAATTAAAAAAAAAATAGTTAATTTTACATTTTCATCGATAACTCGAGAAATATCCATAATTCGGGAAATTGAGCTATGTATTTGTGTTCTCTTTTTTTTAAACCCATTGAAATTAAAAAAAAAATAGTTAATTTTACATTTTCATCGATAACTCGAGAAATATCCATAATTCGGGAAATTGAGCTATGTATTTGTGTTCCCTTTTAATCAAACCTATTGAAATTAAAAAAATAAATAGTTAATTTTACATTTTCATCGATAACTCGAGAAATATCCATAATTCGGGAAATTGAGCTATGTATTTGTGTTCCCATTTAATCAAACCTATTAAAATAAAAAAAAAAAATAGTTCATTTTACATTTTCATCGATAACTCGAGAAATATCCAAAATTCGGGAAATTGAGCTATGTATTTGTGCTCCCTATTTTTCAAACCTATTAAAATTAAAAAAAAAAATAGTGAATTTTACATTTTCATCGATAACTCGAGAAATATCCATAATTCGGGAAATTGAGCTATGTATTTGTGTTCCCTTTTTTCAAACCTATTAAAATTAAAAAAAAAAAATAGTTAATTTTACATTTTCGTCGATAACTCGAGAAATATCCATAATTCGGGAAATTGAGCTATGTATTTGTGTCCCCATTTTTTCAAACCTATTAAAATTAAAAAAAAAAAGTTAGTATTTCATTTTCATCGATAACTCGAGAAATATCCATAATTCGGGAAATTGATCTATGTATTTGTGTTCCCTATTTTTCAAACCTATTAATATTAAAAAAAAAATAGTTAATATTACATTTTCATCGATAACTCGAGAAATATCCATAATTCGGGAAATTGAGCTATGTATTTGTGTTCCCTTTTTTTTCAAACCTATTAAAATTAAAAAAAAAATAGTTAATGTAACATTTTCATCGATAACTCGAGAAATATCCATAATTCGGGAAATTGAGCTATGAATTTGTGTTCCATTTTTTTCAAACCTATTAAAATTAAAAAAAAAATAGTTAATTTTACATTTTCATCGATAACTCGAGAAATATCCATAATTCGGGAAATTGAGCTATGTATTTGTGTTCCCTATTTTTCAAACCTATTAATATTAAAAAAAAAAATTTTTTATTTTAAATTTTCATCGATAGCTCGAGAAATATATATAATTCGGGAAATTGAGCTATGTATTTGTGTTCCCTTTTTTTCAAACCTATTAAAATTAAAAACAAAAAAAATTCTTAATTTTACATTTTCATCAACAACTCGAGAAATATCCATAATTCGGGAAATTGAGCTATGTATTTGTGTTCCCTATTTTTTCAAACCTATTAAAATTAAAAAAAAAAATTAGTTTATTTTACATTTTCATCAATAACTCGAGAAATATCCATAATTCGGGAAATTTAGCTATGAATTTGTGTTCCCTTTTTTCAAACCTATTAAAATTTAAAAAAAAATAGTTAATTTTACATTTTCATCGATAACTCGAGAAATATCCATAATTCGGGAAATTGAGCTATGTATTTGTGTTCCCATTTTTTTCAAACCTATTAAAATATTAAAAAAAATAGTTATTTTAATTTTTATAGAATAAAAATTGGTGTATTTTGTTCCCTTTTTTCAAACTATTAAAATTAAAAAAAAATAGTTAATTTTACATTTTCATCGATAACTCGAGAAATATCCATAATTCGGGAAATTGAGCTATGTATTTGTGTTCCCTATTTTTTCAAACCTATTAAAATTATAAAAAAAAATAGTTAATTTTACATTTTCATCGATAACTCGAGAAATATCCATAATTCGGGAAATTGAGCTATGTATTTGTGTTCCCTATTTTTCAAACCTATTAAAATTTATTAAAAAATAAATAGTTAATTTTACATTTTCATCGATAACTCGAGAAATATCCATAATTCGGGAAATTGAGCTATGTATTTGTGTTCCCTTTAATCAAACCTATTAAAAATAAAAAAAAAAATAGTTAATTAATTTTACATTTTCATCGATAACTCGAGAAATATCCATAATTTGGGAAATTGAGCTATGTATTTGTGTTCCCTATTTTTCAAACCTATTAAAATTAAAAAAAAAAATAGTTAATTTTACATTTTCATCAATAACTCGAGAAATATCCATAATTCGGGAAATTTAGCTATGAATTTGTGTTCCCTTTTTTTCAAACCTATTAAAATTAAAAAAAAAATAGTTAATTTTACATTTTCATCGATAACTCGAGAAATATCCATAATTCGGGAAATTGAGCTATGTATTTGTGTTCCCTATTTTTCAAACCTATTAAAATTTCAAACCTATTGAAATTAAAAAAAAAATAGTTAATTTTACATTTTCATCGATAACTCGAGAAATATCCATAATTCGGGAAATTGAGCTATGTATTTGTGTTCCCATTTTTTCAAACCTATTAAAATTAAAAAAAAAAGTTATTTATTTTACATTTTCATCGATAACTCGAGAAATATCCATAATTCGGGAAATTGAGCTATGTATTTGTGTTCCCCTTTTTTTCAAACCTATTAAAATTAAAAAAAAAAAAATAGTTAATTTTACATTTTCATCGATAACTCGAGAAATATCCATAATTCGGGAAATTGAGCTATGTATTTGTGTTCCCTATTTTTCAAACCTATTAAAATTAAAAAAAAAAATAGTTAATTTTACATTTTCATCGATAACTCGAGAAATATCCATAATTCGGGAAATTGAGCTATGTATTTGTGTTCCCATTTTTTCAAACCTATTAAAATTAAAAAAAAATAGTTAATTTTACATTTTCATCGATAACTCGAGAAATATCCATAATTCGGGAAATTGAGCTATGTATTTGTGTTCAACCTTAATAAAAAGTTATTTTAATTTTTTTCAAACCTATTAAAATTAACCTATTAAAAAAAAAAATAGTTAATTTTACATTTTCATCGATAACTCGAGAAATATCCATAATTCGGGAAATTGAGCTATGTATTTGTGTTCCCTTTTTTTCAAACCCATTGAAATTAAAAAAAAATAGTTAATTTTACATTTTCATCGATAACTCGAGAAATATCCATAATTCGGGAAATTGAGCTATGTATTTGTGTTCCCTTTTTTTCAAACCTATTAAAATTAAAAAAAAAATAGTTAATTTTACATTTTCATCGATAACTCGAGAAATATCCATAATTCGGGAAATTGAGCTATGTATTTGTGTTCCCTTTTAATCAAACCTATTAAAATTAAAAAAAAAATAGTGAATTTTAAATTTTCATCGATAACTCGAGAAATATCCATAATTCGGGAAATTGAGCTATGTATTTGTGTTCCCTTTTTTTCAAACCTATTAAAATTAAAAAAAAAAAATAGTTAATTCTACATTTTCATCGATAACTCGAGAAATATCCATAATTCGGGAAATTGAGCTATGTATTTGTGTTCTCTTTTTTTTAAACCCATTGAAATTAAAAAAAAAATAGTTAATTTTACATTTTCATCGATAACTCGAGAAATATCCATAATTCGGGAAATTGAGCTATGTATTTGTGATCCCTTTTTTTTCAAACCTATTAAAATTAAAAAAAAATAGTTAATTTTACAACACATCGATAACTCGAGAAATATCCATAATTCGGGAAATTGAGCTATGTATTTGTGTTCCCTTTTAATCAAACCTATTGAAATTAAAAAAATAATAGTTAATTTTACATTTTCAACGATAACTCGAGAAATATCCATAATTCGGGAAATTTAGCTATGTATTTGTGTTCCCATTTTTTCAAACCTATTAAAATTAAAAGAAAAATAGTTAATTTTACATTTTCATCAACAACTCGAGAAATATCCATAATTCGGGAAATTGAGCTATGTATTTGTGTTCCATTTAATCAAACCTATTAAAATAAAAAAAAAATAGTTAATTTTACATTTTCATCGATAACTCGAGAAATATCCAAAATTCGGGAAATTGAGCTATGTATTTGTGCTCCCTATTTTTCAAACCTATTAAAATTAAAAAAAAAAAATAGATAATTTTACATTTTCATCGATAACTCGAGAAATATCCATAATTCGGGAAATTGAGCTACGTATTTGTGATCCCTTTTTTTCAAACCTATTAAAATTAAAAAAAATTAGTTAATTTTACAATTCATCGATAACTCGAGAAATATCCATAATTCGGGAAATTGAGCTATGTATTTGTGTTCCCTTTTAATCAAACCTATTGAAATTAAAAAAAAAATAGTTAATTTTACATTTTCATCGATAACTCGAGAAATATCCATAATTCGGGAAATTGAGCTATGTATTTGTGTTCCCATTTTTTCAAACCTATTAAAATTAAAAGAAAAAAAGTTAATTTTACATTTTCATCAACAACTCGAGAAATATCCATAATTCGGGAAATTGAGCTATGTATTTGTGTTCCCATTTAATCAAACCTATTAAAATAAAAAAAAAAATAGTTAATTTTACATTTTCATCGATAACTCGAGAAATATCCAAAATTCGGGAAATTGAGCTATGTATTTGTGCTCCCTATTTTTCAAACCTATTAAAATTAAAAAAAAAATAGTTAATTTTACATTTTCATCGATAACTCGAGAAATATCCAAAATTCGGGAAATTGAGCTATGTATTTGTGCTCCCTATTTTTCAAACCTATTAAAATTAAAAAAAAAATAATTAATTTTTCATTTTCATCGATAACTCGAGAAATATCCATAATTCGGGAAATTGAGCTATGTATTTGTGTTCCCTTTTTTTCAAACCTATTAAAATTAAAAAAAAAAATAGTTAATTTTACATTTTCATCGATAACTCGAGAAATATCCATAATTCGGGAAATTGAGCTACGTATTTGTGATCCCTTTTTTTCAAACCTATTAAAATTAAAAAAAATTAGTTAATTTTACAATACATCGATAACTCGAGAAATATCCATAATTCGGGAAATTGAGCTATGTATTTGTGTTCCCTTTTTTTCAAACCTATTAAAATTTAAAAAAATATAGTTAATTTTACATTTTCATCGATAACTCGAGAAATATCCATAATTCGGGAAATTGAGCTATGTATTTGTGTTCCCATTTAATCAAACCTATTAAAATAAAAAAAAAAATAGTTAATTTTACATTTTCATCGATAACTCGAGAAATATCCAAAATTCGGGAAATTGAGCTATGTATTTGTGCTCCCTATTTTTCAAACCTATTAAAATTAAAAAAAAAATAGTGAATTTTACATTTTCATCGATAACTCGAGAAATATCCATAATTCGGGAAATTGAGCTATGTATTTGTGTTCCCTTTTTTTCAAACCTATTAAAATTAAAAAAAAAAAATAGTTAATTTTACATTTTCATCGATAACTCGAGAAATATCCATAATTCGGGAAATTGAGCTATGTATTTGTGTTCCCATTTTTTCAAACCTATTAAAATTAAAAAAAAAAAATAGTTAATATATCATTTTCATCGATAACTCGAGAAATATCCATAATTCGGGAAATTGATCTATGTATTTGTGTTCCCTTTTTTTCAAACCTATTAAAATTTAAAAAAATATAGTTAATTTTACATTTTCATCGATAACTCGAGAAATATCCATAATTCGGGAAATCGAGCTATGTATTTGTGTTCCCATTTTTTCAAACCTATTAAAATTAAAAAAAAAAAAATAGTTAATTTTACATTTTCATCGATAACTCGAGAAATATCCATAATTCGGGAAATTGAGCTATGTATTTGTGTTCCCATTTTTTCAAACCTGTTAAAATAAAAAAAAAAATAGTTAATTTTACATTTTCATCGATAACTCGAGAAATATCCTGTAAAAGCGATGCTATTGTTGTTTTTGTTGTATTTTGGTATCGTTTATTCTTTAGTTCGTTTATTTATTCATTTATTGTAATTGCGTTCTTAATTTCAATCGACGATCCGCTGCGTGTCTATCTCTCAATAATCAGATATGAACCACTCTGCCGATCTCCGTCAGCGATGGGATATCGCATGAACTATCGATAGCTCAAACTATCTGATTGTATGAGAGTTCATGCGATACCGATATAATTTACAATTAAATATAATCTAACATAGTATACAATTTAATATAACTTAACAGCTCGGCCATTCTGACACTTTGATCGACCCGATCAAACTTAGTATTTAGAAATTGTAAATTAAAGTTATATACATAATGATAGAGTTTTAAATTATTCTGGTGGTTCTGAATCACCTTCGACATTGGTTCTCCAATCTGCCCATTTTTTTATTCTGCAAGCTTCTATTATACCTTCATACGGAATTTGCGTTACTTGGCAGTTATCTACATCTGTTACAACGTATCTATCGTTTGGTAAAATTTTCTTAATTACATAGGGATCTTTATATTTTGCTATGCATTTTTTAATCAGAGTGTTATACTGGTTCGGAAATTTTGGACAACATCATCTTTATAATTCGATTAACCCGCTCCACTTGGCCTTGGGGAATGCGGTGGCGACTTTTACGTGTTCGATATTGTTTTTAAGTAAGAACTCTCCAAATTCCACAGAAGTGAAACAGCTTCCCCTATCGCTTATTATTCTTTTCGGTCGACTATAACGTTCGAAAAATTTTGTAAGACATGCCTTATGGTCGTTTGTATTGGTTGTATTTACCGGAAAGAGCTTAACGTATTTCGTAAATGCGTCAACGACTACCAATATGTGTTTTTTCTTAGAGGCAATTGACGGCAAAGGACCAAAGTGGTCAACGTGAAGGGTATCGAAAGGAATTGGTTTTTTCGGAATGTTGTGCAATGTGCGATTACTTAAATGACGTGGAACGGAATACATAATACATTTAAGAGAGTTGCTTATAAAATTTTTAACTTTCTTGTCCATGTTAGGGAACCAATAATGACGTTTTATTTCTGAAACTACTTTTGCCGACCCCAGGTGACACAGTTTTTCATGAACTGTGCGAATGATATTATTTTCCATTTCTACTGGAACATATAAAAGTAGTGTTCCGTTATTTTCTTTCCGATACACTATACCATCGTCAAGTTCAAAGTTTTTTACTGCACCGGACTCTAGTTCGTCTCTTAACTTTAAAATAGCACTATCTCGATTTTGAGTTATGTGTAACTGAATATCAATGCTATCTTCTTCTATTACTGAGACAAAGTGGTTTGCTTCGCCTAAGTTCTGAAGGCTTGCGGAAGAGTCTAAATGTCTACTTAATGCGTCTACATGAATCATATATTTACCACTTCTATGTTGAATATGGCAATTATAGTTCGATAGCTCTAATGCCCACCTGGCTATTCTTACATTGATACTTTTTCTTTCTAATGTGAGGATAAGTGCATTACAATCCGTTATAATTTTGAATTCTATTCCATCCAAGTAAATATTAAACTTTCTCTGTGCATAAATTATAGCTAAGGTTTCTAGTTCAAAGCTATGATATCTCCCCTCTTGCGGTGTAGTAGCTTGAGAAAAGTAAGCAATCGGGTGAAATTTTCCGTCGTTTTGTTTCTGAAACAAAATAGCACCGAAACCTATCTGGCTTGCGTCACAGTGAAGCTCTGTTTCTTTGTCTGGATTATAAAGTGCTAACACAGGCTCCGATGTTAAGGAATCGCACAAGAATTTAAACGCTTGTAAGCACTCATCCGAAAAATTAAATTCTTTATTCGGCTTTGTCAGATTTCGAAGAGGTTTTGCAATGCACGAAAGGAAGGTACAAATCGCCTGAAATACGAAAAAAGTCCTAAACACTTTTCTACTTCAGCAACATTTTTGGGAATAGCAAGGTGCCTTATTGCCTGTGGTTATTGTTTGGTTTAATCCCATCTTTGCATATGCTAAATCACAAAAAATCGATTTGTGAAAAACAGAATTTACACTTTGACAATTTGAGCTGCAATCAGAATTCGGACAGTCTTCTCAAGACTTTTTAATAGAACAATGTGTTCCTCAAAAGTTTTTGTTCCTATAGCGATATCGTCCATATAGACAGCAATATTCCCTTCTTTGATAATTGGTTCTAAAACGAAATTAATAAACCTCTGAAAAACCGCAGGTGCGTTCTTAAGACCAAATGGCATTCGCAAATATTCGTATTGTCCGTTTGGTGTTACAAAAGCAGTGTACTTAATTGAATCTTCCGCTACTTTCACCTGGTGGAACCCACTTTTTAAATCCAATATAGTAAAGTATTTTTTTCCTTCTAGTTTTTCTAAGCAATCATCTATACGTGCGATTGGGTAATCGTCTCTTTCAGTTATCTTATTTAACTGCCTATAGTCGACACACATCCTTTTCTCGCCACTTTTCTTCTTCACTAAAACAATTGCTGAAGAGTACGGTGATGTACTTGGTCTTATATGTCCTAGAGACAGGAGTTCATCAATTATTGACTCTGTTGCGGAATAAACCCGTAAATCAAACATTAGCTTTATTCTCATTTCGTAGTTGTGAGTTGCGATCGGAACATTTTCAATATTCAGATAGTTTTCCTTAATGATATCACTGACCCTACCGTAATCTTCTTTACTTAAATCGGAGTTAATATTAGATTCAATATCTTCACTTACATCAATATTCATTATGAAACTATCGAGTGTTCTATTACTTAACGGACGTATATCAGAAAATTCACTGATCAACGGAAGTATATCGGAAGTTTAACTATTTTTACTAATCAACGGAAGTATATCAGAAGTTTCACTACTGACTGTCGACTCAACAGAAGGTTCGCTATGTATTGGAGGCGGAACAGAAGAGTTATTATTCAATATTTTTTGATCAAACTTTTCAATATTCGGAAGGAGCGCTATTTCCTTTTTCACATTGGAGCGTTCCCGACATAATTCACAGTTTTCAACAATACTGTCTGTTTTCAATGAGCTATAAATACAATGCAAAGAATTCTCGTCAATCTTCAAAATATCTTTATTTGCCGTAACTTCAATGCATGGCACCTTAATTCCTTTTTGGAAAAACAATTTCAATTTAAATGACTTCAAAAAGTCCCTTCCCAGCAATACTGGGTAAGGGATACAATTATTAGGAACAACAAAAAGCAATACTTCATTTGTAATGTTTTCAAACGTAACTTTAGTGATTAATTTTCCGAAAGTGCAAAGTCTAAAATTTCCGAGTCCTCTGAAACACGTGTCGTAAAGCGAGTGCCCTATTAAATTTTGTGGCAGAGCGGAATGTCGTATCAAGCTAATGGCGCTGCCCGTATCCAGCAGACAAGAGAAATTATTACTAAATGGCAGGCTATCAATGTCGAAAGTAATTCTTACCCTATTAGCAAATGGGACTTCTGAAGGATCATCGTCGGCAACATCGAGACCCTGGTGTCCGTCATCAGCAAAGGCGATCGTTTTCTTTACTGAGGGCGGACTTGCAGTACAATTTTTTATCGTGTGTTTAAAATATATGAAACGGGAAGATTTTTGGAACAACGGCTACAGTGAGAGCATTAATTCCAAAAAAAATTCAGAATGATGAAGTCTTCATAAATTTTGTATGTATATATTTCAAATATAACTAAATGTGTTATTTATTTTGCCTTTAATTAGCTGAATAAAATTAACTCCTCTGGCGAGAAATCTTTGATGACAACCAGGCGAGCCAGCACCCTTTATCGTGACACTGACTTTAAAAACAGCATTAAGTTTTTGAGAGTGACACTGGCCATTGTACATTTATGTTGTATTCAAAAAATTATACGATTCTTATACTTTTTTACAGATGCGTTCACGAAATAATTTTCCCTGGAGGATGTTAAATGGGTGAAGAAAATTGTGAAATATTAAGACAAAAATTTTGTTATAATTAAATTATATATAAATTAAAATATATTAATTAAAGTTAAATTCAAGTAATTAAAATAAAAAGGAAATTTTTAGTATCGCCAATAGAATCTTTTTTAATACGTTCTCGAGCCCATTTTCGAAACATTCTCGTATCATAAACGGATCCGTTTTCTGTCCGTTTTAACAT
The DNA here is from genome assembly GCA_018152825.1 of Scaptomyza hsui. Taxonomy (NCBI): domain Eukaryota; kingdom Metazoa; phylum Arthropoda; class Insecta; order Diptera; family Drosophilidae; genus Scaptomyza; species Scaptomyza hsui. Next base: position 592,566 of record JAECXO010000283.1, read on the forward strand.
CCATTCTCGACACTTTTTCGATACGAAAACGGATCCGATCGCAACTATCGCTAACGAAAGTTTTGCTGCCGCAAACTAAGCGACTGGTGATACTTTCTCGACACTTTTTCTAGTGTTGTTCTCGACAGTTTTGTAAGAGAAAAGTTCGAGAAATTGTCGAAAACGGACCCATTCTCGAAACCGATCGCCCGCTGGGTAATTTAATAATTTTTGTTCATCGTTCGTTTTTGTTCATCGTTTGTCTTTGTTCGTTAAATTTAAGCCCGTTTTGTTATGTTTTTGTTTGTTCTTTTTTTATGCGGAATAATATGCCACAACGATAAATAAATAACTTTATAAATTAATTTTTATTTGTAGTTTGTAATTAAACATATTTAAGTCCCTAAAGGAGACTTCTTAACGTACAAACGATGAAGATACTTGTTCAGTTCTTTCACTTCAGTGAATAGGTAATTTTTGTTTGTTCGTTCGCGAACAACACAACACTAGTTTACATTGCTGCAACAAATGACGTCGCAAATTCACTGTTGTGACATAAACATTTTGACAGATGACACGACATTATATCTAGGTGTAAACAGATCTTTACCAACAAACCAAAAGTTCCATGCAATTACCGTGGAAATGCGGTAAAATATATTTTAAAGAATGGCGAAGAAAAAAACATTAATACACACCTTTTACCTTTTATATCAGAGAATAAAAATCTCAACAACCTGTTTATGTTAATATTTATACTTTTCGAAATAAATGTATTTAATTCTTGGAATGAAAATGTCACCACATTTTGCGAGCTCTACGAATTTATTTCAAGAACATTTAAATTTGTATGTGCGTGTCTTCGTTCATGAAGGCAAATAGTTTATTTCGCAAAATTTTTGTAGAGACGTACACATACACACACATAGATATGCGTTTAAATTTAGCAAATTTGCTTGTAAAAATTTTAAAAAGTGTAAAAAAACAAAATTTATCTAAAAGAGTTTCTCCTGATTGTCTACATTGCCTCAGCCTAAACGAAAAGAGCTAGAATGCTGAAATTTTCACAAAATATTATATTAGTGTTGATAAGGAAAGGATTTTTATTTTGGACAACTCCTTCGAGGACCTCCAATACACCTAGGTCCGAAAAGAAAACACATGACTCATTCCACTGCTGGCGCCTGATTGTCGCACAAGCTGAGGGTTTGATCGCGAGCGAGTTTACAATAACAAAACAAATGCGCAGTGACGCCTTCGCGCCGCACAAGCAAAGTCATAAAAAAGGTTCGTACACTTGCAAAAAAGAAACGGATTTCCGCATCTTAATGAATAAGTGCATACACAAATAAGTGAATAATGCGCTTGAAAATTTAAATTTCATAATTTTATGTACATGTATCACTTCGCACAGTGCAAAATTTTTTTGTTTTAGATTTGTGTGCCTTTGACAATTGATTTACGACCCAAGAAGCGTTTGTTGTTGTTGGGCCCGCCCTCGTACTTTTTTTTGGTGTCATTGATTTAAAATTAATCAATTTAAACAAAACTTGGTGAGTCTAGAAAATTTTTTAGCACCAGAATATGTTATGGGGGTGGTTTTACCTAGTTGCTAATTATCAAACTCAGACAAAACGTAACACATAAACACATGCATAGAAGCACAAGAAATTTTTCTTTAGAGCTGACATTTGTAGCTTTGGTTGGTGTTGCAAATGCACATATGTCAGTACATGCATATGTAAGTATATTGTTGTACATATGGTATATACTATATTAACAAATGCAAGTGCAAATATAAATGCATGCATACATTGTTGACTTCTGAATTCAGTGCGTGCGAAGAAGCTTAGCGATACTAAGCTTTTTGTTTAACATGCAGAGCGCGCGCATACTTAAGAGAGTGAGCCGAAATGGGCAACAACAAAGGCGCATGATCGGAGCGAGATTTAAAAATAATTTGTCATCCAGCGCCGAACATGAAGAGCGATGCGCGCGCGTATTTACGTTTTAAGCCGCCTTTTTGGATTTGGGACCAAGAGCGCGACTCACACGTATAACGCAGACATGCATAGTTTCGATCAATTCTATGAATGTATTCATAATGCAGGTGTACCTATGCCGACTGTCACCACAACACGAGAATGAGCGAATCTGAAAAAAAGTAAGAGAGCTCAAGTCGAGAAATCCCGACTAAAAAATACCCTGAGCCCGTGTATTAAATTGACTTGCAGCAGTGCAGTTTTTCTTGACTTAACTTAAAATATCTACGGTGATTCTTAACCGATTTGGACCATATTTTCACAGAAGTTTTAAAGTTATCCATAGTTTCAACTTCAATTTTTAAATTTTATAAATTCGAGATTTTTTCGTTATCGATAGCATGTGTATATCGGAAACTAGAATAGTTATCGATATTTTGAAGTAAACTTGATCTGCCTATGGCTTAGGAGAAGTTATGTTCCAAATTTGAAGTCTCTAGGTATTATAGTCTTTGACATCGACGCGTTCATACATACGGAAGGCCGGAGAATATAGGAGAATATATATTCTTTAGAGACGCTTCCTTCTGCCTATTTCACTTTCATTTTCTCAAATGCATTTGGAAATATATGTTGTTTTGTTATTTTCGGACAGAGTCTAGTGGAAGAGATATTACTGTCAATTTCAAATAGTATAACCACTACTTGCCATGACACCTTACCGTCCGGGGTTTCGATAAAGTTCCGCATTAATATATTTCTAATTGATTTAATTAAATGCGGAGCATCATAAATGCCGAAGATTTTTTTATCATCGATTGTAAAATATGGAGCTTCCCTGCTAATTCCATATTTTGAAAAGGCTCCCCGATTATTAGAGCTTTGGTCGCATACAATTGCTCGAATATTTAGGCCCAACCCATGAGCGGCTCTATTATTGGAGCTTATCGTTTGCTTTAGTTATATAGCGGACAGACCAGTCGATGTAACAGAATAGCTAAGAACATATTTCCAGTTGTCATACAAGCCCCTCACCATAAAGACACAAATTTGCTTGCACAACTGAGGTGTTTTTTCAACACCGTCATCTACAAACCCTTCCACTTCATCGCGGGACGAATTATAATGGAGACCCCTTCTAATTGAGATTTCATCAAATAGCAAAACAGCCTGCTTACTTGAAAATATTTTAAGCAAATTGTGTGTATGTGATTGGTGCCCATCTGCCCATTTAAACCCAGCCCATCTCGCATAAAGTCATAAGCCTTAGAAGAATACAAATTTATGCTTTTTTTTATACTTTGATACCGAAGGTCTCATAGTATATTGGTTTTGTGCAATGTCCGTCATGGTGTCTGTCCGTCTGTCCGTATGAACGCAACTTTTTTCGACACCCGTAAAGCTAGAGACTTGAAACTTTGCAAATATGTTTGTCTATAGGCGAGACAGATAAAGTGTCAAGATTGGGGTGCCACGCCTACTAGGAGGCTGGGAAATCGATAAATTCGATAACAGAAAACCGATAAAACCTAATATTTGTCACATTCTTACAGCTAGAGTTACCAAATTTTGCACGCAGATAGGTAGTCATGTCCCTGAAAAAACTGCATCAAAATTTTGGATGCCACGCCCACTCCTTCCGCCCCCCTCATCCCTGCTCTTTGAAATTGGAAACGCCCATAGTTTTCACATTTTTTGGGCTAGAGCCACCAAATTTTGTGTCAAGATAGATATTGACGTTCCCCAAAAAAATGCATCAAAATTTGGATGCCACGCCCCTTGATTCCGCCCCATCCCCCCTTCACCAAGAAATTGGAAACGCCTATAGTTTTTACATTTTTTGGGCTAGAGCCACCAAATTTTGTGTGAAGATAGATATTGACGTTCCCCAAAAAATGCATAAAAATTTTGATGCCACGCACCCTGATTCCGCCCCCAACCCCCCTTATACTTGAAATTGGAAACGCCTATAGTTTTCACATTTTTCAAGCTAGTGTCACCGAATTTGGTAGGAAGATATATGGTGACATCTACAAAAGATCTGCATCAAAAATTAGGATACCACGCCCACCTCTGCCGCCCACCATTTAAAATCGGAAATTTCGATATCTCTTATAGTTTTTAAGCTAGAGCCCGTAAATTGGGTAGAAAGATAGAAGGCAGCATCTACCAAAGATCTGCATAAAAATTTTGAATGCCACGCCCACCTAAGCCACCCGCCTTATAAAATCGGAATCGGCTATATCTTTAACAGTTTTTGAGCTAGAGCCACCAAACTTGGTAGGCAGATAGATAGTGACAGCTAAAAACATTTGATTCAAAAATTTGGATGCCACGCCCACCTCTGCCGCCCACCTTTTAAATTTGGGAGTTAAGTTATCTTCCACAGTTTTTGAGCTAAAGTCACCAAATTTGGTAACATGATAGCTGGCGATGTTTACCACATGGGCCACTCCATGGGCCACTGCATTCTCCCTTATCAACCGTTCTTTTACTGGTATCAAAGTATTCCGCAGTCGGTTGCGTCCGACTGCAACGTTTTTACCTGTTTTTAATAACATTTTGCAAACATAATTGAAATTTTTGACAGGTGTTGTTTCCTATAGATTTCTACATTCCTTAGAGTAACGAAGCTTTTGCTTTTTTCCTGATCTTAATGCAGTTTGCAGCGTATGAACTTTTTTCCTGAAATGTTGGACTTTTCTTTTATAAATTTTAAGTTCTTGGGATATTGCCCAATACTTATTCCTGTAGAACAATTTTGCTTCTTCTTTAGGCAGGTGGAGCAAAACTCAATGTTCCCGATTTTAACCTTTTTTTGCCAAAATATTTGCTCTCGAAATGAGCACCGCAAATTCTAGCGCTTTTAATGTTTGTATCGTCTTCCAGATAACATTTTGCTGTCCATAGACGGCGAGCAGACTCATTAGTGGGAAATTTTAAAAGACGCACAGGGAAATCGTCTGAACTATTTCTATAGCTTGCGAGGCACGACTCGACAACGCACTTAAAGCCACATTTGATATCCATAATTAACTTGAATAATTACCTTGCAATATTTTTAATAATAATTTATCTTATAAATCACAATCATTTGAATAATTTTCACGTCAGAACTCAATAGCTCTCACAATGAAATATTGCAGAAAATTAATCGCTCGGTGCACCGCTCGTTTACAAAGTTTGCTGTCAACTAATCTTATTCTGGCGGGAAACGCATAAAGTGTGTACTTACACACATACATATGTAACTACTCATATGTGATTGCGCGCCAAACTCAAATTAAATAAATAGGAAAAATATTCAAATCATATATACATAATAGTAAATTTTATTAATATGTCAATTAAGCAATTAATCATTTAAAAGTCACGTTAAAGTTCATATTTTGTAAAAAATATTATAAATTATTTAAATATGTATTTATATGTATTTTAATAAATTTTAAGCAATTGATATTTAATAATACTTGCAATAAAAAATAATATATAATTCATGGTAATCATTGCATATTTTTTATAATAATATTTATTTCCCTCAACTTCCCTACGAACTAATAGCGTATTTCCACTGCTCAGTTATGTTAGTTAACAGTAACTGAGGTTCAGTTTGCATGTATTCTCCCATAAGGAATTAACTGAAGTAAAACTGACCGTAAATATTTACTGAAGAATAACTGAAGAGAAATTGGTTCATTTGAACACTTGTTCGACTAAGCATCGCTGTTGATGGGCTCTTTTAATGTAACAGTCGCAAAACAGATGATTGTGAATAGCAGAAATTGAGAACAGGTTGGCGCAATATTTTGTAATATACAAAATTGAATTAAAAATTTTGTTTTTTGATGAATTATTGTAGGAAACAATTGAACTGGGTGCCAAGGTTCAAAGGAATGCTTTTAAAACTGTGGGCGGATAATTTTGTTGCACTTAGGGCAGATCAGAATAACTCCCACGTATATAGGAAAATGGACTTGTACTGCTTGTGCAATGCAAGCAAAAATGCTTGTAGGCATTAAAAACAAGCCATAAAAGTTGGCAACACGCTGTTACTTATTTGCAATGTTCAATTTCGGTTAGATTTTCTCACTATTTTGCAGAAAATACAAAGCAAAACCAACCGAACAGCTGATTTATTTACGGAGGTTCAGTTAACAGAGCAATGGAAACAGCTTTCGTCAGTTACTGTTAAAATTTGCGGAAACGGAGCAATGGAAATAGGCTATAAAATGATAATTGTTGAGGCAGGTCAATAAATGCCAAAACAGATGGGACGCATACATAAAAATGTGCCTATGCATACATGTACACACACACACATGTATATGCTGAGCTAAGCAAACGAAACAAAATTACAAAAATCTCGGCAAGCTCAAAAAGCCCACAAAAAAAATGAAGCAAGCGCAAGCCAGCGCAAGTGCATGTATACACAAATGTATTTTTTACCGTTACTTGCATTCCGCTGGAGCGCCCCCTCTCCTAAAAACAATAGCCGGGCCCATGATGGAATAACATTCCATCATGGCCGGGCCGCTGTAAACGAGCAGAAATTGAAACAAAAGCATCTGCAAATGCAGCTTTCTCGCTCTCTCATCATTGAAGAGCGGCCAAGAATGCACAAACACATGTGCGTGTGAATGCTTGCTTGCTCACATACACGCGACTTCAGCTCCAGAACAAATCCGTTGAGTTGCTTACAGCAGAGCAAGCAATAGAATGACGTCACTTTGTTGCGCGGCCAGCTCAGTCTGTTAACTTTTCGACTGTTCTTCTTCCTGGAGCCATAGACAAATAAATGTAATAAGACTGGAAACCAGAGGCGTCTATGTTCTGTTAAACTAACATAGCACGATTGCGAAGCATATACGAGGGGAAACAGAATATCGCGAGTAGTTTTTATACTTTGATACCGAAGGTCTCATAGTATATTGGTTTTGTGCAATGTCCGTCATGGTGTCCGTCTGTCCGTCTGTATGAACGCAACTTTTTTCGACACCCGTAAAGCTAGAGAGTTGAAACTTTGCAATTATGTTTGTCTATAGGCGCGACAGATAAAGTGTCAAGATTGGGGTGCCACGCCTACTAGGAGGCTGGGAAATCGATAAATTCGATAACTGAAAACCGATAAAACCAAATTTTTCTCACATTCTTACAGCTAGAGTTACCAAATTTTGCACGCAGATAGCTAGTCATGTCCTTGAAAAAACTGCATCAAAATGCCACGCCCACTCCTTCCGCCCCCATCCTCCCTGCTCCATTAAATTGGAAACGCCTAGAGTTTTCACATTTTTTGGGCTAGAGCCACCAAATTTTGTGTCAAGCTAGATATTGACGTTCCCCAAAAATATGCATAAATATTTTGGATGCCACGCCCCGTGATTCCGCCCCATCCCCCCTTCTTCTTGAAATTGCAAACGCCTATAGTTTTTACATTTTTTGGGCTAGAGACACCAAATTTTGTGTCAAGATAGATA